>VNJS01014570.1:0-313135 GCA_008042575.1 Drosophila watanabei
TGTAAAATAAAAATAAATTGAATATTGAATAAAATAAGTGAGATTGCTGAATATAGCCATTATCGGCGGTATGCTGCCAAAATTCTGGCCGTTTTGAAAGACTAGAAAGAGGTGCTCACGAAGATATACAACGGCGATCGCTTGCCATTGCCACCACAGCTTTATAAAAAGCAACGCCAATTTCCGTTACCTTCATGATGAATACTGCATTTATACTGAATTACAAAGTCGCGATGGTCGTTTCCGGGAACAAGACGTACCAGAAAATGTGGATGCCTTCTTTAAAGAAAGCATTTTACTACGTTTGTGGACGGATTTCAGGTGCTCAAGAAAAAAGGACAGCAATTTTAAGAACGCCTCTCATTGTATTTGTGTATTTTTAGTGCCTCGTTCACTCTTCAATGCAGTACCGCACAGTTCGAAGGCTTTTTGGAGTGTCCTTGATTTTACACGAGTATATAAAAGCAAACTTTAAGAAATTCAATTTCGTATTTATTTTTTTTTTAATTATTTTGGGATATGTAGCTAATCTGCGCCAATCGGTGGTAATATTTTCTGGCCATCGGAAAATAGTGAACTATGATTCGGATGCAAGGCATACATTTTGTTATGCCATAAATCACGGAGCGTTGCATTATGCTGTGGCTGCGCTAGTTTTTATTAATATTTTTGCAAAAACAGTTCATAAAGTCATAACCGAGAAGGGTAAGAGAAGGCCCCTTCGAAATTTCTTATAATTCTTATGGGTCATTTTTTGCCTATTTTGTCAAAAAACTAAATAAATATTCGGGGCGAATGGCAAATGTATGGGTCATATATTTTAAATGACCTCATTTTATTTGTATGAAAATATACGGAACATATTCGAGAATGTTGAAATATGTAGCAGTGGAACAACCCCATTAGTTGGGAATATGGTATAACTATTTTCCCCAGTTAACTAATATAGAAAGTGGAAAGTTTAGAAACCATTTACGATTAGTTTAAATAGGAGAACCAAATTTTGTACATGAAATAATAAGGAACTAACTGTAATCAATCCTACATATTTATTAAATGTTTATATTATTTCCAAGCAAATTTCTATAATTAAGAAACAATTGTCATTCAAGCTTTAAGGGATTTATAATAAAAGATAAACCATTGTAAACTTTTTTCTACTTCAATTTGATTTTTTTATAAACTCATAAGTAATTCAGTTTTCTGAGATGTATAACTTTGACAACTTTCCGGGCACTTTCTTAACTGAAACTTATACTTTTTTATGGGCCAAAGTGCAACTTTGATCTAGTTTTCCTCTCAATCTAATGCCCCGTGGCAATTGGTATGAAAGTTTCTGTTGGCCGCTCTGGCTGGCATTAAACTATTAAAGTGTGTTTACTGTAATGGTATTTCGGTGTTTGTTTGCAGTTTGCCAACTGCAAATGCATAAGCATATAAATAATTCAACCGAAATACCAGGGCATCATTAACACACACATACACAAAAAACTGGTCATTTGTGCCGCCCACTTGCGTGAGTGTGTGTATTTTCCGAGCTGGGCGTGGTTCTGGCTGAACAACTGTATTCAATAAAAGGAACCTGCCTGTTTCCTCAGGCTCAAAAAGGAGCGAAGAAGGCGGCGCATTGTTGATGGCACCCTATTGTTGTTGCTGTTTACTAACGAGAATGGTTCGAGTACAACTACAACAATTGGAGCAAAAGCAACATTAAATAGTAAAGTTAAGTTAATCGACCATTGAAATATCCAGCAAAGTGCGGTATATTTCCAAAACTAAGCTAAGATTTTGAATTTTAGGAAGGAAGTATAATCATAAGAATGTAAAGAAATCTCTAGTATTTCTCATAACAACTAAGCCATATTTCCTGCGAACCAAAATGTGTCCGTGATTGGGAGCTCCATAAGGGTAATTTTTAAGAGAGAAGCTAAAATTTCTCTCGTGGTGTTAATATTTAATTTGGAAAGTGCTGTTAACATTTGAGTTGCAATTTTTGGTAAGTCCTCTCAAAACAAGTATCTCAAAAGTATAGCTTCTTAGAACTATTTCTAAAACACATTTCAGAATTTTTCAATTACCATATACCTTAAAACTCTTCAAGTACCTGGTACAAAAACAATAAATATAAGCAATGTGCATCGCGTGCAGGTTTGCTTAGGCCTGAGAAGGAGGTGGTAAAGAAACACACACAGAGCGTTGCCTCTAAATGGACACATGAAGTGCCAATGGAACAGCAAACACTCCCTCCGTCCTCCGAAGCTGTCAGCGGGAAATTTATGCATCCACATGAGGGCAGCCGTGGCAGTGTCCTGGCCAGTTCCTTCCCTCGTCCCTTTGCTTCTCCTTATACCAAGCCTTGTGTGTTCCCTTGTCAAGTTCAGTGTAATCATTTTCCAGACTTGCCTCACTCTCTCTTTGTCACACGAAAGTATTAAAATTCAATTATTCATTCTTTTTCCCAGAAATGGCACGATGCCCTTGCACAAGGGTTTCCTTAGTTTGGTGTTAGGTTTATACCTAAAGTTATTATCTGTCGAAAGTCAGGCATGGAATATAAAAATGTAACCTTTACTGAAATATATTCAAGCTTAAAATATAAAGCTTGTTCTTGTTAAGAAGTTACTAATATATACTTATTTGGTCAACATATTTAACAACTTAATGCAACCTTATTCAAGATAGAAACTCCACTCTTTTTTGGTAGACACAATAAGGTCATTTTACAAGGAATAAAAGAGAAATAATAGTTCTTTCAGAGTATTACACGCTTCTACGGTGGAAAGTTGCCTTCCCGCCATTATAACTAGTTTCTTTTCTTGCTAAATTTTCAGCTGCATGGCTGAGGGCGTTTTCCACTCACTTTGCCGCCATAAGTTATTTACAGCGAGTCGCGTACTTAATTAGTAAGTGCATAGTTTATTAACCGGCAAATCCAATAAGTTAAGTTAGAGGGACCTGGAAAATTGCCCGGGGGCTAGGAGGGTTCAAGTGAATGCAAATTACCGGGGCGGGTTTACATTAAGCGTCTTTAGCCAAAGTCAAAGTCTGGCGCACATGTGACTCAGGCCAGACGAGGGAGTACTAAGAGCCTCTCCCACTATGGGGGCTGCCTCTCTCTGTTTAAACTCATTTCGACTTCATTATGTTCTTGCCGCTGACTAAGCAGTGAAAGCCTACTGGAAGCCGTCGTCAATCCCGCCCAGATCCCCCACGCCTTGTCACTTCCCCCCGCCGGCAGGGCGGTGACGGCAACTAATTGAAAATCCTCAAGGCATCACATATTGAGGACTGACTTTGGCAAGCTTTTTTAATTATGGATGATTCTTCTTGCAACTTGGAAGGCAAAACTAATTTAGAAAGGCAGAACTGGAGAGAAAAAATGAAATACAGGCAGGGATAAGGCATAAGGGATAAGGACTAAGGACTAAGGGATAAGGCATAAGAAGCGGGAACAGGAGCCAGGAAGAGGAAGCCATTAGAGGAAGTTGCGTGACAACACAAATCAATAAAATCGTTTTTAGTGCCTCAGGGCAGCAAAATAAAAAATAAACACCCGAGAAACGGAAATTGACTAAAATTGTAATTATGTCAGCGCAGACGCCATTAACTATCAGTAACTCTTGTTGGCCAAGGCAGAAATATTTCAAATTTCCGCCACACTGAACTATGGTTATTAAACAAAATAACAAGTTGTATGAGATGGAAATTTATATTAAACAATTTACACACCTTTTTTGAGGTATTTTTATGGTTTTTTTTAGCAGTAAATCAGTGAAAATGCAATATAAACTATTTTTATAGTTTTATTTCAGGAAAATAAGGCTTTACTGTTCGGTTTCCAGTCAAAACTTACTCTTTAAATGGTCTAAATCAACTTTAATAATAAGGAAAACTAAGATTACGCGTATAAACCTCGAACTATATACTTAAACTTAAGCAAAACTGAGATTTTTACTTTAGAAACCCCCCAAAAAGTAGGCCATACTTTTGGTGAAGTTTTGGCCTTTTAATCCGTTGTTCAAGGGAAGTATTTTCCCTTAGTGTAGCCCCCGAAAAATCGAGAGGCATTAGCCAGGTCTAATCACTTTTCGGCAGGTTGTGCTCCCTCGAATGCGGTGAAAGAAAAAGTGCGTCATTTCCCCGAGCCTGGTTAATAATTGACTAGCCATAATTGTAATGACTGAGCCTCGGTTCGATTTCGAGCTGCCTCCCTCCTGCCTCGGCTGACTTGCCACCCGTCCGTCTGCCAGCTGTCCTACCCCGTTCTGGGTCAGTCCGGTTGATTGATTGACCGACGCATTGATTGATTGTCGATGGAGCGTGTGATTTAGCATGATGTGTTGAACCGAGGACCCCGATCCTTTTGCCTTTTGTCTAAATGCCTTGGGACGCTGCTGCTCAGATTGGCCAAACAAAAATGAGAATAATTGCTTTGACTTAGCAGCGCCTAGCTGCTAGACATTGGAATTGATGAAATTGATTCTGTATCGCCATGGTCGTGTAATTAATAATTCCCGGAATAGTAGCAAGTCATGTTATTTGTCTAATGGTGCTCAAACTGATCAAATTACTCATCGCTATTCAAGGAATGTCCAAGCCAGCCTGAGCTTTTGATAAATTTGTCTCGGCCTTCAACTTTGAATGGTTTCGAATCGAGCTGCCCAACGTAACCACTAAAAAGGAAAGGAATTTACGAGAGTTATATAGTGGCAAATGTATGGAAAATCCAGCATAACATTTTCGTTAACAAAAAAAATTGTATGCCGTTTGGCACGTGTATCCAGGGCTTCCTTTGTTTCTCCTCTGGGGCATTTGGCCATTCATTTGGCATTCATAACGTTCGCCACAACACACAAACAGAGAAGCATTTCCTTGGGCTAAACTATTCCAGGAAATAATGGAACAATGCAAACCCAACCGAACCAAAGCGAACCGAACCGGACCTAACCGAAGCGAACCGAAACAAGACCAAAACCAAATTCCACCTGAACCACAAACAAAAGGGCAAATAATTATAAATTTAAATGCCCGGTGAAATTCCCTGGGCGGCAGGCATGGCGAAGCCAATTACACGTCACCCGACCCGGCCCTAGTCTGGAATTTACCCAATTCACTGACAACGATTACAATTAAATGCCAAATGCACAACATTCTCATTCTCATTCTCTCGCTCGCCCATGTTAATAATAGTTGTCAGTTGCAGCTGCGCTAATGTCAAAATATGTGGCACAAGACCAGAGACCCAGGGCACAGGCAACCAAGAACAAGGATCGATCGATGTTGGGAAACAGGAAAGAGTAAAGGATTAGGAATAAAGAATATATATAACATGTTCATAGAACTTAACAAATAACCTTTTTTTGTACTTAAATGAATTAAATTTAGGGTTTATAATAGTTTACACATAAAACATTTAAATATTTTAACTTAACAATTTCTTTTAAGAAACTTCCCTCATTGTTCTTCAATCTATCCCGTAGCTACTTAATAAATTAACTCCAAGCTCTTGCTGAGTGTTTTCAGCACAAATTCAATATTTAAAATCCTTATCTACCATCAGTGTTCATATCGCGTGCGCCCTGTACCGGAGCTGGTGTCCTGAACAGGAATGAAAAGCAGGAACGTAAGCTGGAGCTGTGGCTTGACTCAGAATCAGATTGGATGGCTTTGAATTGGATGGGAATGGCAAACGAGGGAGGGGTGCCTTGGCTGGTGCCGGTCGAGATAACCGCAAATTAAGGCAAACAACAAAGCAACAACCACAACGATGACGACGACGACGACGACAACGCAAGTGACACAAGCCGCATTGTGGCGGTGCCACTGACAGTCAAGGAGCAGGAGTTGCCTGCTGGAGCCCGCACTTTCATGGGCGCACCCGGCGTATACGTGATTTATTGATTAAATTCAAATTTGCTGGCAAACACAATGGAAAGAGAATGCCAAGATGGCGTCAAACGCATTCCAGGCATCGCATTATGCAATTAGATCCGGACAGATCCGAGAGGATGCCAGGACATCGGGATATCAGGGCATCAAAGGCTATAAGCTTCGAGCGTCGTACGCCCTATGCCTCCTCATCCAATCAAAAGTGTCGAGTGACAGGATGAAGCGTGAAGATATCCCTGCCGAAGCCCCGAAGCCTGAGTGGGTGATGTGCAGAGTGCAGGACAAACCTTTCACTGGCTCCGGCCACTCACATCACTCACGGGCACAAGGACACCGAGCTGGTTGGTTGCTGCAATTGCTTTTTCTGTCGACTAAAAGGCTGGAAGCCTGAAAGTTTCGAATTGCACTCCAAAAAATGAAAATGTCATTTTCTTAGCATAAAAGAAAATAAAAGAATTTGAATACTACCTTGGACTACTAAATTGAATTGAGACAAAAATCTAAGGGAAAGAAAAGAATGCTATCCATATCAAATATATCAGAGCATACTTTTCGGCTCAAATATAATAGTTTTTATTATCAAAATAAAATTACAAAGAAAATATGCATTTAAAAAATTCATTTTATTCAGACTTCTCCACTTCCAATATTAAATTAGTTTTAAATGTCTTAAATTTCAAGACAGTATTTCCCAACTATGTTCCCTCAAATTTTTCAAGTGCCTGAAACTCCCAAAAAAAATTTAATTACCCAACCGAATGGAAGAAGTGCGCAAACAATTTCGTGCCTGCCATTATCTATGCAAATATTTTTAGCGCCCGTCGTCCCCTCACAGGGGCTGCATACTTAATGGGATTTTATTTCAATATTTCAAGCACCCTCAGGATCCGACGGGCCAAAGTAGTTGAAAGTTGCAATCTGCGGCGGCCGCCTCAACGTGAGTGTACGTGTGTAAATAAACAAAAAACGATTATATGTCTAAGTGGGTTCTCTGATTGTGCCCGCCCTCGAGGCAGCCCCAACTCCCAACTCCCCGGCCAACTCTCCAGTTTGTTTCACTTTATCAACACACAAGTTCAAAGTTTGCTTATTTATTATGCTGCGTTTTTATTGCCTTCTCTTTTATTTTTTGCGCCGTTTTACAGTTTCGCAGTTTTGCCTTTTAAAGTAGTTGATTCGCTTTGGCAGATGGTTGGCCTCTGGTACGCGTAGCCATGAAATATGCATTATTATTTGTTTTACGCATATTTATTTATTCATTCATCCGCATGACTGTACGCCCCAACAGCTGCGGTCAGCAAAATAATATTAAAATGAAATCGGGTAAATATTTATAAGCGTTTACTGCTAACCAATAATTAAAAAACAATATTGAAATTATGCAAAATGAAATGAATGTGGAATTTCATTTCAAAAAGAGACAATATATTAACATTTTAAAATAATATGTAATCATATTCTTTTACTTTCTATGATTTTATTCATTCCATCATCTCCATTTAAAAAAGAAATAAATAAAAGAAAATATAGTATTTTTCAACAATTTTCTCTCTTATTTTTCCAACCGCAACTCTAAATAAAAATTGTTTGCTTTCCAGTGCAAAAACAAACAACGATATAAAATTTAAAAAATAAACAAAACGAGCATAAAGCGTGCACCAAAAATAAAGGGGAACAAACCGTTTATGGCTGAAACAAAAATGGAGAATGAAGTTTGAGTTCGGGAGCTTAAGCGGCTAATAGTCGCAACTGGGGGAGCACGCAAAAGGCAATATTTATGCATACCAATACTTGGGCATATTAAAGTGAAATATACTCGTGCACAGAAAAGTATATATACAAATATATATATATGTATATATGAAAATGTCATGCAAATTCGTTTGCTTTCGGCTGCCATGAGGAGGAGCGGGTGGCTTTCGCCTCTCGGCATTCGGTCGGACTTGCGTATTTTATGCAGACTTATGACATTTCCAGCGCTTTATGGCTCCCGCTATTATTGGTGTGGGTTTGGGTGTAGTTGTATGCGCCTCTTTGGCATTTTCCACACAACAGCACAACAGCCGCTACACACACCGAGCACGAGCATGATATTGCAGAAATACTTCCTTTGAAGCCGCTCTAACTCAATATTGCTCTGGATGATGGAAACTCACAATCACTTAAAGCTCAAACACAAAAAACGAGGTACTTCAATTTTTGAATTTGGATTCATATTTCAATTTCAGTGTGCAGAATTTATTAACACATTTGAATGGTTATTCTTTTGGTAGAGTTTCCTCTTTCATGAACTCTTTTGAAGTCAAATATTCTCAATAAAAAGTGTGCATACGGGTGTAGAATTCTATGTATAAAATGTGTGGCTTTTGTGGTATTTTTATTACAATATTATATTTATATATTAATATTTTATTTGCAATATTAGGTTTCAGAAATCTCGATGATTAAAGTATATAATATGCAAGAGTAAACTAAAAAATTCAAGTCTTTATTTACTCTAATAACTAATGTAGCTTTAAGCAGTATTCCCCAAACCATATATAATTTTTATCTGGCTTAAACAAAGCTGCTTTTGTATGGAAAATGAATGGGCCGCCAGTCTCGAATTTAGATTATAATCCCAAATCCCACATATACGGCTCTTTGATGATGTTGAAGCCCAGGAAAAAAGCCACATAAATTGTGAGCTCATTATGGGTAGTACATTGGATTTTCTTGCCGGTATTTGCAATGGCAATCAAAGTGGGCTTTCCTCCTGGGGCGATGGCGATAGCAATGGCGACGGTTATGTCGATGTCAGGGCCAGGCAATATTACTTAATGCTCTATTAATAAATAAAGCAAACGAAAACCCACACACTAGATACACACACTCACCTTGCGATGGCTGCTTCTGGTCAGGAAACATCCTGTGGTGGCGCTATCGCACATTAATTTTGTTGCAGCCAACTTGCTTGCTTTGCGCGTCGAAAGGTTATATATCGAAATATGCCTATATATATTCGTGTATAAATATATATAGAGGGATATGTGTATCACGTCACACACGCACTATATCGCGAGGATATGTTGAATTTTCTAATTTAAATGATAGTTTCGTTTTCGATTCGATTTGATTTGATTTTGGTTCATATACTTAATTCGCTGTATGCTTTATCCTTGCTCCTTTGTTCGGTGGTTTCGTAACGCTTACTTAGGTTATAATTTGTTGCTCCCGCACACGTCCTAAGGCTTAGTTCCAATTGTATCATTTCATTTCGTTTTGTTTCGCTCGGTTATGGGTTTTATCCGCTTTCCATTTTCTAAGCACACAAGAGCCATGATAACTGTATCTATAAGTGTGCCTGTGTATCGGATACACTAAGGAAATATTTATTTATTGTGATTTTTTGCATTAGGAAACAGTGGGTAAACTTTATTAACTGCTAACTGAATGCATTATAATTTTAATTGCTAAATATATCATCCTAAAACATTTTAAAGAAAGTTCTAAGATGAAGAATCTAATGTTTAATAGTGATTGATGTTTAGTAACTAAACTTCTTTAGTACAAAATAT
Organism: Drosophila watanabei; assembly: GCA_008042575.1. NCBI lineage: Eukaryota > Metazoa > Arthropoda > Insecta > Diptera > Drosophilidae > Drosophila > Drosophila watanabei. Next base: position 9,447 of record VNJS01014570.1, read on the forward strand.
TTATTGATACTTTTTTTTACAAATATAGTTTATTACTTATCATCTTCTATTTATCCCAGTGTAGATGCCTTGTGGCACAGTGCGTGTTTGTCTGTGTGATTTCCTTTTCTCTGCGCCTTTTGTTGCCAAGCGAAATATTTATGTTTGCCTTTCACGCTTCACTGCCAATGGCGAATGGCGAAATTGGGAATGGCGGCTAGCGGCTGGCGGCTGGCGGGTCTCCATCTCTCGCCGTTTGCCAAAACGTTTTCAAAATTTCTACACAATTGATTTAAATGGCTCTTTAAGTGCGGTCTGCCCGGACACAAGCCCAAAACCGAAAACTGGGCAGCGAGCCAGCACAGTAAGTGTGTGTGTTTCATGGAGATGAAGAGTGGGTGGAGCCGCCCACGGCATCGAGTACTTTACGCCTTCCAGACCGGCGAAAATAATTTCGCTGGGCCGTGCAAAAATTTCATTAATTTCAGGCATACTAAATTAAAAACGGGGCAACCCACCAGCAGCACAGCCAAAGCACCACAACTCCAACAGCACAACAGCAACAAAGGCCGGGACTCTACTAATTTGCGGAGAACAAAGTAAAAAGTTGGCAAAAGAAAAATGGGTTTATCCTTCTTCTCAAAAGGCGAACAAAATATAGCTGCGAGGGTGGTGAGTGTTAAAAGCCATTACTGACTATCAAGAAAAATGAGAAGAAATAAGAAAGGTGTTGGGATTATCCAAGTATAATCCGAAAGCCAACAAGAAATAGCTGACAATTAAATAAATTGCTTTTGCAAACTATCGCCCAAGAAAAAACACGAATTGCTTTGGAATAAATTAAAAGGGTTGCAACAAAAAAAAAACTAACACTTAACGTGAGCTAACTTAATCAGTATTTTATGTTTGAACTAATAATTACCAGTCAAGTAATAAAAAACAAAAAAATAACATGAAATTTAAAGAGTTTCAAATTAAATTTATTTATTTTTCATTTTAATTCTAATATTTTGTGGAAAAGCAAACTGGTTTGCCGGATTCCTGGAAAATAATTGAACTGTCTCTGGCTGATTTTCTAGCCTCCCCTTTTTAATATCGCACTGAGGCTGGATGAAGGAAAGGCTTTTACTGAGGCTACACTAAAAGAAAACGATTGAAATTGATTAAGATTAATCCTAAACAACGATTTCTATAAACAGTTGCTTGACTTTATTTAGTTAGCATAATAATCAAGAACAATAAACAAAACAATAACATAAAATGTATCATTAAAAATACAAAAAATCTAGACTTGGGCCTTAATTTTCCGCTGTGTAGATATAAACAATGCCTTGAGCTCTAGTTACATTTCCCGCGCGGCTGCTTTGGCAATATAAACCGTGCGACGTCTTGGTGCGTGGGTGGTGCTTGGGTATTTTGTGGGTGGCCTTCAGTTTTTGGGCGTCTTATACTGCAGACGTGCTAAGACCAACAGCGGCAAGTAAATGCCAAAAATTACATTTTGCCACTTTTGCAGACGGAAAGATGAAGCCGCCCCGCATGAGAACGGCCTGAGAGTTTTTCGGCAAGGCGGCAGAGGCAGAAGCAGAGGCCACGCGGCGTATACGCAATGTGGCCCATGCTACGTGGGTTAGAGTTGTCGAAGATAATGGCTGCCTTGGGCCTGTGTCTTCTGTCTCTCGTCTTGTGTCCCCCCCTCTCTGGCTTCCCTCCCTCCCCCACTCTCACTCTCTCTATCTCTCTCCCTTGCTGTCTCCTTTTGGGGCAATCGTCGGGCTGTTGAACCTTGATTGTGTGTGTGTTCGTCTGCCCCCTTTGTGTGTGTGTTGGCTTGGGTTTTTGGATGGTTTGGGGGTGTTTCTCTGCCTGGGTGTGGGTGTCTTTCTCTGAGTGTGTGTGTGTGTGTCTAAGGGGGCGTGAGCGCGCGCATTTAGCAACAAAAAATTTTTGTCTGTATATGGGACAGTCCAAAAAAAAAGCAAAAAACAAAAAAAAAAGTGTAAGCACACACAAAAATGAATAAGTCGTTGAAGAAATTGCGTTGAGATTGGTGGCTCGTTGCGTATACGCAGCGTTGTCTGGTTCTAATAAATTACATTTCGGTTGTCACACGCACAAGCACACAGACACACAGCCAAAGAGACGCACTGAAGGACACGTGCACTGGAGTTGACTATTTTTGGCGCATTCATTTTATATTCAGCGAAATCTCTCATATTTCAAAGCAATCATTTTTAGATGTCTCAAAAAAGACAATCAAGTATAAGAATAAATAAAAGCCACACAAATCACTTTATCAATCAGATTATGTATTTTAAAAAGAGTAACATAAAATTGAGCCTACTTTTTGGTGGGCTTTTTTAACGTTTTCAAATATTTACAGATTTTTTAAAGCATCCTTTTAGGCATAATCATAAATATAAATATTTTTCTTATAATAAAAACTATTAAAAAACTTTTTGAAAATATATAAAGAGATTTCTGAATTACTGCAATTCCATTATCTTTCGATTTACCTAGTTCAAGCTTAGCTCTTGGGTCTGAAACTATATAATATGTATGTATTCCCTAAGACAGTTTTAATTGACTGACGATTTCGTTTCTATTTTGCTTTTTATTTTGTTATTGATCGAAGCAAGGCAATTTAATGCGACATTTAAGTTTTATCGTCGCGTTTCGTTTGCCTTTCTGCAATCATTTTTAGAGTCCGCCCGCAGCGATGACGGTGATGATGACGATTTCGTTTTCGGATTCGTTTCTTGGAATTTTTGGTTTTCGTTTTGAGTTTTTTTTTTCAGGGGACCTCCGTTGAGCGCGCGCGTTTTTCCAGCGTCGTCCCCTGCCGCGTGCGTGAAATAGTATTGAATAAGTTGCTTTTTAATGAGTTTTACTACACGCCACGAGCTCTGCAGCCGCACTATATACACACAGCTCAATGTATGTGTGTATATATATATATAATCGTATACTACTACGCACGCACGACGCTGCTGTTACAACGGCATTAATCAACGACGGACTTGCACGATATTCACGGGAAAAAGCGTCCGACGCGCTCAACTGAACGTTGCGTATTGAATGCGCGCTGAGCCCGGCGAGCCAACTCCGAATATCCGGCACTCGGGAAAGTCGGCTGGCCGAAGTTGCTGGCGAAAAATACATCTCGATTCTCGAAATTGGAGCAAATACATTTGCAAACAGGAAAACTCTCACGCACACACATTTAGGAAATCTCTCCCGTTTTTGTTGGACAACATTTTCTTGTGTAACGGGAGCGAAAGCTTTTGCTCACTCGGAAAACTTCGGCTCTCGTTACGATTCGTTCGTCGTGCGAGCAGTCTGTATGTGTGTGTATGTATTTGAATTATTTAACACGAAAAAATTGGCAGTCGGGATTTGGGGAATTGTGTTTGATACGCGCGCCAGGATGCTAGCAGCGGGTCCTGAGGAGCAGCGGTAGCAGGAGCAGAAGCAGAAGCAGCTGCAGGAGATGTCTGCTGGGGATGTCGGTGCTCCGGCATTGCCAGATGTGATTTCTAACCGAGCGGTCTTGAACTTGTCCAAAATGCCCAGGACATTCGCTTGGCATAATTGATTGCACAAGCACAACGGGATGATAACGGGTGATATTGGAGCCAAGACAATAGGAAATATTTTTAGGGGTTTTCTTGCAATATGCTTAAAATATTAAAGATATTTGTAATATTTAATATACGTTAATATTTAAAAATTCACAGATTCATATATTTGCTTGAATAATTAATTTTTTTACTAAGAAGAATCCCTTCAACAAAATGTAGTATTGAAATACAAAAAGATCGTTAAATAACTAAGTGAAAGATAGGAAGTAGTTTCAAGTATCTTATCTTTATACTTGCAATACAATTTACTCTATATTTAAAGGAAATTGTAAGCTTAAATATTAATTAGGTTATAAACATTAACTATTAAAAAAAAACTAGAAAGAGAAAAGCCAAACATTTTATGTGAACAATTGAAACATGTCAAGGACTATATTCCCAATGTATTATAATTTTTCAATTTTTGCTTAATGTTATTAGAAGCATTTTCTTCCAATTAAAACACCATAAAAAGTTTAAGCCAAATAACTCAACAAAACATTGAACATGAATCTGTGAGAAAGCATAACTGCACCATTGAACCATTTATGGTTTCCTTTATTTAATTTTGATTCACTTACTCGAGGCTTAAACCAAGTCCCAACTGACAATCAGGATGCAAAGCTTGTTTGGACATCGATACAGAAGCTTTCCCTCGATGAGCTTCGTTATGTTTTCAATGCCCTGCCAATGCCCAATCATCCTGTTAAGGGCTTTGCCTCGTAAGGGACAGACAGCAGCATCTTGGCCTGGCATCCTCAGTGCTAAGTGAATCCCACTCAAATCGCTTCCATTGGACCACTTAAGCCTTCACTTGACTCCCACACCCAATCACCACACGAGAGTGCCCCTAATCCCGACATCGATAACAATTATATACAAACGTATTTTTATATATATATGCTCTGGACTTGGACTAGGACTAATTAGGGAAAAATACTTCTCCAAATGAAACGAAATGCCAGCAAAACAACAAAAAATGCCAATCATGACCCAACTCAAACAAACGTTCCGGGACCGCCGGCTGCCATGACAGACAAACATTATGAATGATAACGGTAGCGGCGGCACAACAATGACCAGCAAATGTTTGTTTATCAAGCCGCTCAAATCAACACAAAAAAAAAAAATGAAACAAAGCGGGAAGGCGAGAGTGTGGGGAAAAACTGGGGGCAGCATTATGAATAATTTTAATAACCCGGAGCCGATGACACAAACAGATAAGGATTGCCATTAAAAACGCATTACAATTGATAAAAAGAAAAAAAAAGCAGTGCAAGGATTGCAGATAAAGGACTCTAAGTGGGGGCATAGTGTGTGTACAGAGAGAGAAAACAAGTCCTTAATATGATTTATTATTAGATAAAGTAATTCTTTAAAATATATTTTTAGCTAAATAAACTACTAATATCTGTACTCTAATAACAACTCAGGTTTATTAATTTTTTATAAAAGTCTTGAATAAAATTATATAAAATAAAACTTAAGCTTAATGCAGTTTTAAACATGAATTTTTTAAAATATATATTTATTTATATGTTTAAAGCATTGAGAATTTTCTAAAATAAATATTTATTTATATATTTAAACAATCCTTAATGGACAATTTCCTTCCTTGATTCATTTTTCTCTCTCTGCTCCGTGTGTGGGTCACAGGTCACATCATTCATAAAAGCTGCAACGCACACACAATCACCCATCCACCGCACACACACACACACTCTCTCCTTACACCCACACACAAGTACACAACACATATCGACAGCACACCACACTAATGTGGGTCAGTTTGGTGAGACGCTGTCGCTTCTGACCCACCAATGCAGCCAATCCAACGGCAACCAAACGCTGACAGGCAATCAACTGTCAGGCTGGGCGACATGCAAAATGCATTCATCTTGCAAGGCGAAAAGTGTTTTCCAAGCAGCAAGGAGCAAGGAGCAGGCAATGCAACCGCAACTAGGCAAACACGAGAGAATCGCCCACCAAAAAACCCCCGCAAAATACACACCACATTACGTATACGCAATGGAGTTTGCTCTACGCCACGTTACGTATACGCAACGTTGACGCCTGCGCGGATAAGTTGCGCAAAAGTCGAAGGAAGGGAGAACCACGACGAGTCCAGAGTGTGAGGTGGCCCGGCCGGGTCATCGAATTTATCCGTCCGCACGCAGCAGCGGCGGCCGCCGGATGCGAGCGGCTAATAACAAACTTCCGGAGAGGAAAAAATTCTTTGTCATCGGAATTTGTCGAGCGCAGCAAATTGAGTTCGCGCGCTGCTTGCAAGGAAATGGGATTTCGATTGGAAAATTTTGGAAAAGAAAAAATTTTGACTGGCCTTTTGGAACAAAGCTAAAGACAGAGATATAAATCTAACGGTCTTTAATATATTTCGTAAACAGAATATTAACTTACCAAGTAATTATATATTTTCAGAATAAGATTAAAAAATATATCACTTTTTATTGTGAGTTAAATGTCTAAACACACAGTAAAAGATTTAACCTTTAATAATACTGTGCGAATGCTGTAAATAAATAAAAATCCCTTCCATCAACTCTTTGTCAAGTTTATCGACAATATATATATATAGTTCTGGGAAAGGTCCAAAGTACAGGTAAGCCTCTTCAAGCCAAAGTTGGAGTGGTCAGGGCAACAGCAAGCAAACTAAGTAAAATAACAACATAATATGCTGGCAAATCGCGGAAAAGGCCAAAGGCAACCGGAGAGAACAAGTTGGATTTTGATGCGGCTTTGATGCTGCTGCCTTCGAGTGAATTATGCAAAAGTTTTGCTTGCTTTTGCGTGAGCGGTAAGCCGCTTAGCAGCGATTCGAGTTCAAAGGTAAGCCCCCGGACCCCGGCGTTAAATTGCCCTTTAAGTGCCTTCATTGGCAATTAATGCCGCCAGCATTTGCGTTGGCATTCCTCCCGTTCGCCTTGGCACTAGACTAATTGCAGTCGGCGTTAACAACTAATCGCAATTGGCGTGAAAATGCCACATCAACTATGTATGTATGCAAGCACTTGCCCACCCACCTGGATTTTCAACCCACTCGGATTTGAGCCCCCCATCAATCACATTTGAAATGTAACTGGCTGCGAAAAGCCTTGGCACAATTCGGGCCATGTCTTCGCCCCGAGTGTTTTGTGCCTGTTAACGTGCCTGCCCAAGGCCTGGCTTTGTTCTCGCCCCGGCTAATTGATGTCATTTTCCTGCCTGCCTGTCTGCGGTCTCTGTCTGTGCCCTTTCACGTTTCGTCTAATAATACCCAAAGTTTGCAAGTGCCCGCAGTATAAATGTCCTTGCATCATCCGAGAGGGAGGATTGCACACTAAATGTCAAGACTCACGCACAAGTGGGCAAAGCACTGAGTTGTTTATTTTGTGGCAAACAGAACATTTTTAATGAATCAATAAAATCATATTTTTATCAGGGGGAGTCAGGGCAAAGCAGAGTACAGTTTGACATTTAGGTAAATGGTACTTATAAATATTACATTTCCATATAAAAGTCACAATTTTCTTTAAAAATATCATGGAACTGTGTTTTTTAAAGAAAGTCTTGCGGGAAAAATTAATAAATTCAACAATTTATGCCAACACAAAGTAAGGGATGTAAAAAATATAGATGTATCGAGACTCTATCGATATTCTATCTATATCTATATCTATCGATAAGTCTACATATATGTAAATCTTTAAATGTGCGATAAGTTGATATTCTTCTTGATGTTTTAGACCGCAAAGAAACAAATAAATTATTAATTAAGTATAGGCGATATTTTTTGATATTTTATATTTCGATATTTAAAATTTTATGATTCCTTCGCTAGGATCTTAGGGACAATTTTTTGTTCGATCTTTAATCGGTTCTTATCCTTATAAAGAATATATACTTGTGATCAGGATTACCAACTAAAAACTAAAGCTCTTTTAAATTATACTTTCCGTATTCCTCTTAGGTACAACCTGATATTCTGGCCACAGACATTAGTCATAAATAGCTTAATAGCTAAATTTCATTTCTTAAACACATTTTGTAAATATTACCCCTTTATTAAATGCTATTCCCTGAATTCTCTGAAATATCAGAAGTACAGATACCTTTACATTATTTTCATCCGAATTGACCATTAAATTCTTGCCACACGAACCACTGCCATGTTTTCTACAGTTTTTATGCTAAAAAAAAGTGTGCCATAAAGTTTTGCTTAACTCTGGCCACTCTAAAGAAGCACAGCCAAGCCGCAAAAGCCAAAGAATTATACAAAAAAAAAAAAAGAAACTAAAAAAGTTACGATGGGGTGGAAAATCAACAAAAACGAAAATGGTTCGTATTTCTCTACTACAAAAGCTTTTCCCCAACACACCGAAAGAGAACGGGAGAGCTGAGGTAGAAGAGACTTTCTCACAGTGAGAGAGAGAAACGTTAACCCACCCACCAACCTTAACCCGCCATAGCCCCTCGGTATCTGTGCCAAGCAAATGCAAAATACGTTAAAGGTACAAACAAAAAATAAGGAAAGGCTTGGGGGGGGGGAGGGTAAATGGGGGTTTCTGTCGAAAACGTAACGAAAATCCACAGCAAAGCAAACAGAAAATTTGAGCAAACCAACGGGGTGGGTGGGCAAAGGATGGGTTAACAGGAGGGGGCTGCCAAGGAGGTGTAAGGAGGTGGAACACACGCAAAGCCACGACCTATCCACACAACAATCGTGTGTGGCGGGTGAGTGTGCAGGTGCTGGCCAAGCACTTGGAGGAGGCGACTCGCTGGCAACCGAGTTTACATGTGAGTGGCATAAACCGCTTTTAGTGCAACATCCACACTCGGGCACTCACGCACACAGAGATATAGCGGCACACAGATGATATAGCGGCATTCCACGGATGCTGCTGCTGCTGCCTTCTGTAGAAAGGTTGTTGTGGGGTTAATTTCGTTTTTGGCATTGCAATTTCTGCCACTGCCACAACTCGGTGCTACGCTCTCCTTTTTTGCACTCAAAATAATTTATTTACAAGCGGAATATAATTAATTTATATTCTCTCGGTTTTAAATCAATTAAAAATGCGTTTAAAAGTTTGCAATGATATATTTTTGGCCACCAAATTCATGAATGCAAAAATTGAAAGCATTCATTTAGAATAGCTTTTGGAAAACAAAGCAGTATCTGTGACATCCCTGATATTTGTTGATTATTAATAAATAAAATAGAAAATTTTAATATATTTCATTAGAATAGTTATGGCATAACAATATTTTCCCTGTTAAAAAATGTATTTATATTTTTAAAAGGTTAGTTAGAGGTAAAAAAAAGATAAAAGATAAGAAATAAATTTGAATATACGAACAATATATATATATAATATATCATTAGAATTTTCGTTACAAAATCTTTTAATATAATTTCTAAAAATCCCCTAATTTTTTCTCTCTCTGCACTCTCTTTGGCAACTGTGTTTGTTTGCCTTTGCTGTGGAGTGCCCTCAATACGAGCGAACATAGATTGCATAGAGACCTCCATTCCATCTCTCGCCAGCTCGGGCTGTTGATGTTTTCGTGGACCAAAAAAAATATATAAAAATATGTCATACGCAGCTACGTTTGCCACTTAAATGCCAGAGGCAAAGCCTCAGCTCAGTTCGGTTAAATCCGGCTCAGCCGACGGGCAGCCCATTATCATTACCACAAGGCTGAGCTAATTCCCGCTCATCATTTTAATGGGCCGCCCTGCTGACGGAAATAATTAAAAATAAGTTAAGAGCGGCACAGAGGTAGGACCCCTGGGGTAAGGGTCCCTGGTCCTTGGCCGTAAGTCAACTGTCAAATATTCTGCCGGAATATCCATTCGGAGAATGTTCAGGTTGCGCTGCAAAATGTATAAACACGTTCGACACTGCTTCCCGATGGGAACAATGACAGGCAAATATTTTACGTGCACGCAACAACAAAACTCTTCGATGAATATGAAGCATTCCAATATGTCGACTGTCGCCTGTGTACTGTCTCCTGCCCTCCTGTCCTCTGCCTTGTGTCACTTGTGTAGTTGCGTAAGACTTTTGCAATTAGTTGCAAATGAAGGGCACGTAGTAGCTCAAGTCGAGCAGCTAGCAACTTGCTGAGGAAAACAAAAATTTCAACGCACGTAAGCATCCCTAACAAGGTAAGCAACAACGAGAGAAAGTCCTTGAGCCAGTTGTCATATAGTACTCATTGCTCACTGGGCCATAAGCAGGTGGAAACTTGGCTCGAGAAAAGCACATTTTCCCTGTTTGTTTAGTCGGGAATTTGGTTTAACTGCTGACTCAATTAGTTAATTAATTGATTGCAATTGTAATCAGGTATTGCCAAGGCAACAGAATTAAAGGACTTCACAAGGTACTTGTCAACAGAAGCCTTTTTTATTTTTCCTGTATTTTTCTTTTGGATTTATCTTTGGCTAAATAACTATTGTATTAGGAACCTTTATATGCCATAATAATCATAACCTAATCCTTGCTAATTTCTACAATCTGTTCTCTGTCTTCTCCCTGTCAAAAGAGTATCCATTTGGCATTTGAACGTCTTATTATCAAATTAATCAGTGTGCCGTTGAACTGACTCTCCCTCGAGGGCTTCAAGTCCTTGGCTGCTTTGGCGCTTGGTCCTCTGCTCCTTGGTTCCATTGCCCTATCACGGCGCTTTCCAAGTCAATGCACCTAAAATTAAGCTTATTAAGCGCCAAGCAAAGTAAAACTTTTTGCGCTGCGTTGGCAGCAATTAAAAAAACCGCTACACCTGCTGCGTTGCCAATTAATAGTTTTAGCTCGCTTTTATTTTATTATTCTCCTTCTTCTTTTTTTTTTTGCTCAAAATCATTTGGCAACTAAAACAATGGAGGAGGGGGATGTGGGATGCCAGGAAGTGCAGCAAGGCAGAAACGCTTTTCTAGCCAGCAAATTGCAAAGAATGAGAGGGGAAAAGAAGTCGTGGAAGTAGTATCTGAAGGAAGGAGAAAAGAAGTAGTATCTAAAGGAAGGAAAGGAAGAGGGAGAAATGCTGTGCCAGTGTTTGTCTTGGCGAAAACTTTCCGACTCCGCTTTGTATCTGTAAGAGCGCGGGCACTGGGGAAAAAATATCTACAAAATATTAAATATCTACGAGTATATTATTATTTACTAATTAATAATAATGTACATTATAAAATTGTTATTCAATATAAAATAAGGTCAATAAAAAGTATTATCGAATAAACTTCGATTTAGCGTTTGATATCCCATCGAAAATATCGTAAATTAAAATGTATCAAAAACTAACTATTCAAATATCGATTTTATCGAAAAATTTTATTTAAATTATATCAAATTAAATATTGATTTATCACGACGTTAAAATATCGATGCATATACTGAATCATCTGTGAAACATCGACACAATATCGATACATCAATATTTCCCGTCATCCTTGTCTTGACTTTGTTGAAATCATTTCCTCTAGTGCATGCAACACCATTTTCATTTCCATCTTCATCTGCAGCTACTGCTCCTGCTCCTGCTCCTACTTCTGTTCCAGCTGAGGCAATATCCTTATCTGCATTGAGCCAAGAGATGCTGTGCCAGTCGTCGCTCCTGGTTTTCTAGTTTCCTGCCAGCGCCTTCTCTCCCAATTGTTGTTGGCAGATTCAAAGGTGGCCAGGCAACTGAAACTCAAACACAGCCGATGAAGAAAGACTCCGAGAAAGGAGAAAAACTCATAGACTGCAGACAGTGGCTGCCTAAATGCCCGCCATTTATTTGTGAATGGCACTCGACAGACTCCAGGCCTAAAGCAGACAGGATAGGGGACTGGGCTGGGGATGCTTTATGCCATCATCTTGCGCCATTTCGGAGAACTAAACGTGCCGCTGCATGGCAAACAAGTTGGTGGAAACTTTCCGCAAAGCATCCAACGAATACATCAAGGGGCCGGGCCGATGGCCACAACCGCAAACTATTTTCATAAACTTCCATCCACCATCCTCCAGGCAACTAATCATTTAAGCAACTGAAAGCAAGTACTCCATCAATTTATTTCCACAGTTTTGTCAACTAAAACCACATTTTAAAGCTGTTTCAGGAAATGGGAGTGGGAATCTCAGCAAGCTGTTTAATATTATTAAGTATTTTAAAGCTTAATAGTTTGGATTTGTGATAAATATTTTTAAAATAAAATCTTAAGCTCTAAGAACTGGAGACATAGAAATTATTCAAGTGGCTCCCTTGGCATTAATCAAGTTATAGTTTTGTGTGCTTTCAAGCAAAGTATTGTTTGAATATATTTGTTGTTAATTATTTTATATATTACCAGCAAAAAACTTCATTTTTATATTTACTAATTGCTATTTGTCAATAGCTCTTTAGTCTTTTAAAGCAAGCCAACGTGAATTTTGTACAAACTATTTTATTATCAGTAATCTTTAATCTCCAATTAATTTGTTCAACAAATTTGTTTTCTGATTAGCAGTTAAAATCAAATCGGTTAGGCTTTGCGGCAATCATATTCATTTATCGCACTTTAACCCAAATTTAATATGAATTTATTGGGAAAACCGCCTTTGTCAGTCAGACTTTCAATTAAATTTCAAATGCAGCCAGTGTGCTGCCACTTTCCATCACTCATGCATTGTTGCACATAAATCAAAATAATTTACTGCCTGGCACGGCATGCACGGAATTTATTGAAATTCCACCAAAAAAAAAGGGAGAGATGCTGCAGCTGCAGCAACTGCAACAGCCACTGCAACTGCCACTGCCACTGCCAGTGCCATGGAAAATCGGATGGATGGATGCTGCACAAAACAATCCCATTGAATGGTTTCGATTTCGCAACCCCTCCAATTTGTAATTCAATATGCTGATTTCTGGAGCTACCCTCACCGCCCCTCCCCTCCCCGGCCCCGAGTGCAATTGCCTGTTTGGCTGCCAGTCAACACTCGTATGCCAATAGAAATGCCAACGCGTCTCACTTGCCCAACTTTTTGCAAGTGGCAGGAAAAGCGGAAAAGCGGAAGGGCGGAACAGAGGAGCACAGCAGCAGAGAAGCGGAAAAGCGGGCTGCCTGCTGGCAAAGTATTGGCATAAAAGTTTGACATTCTGCCCGGCAGCGTCTTATTTCAATTAAAAATTGTTTAACAAATCAATTTGCAGAGCCTGGCGCAAAACTGATTAAAGCCAAGGCAGCTATTAAGGCCAAACAAGAAATGCAATTTAAAATTAATTTCAAAAGAAGCTTCGAACTGGGAATACCCTTACTGCAAGTCTTACAAAAATTTAATTAAAAAGAAAAAAATATTGGTAAGATATTCCTTTAAAATTGATACACTTTAAATTTTTCAATATTTATAAGTACTTTGTTTTTGCAATATATTATTTTAATTTTATTATTTTAATTAAATAAATATTTAAGTAAACTTTGTTACTTTTCCTGCAGCTATGATGGTTCAGGGCACATCCCTTGAAATCCCCAGGATTCTCAGCTTTCAAGGGAATCGAGCAGTGCAAATTGAATTCCTTGGCAGGCCGGGCCCGCGGGACGATTAAGATGGCAGCTTCATCTTGGCTGGTTGTCGGTGCAGCGGGTAAATTAATTTATTTGTTCAACTTTTCGATGTCAGGGAGCCAAAGAGTCAAAGTTTGCAGCGCGGCAGAAAGAAAAATAATCAACTATAACTAAAACAAACAGCCAGGAGTGTCGAGAAAGAAGGAGGAGAACGGAACGGAAGGGAATGGATCCTTGGTAGTGTGTGAACAGGGCGCGGCTGCGGTCTAAATGCGCCGGCAACCGCATCTCCAAGGACTTATCCGCAAGGACTTTATCATAAAGTTTCTCCAAGCGGCTGGCTGATTGGCAAAGTTCTCACAAGACGGCTAGAGATGGTGGCTCTTACTAGGATTACACTCGCGGAAAAATGGTTGTAAAGTAATATTAATTATAGAAACAATATAGCTTTTATTTTTAACAGAATAATTGATTGATTATTTGCTTATTCAGCCCATGAACAGATCAACTTCAAGGCACAGTATCTTTTACTAAGTTAGAAACATGAATAGAGATCTTAAGTCTCCTCAAGAACAAATAAATACATTTTCAAACCTTAATTGATCCCCTAATAACTTATATCATAAAATAAAATACAGCAAAATGAGAAGAAAACCAAACTGCACTTTCTTCCTACTTAAATACAAAAATAAATATTAATTTCCAGTGCTTTTTTGGCATTAAACACAATCTAGAGGAGCACCTTGCTCAGTTAGGTGCCTAATGAAGGGGCAACCCCATGGAGGAATAGGTGGCCGCCAGGTGGGAGCAGTCGAGCAAATACTCTTATCCATTCCACTGAGCCCCGGGTCCCAATCAAATTAAGTGCTGTCGGGCAGCGGGATTAAACCCCTTTGTTCAGCCCAATTACTTGGCATTCAATCGGGAGTTCATTTCAAAAATTGCATTAAACTGTGCGGTAACTTTGATTAAAGTCCGATAGATGGTATGCCCCATGCCGCACATGTGGCTTGTAATTGAATTTGTCGCCGGGCGTGTGCGTGTGTGTGTGCTGAGTGTGTGTATCGCTTGCATTAAAAAGTGGAGAAACATGTTGTACGTAAACACCTCCGTCCGCCCACTTCCAAGGGGCGAGGCACCGCCCCTATGAAATTTTCAACGGAAAATCTCCATACCTTGTGTGCGGCAACGGCAGCAGCATATAAATCAGATTTTGCAATTAAGCCTTCATTGAAATTCAGGCGTAAAATGTTAATTTATTATGGCAACCGCGAAGGTGACGAGGGCCGAGACGGAGGCTGTTTCCCCCAATTGACTGACAGATTGAGCCAGTTTTCCCCTACTTATGTCGGTGAAAAGAGAGTGCGTAACGGTTCTTAAAAGATTGCTCAGTCACAGTTTAATTGGCCCGCCACGGACAACGACAGCAGATAAATGATGAAAAAAGGTAAAACAATAGGACATACATTTCGTTAATTTTCACAGGAAATCAAAGTTGGAGAAAGGAACATTATTGCTGAAGAAAAATAATTGATTTTATTGGATAATGTATTTTACAATTTCCACAGGAAATCAAAGATGAAGAAAGGATCATTATTAATGAAGAAGAGTAATTGATTTTATTGGATAATATATTTTTAAATGGGGACAATAAGGAGCTGATTATATCCTTAAAAAATTAAGTACCCTTTGTTAACTACCCTTGACTTAATTCCAATAATATCATTATAAAGCATTATTTTCAGCAGAGACATGTTCAAGCGGAACTGAAGAATACAAATTTTAAATCAAACTTCATTTTCAATTTTAATTTTTCCTTTTAATACAACTTATTAAACATGGAGCTCCATATTTTTGTTAAATTAATTTACTCTTTGTTGATGCAGCTTCTAGTTTTTCCTAAGAAATATGCATAATCAATATATGAGCTAGAAAATGTAAGTTCGTGACATCATAGAGGGCGAAAGCAGTTAAACCAAATTATACGTGAATGACGTAAGGTCCATAATATTTAATGGCTTCTGTAAAACTACTGCAAACTACTTTAAACCCTTTTATTCTGTCAAACTTGCAGAGACTTGAGGTAATTTTCAGATACTTATATTTTCTTCTTCGCATTATACTTTCTATTTATAAATATCCGCACTATTTATAATAATTAACCTAACTACGTTGGGGTTAAAACAGATCAAAGCTCCTCCTTTAATGATTCATTAATTAAGTCCTTCACAATTATATGTGAAGAAGGTTACCCTTAAAATGTCACAATAAAAAGGAAAAGTTCTTGTTTAACATATTCAGTAATTTATAAANCCTATGGGAATCGAAGTTTCACATCTGACAAAAATCCCAACTGTTTCACACAAATGTACTGAGTGGGAAAAGACTATTACATATTCAGTAATTTATAAATGTACTTTTGGAAAAGTTCAAGCTTCAGCCTTCACATTACAATTAGTATTAATTGTCCTTAAAACTTTGCTTTTAAAAGTTCGCTTTTTTCTCCTCACTTGTATTTATTTTTCCCCATTTTAAAAGCCCCTTAAAAAATCATTGTTTTCTCTTACCTTTCTACGTCCACAACAAAGCATTCTTCGCACACGCGAATTTCCAGTAGCTGCTTTCAATCGAGTAAACTTCTTCTTCCACTGCATTTATTAGTGGGGATCCGATTGGGGAATATCCTGCGTCCTTTCCTCGTTCCTCTCGCCTTTGGGTGGGGTTCGTCGTTCAAAAGGCAACTTCTATTAATTGCCGCCTGTTTTCTGGGACTCGTATAGCTCGAGTTTGATGCTGCGATGGCATTTGGTCAATGCTGAACACGTTCCGTATTTGGTTCCTTACAAAAATGCGATATAAAAATGCAAGTTCGATTTATTCGTTGCTCGTTGTGTGTGAGTAGTTCCTAAAAAAAAAAAAAACAAGGGGAAGAGCAGAGGGAGTAATGAGTTAAAAAACGAACGACCAAGTATTTACTGTCACTTGATTGTCAACAAGCTTGCACACACTCGGAGGCAAACACACACAAACTCTATTCACCTGACAGGCCCACGCACAGTGTGTCTAAAGTACTTGTATTTAAATGTATTTCCTAAATATTTTTTTAAATTTGATGATTATGGGGTTTTAGTTGGATTTTAACAAGAGGTTACTAGAAATTAATAATGAATAAAATAAACACAAATATATAAATAAGTTAAAGGGTTACTAGCATAAAATGTAAAGATGTATCCCATGAATCTTTTGATAATGCATAGCTCTGACTATCTTTTTGTTTCAATTGAATTTCAGCTTAGTTTAAAGAGAGTTTTGCTTAAAGCTTTGTAAAAATTTCTAAAAAAAATTCTATTTATAAACTTTGACATTATTATATTATTTTTTAGACAAAAGTTTGTTCATTGTTTCACTGTACATGGCCATATGTATGCGTGGGAGTGTGTTGAGTGTATCTGAGCATGTTTAACTTAATGAAGCTTTACACTTCGCGAGCCTGGAGCCACGAGCCTGACATGTGTCATATGCATTTGCTTGACAAGGCATTCGAGCACTTGGACAGTTTCAGCCCCCCTTCTCAACTCACAACCCCAGACCTCCCGCACCCCTCCCACCATATGCACATATCGAGTAACTGTCTGCGTCTGATTTTATAGCGCTGATAATGCAATGTTTGCCCTGCTCCTTAGCTTTTGTCTGTCCATTTGCGAATAAAATGTGGTTCGCTTAGCACACACATACATACTGATGGGTAGGCTGACAGAAATGGAAATACGGGACAGAGAGAGAAGCAGAGAGGATAGAATACAGCAGGACATTCCTCGGTCACTGTCTCCTCGTACGATTTTGGGTCACCCTAAAAAGTATGATATAAATTTTGCTGAATTCAGATTTAAAAGAAAGAAAAAAGAAAGAAGAAAAGAGAGAAAATTAAACAGAAGAGAATTCTTTTTCCCAGGAATTCCAGCGAATTTTAAGTTATAGTTAAATAAATAAATAATTAATAAAATACAACTTGTACATAAAAATAGTACATCTAATAATTAAGCCAGATGAAAATACTGTTTGATGCCAATTTTAAGGCATATCTTTGTATATACTTCCACAAACTACTATTCTCAGATGCCACTACACATTGTAATAAAAATAAATTGAAAGCTAATGTTTTGTGACGAACATGACTAGCAATTAATAGTTAGCAGCTTATAAAATAAGGTCGCAGTTTGCATACAAGACTTAATATATATAATTCTTGGTTCTTTACAGCCTTGGCAACTTGACAAAATAAGCACACGCTCACATAACATAACATATAACTATCTATTTATGGTAATGAAGTGGCCAAGCAGACAGCCCGGCTGGCTTTTGGCCTTTAAGCCTTTGGGGCTAATTGTGTTGGCCTAAATTTACTTGGCTGAACCGAACTTACCAAGAAAATTATCGTCTAAACTAAGCAAATTATCGTCTAAGGCGTTAAACGGCTCAGCGTTTAATTTGCAGGGTAATGGAAAATGCATTTAGCTGATAAAAATAGATATTCACTTCATTTAACAATAAGTTAACTCTTTTAGTTCTGTTTCCTTTGCAGCAGGACTCTGGCGTCCTGGCATTCCCATTAATGTTGATATTATTTTTAATTAAAAAGCATTTTGTGTGGCTGGCTGCTCTTGTTCCTGTGGCTCTACAATTGAAACGGGAATAAAGACAGAGAGAAAGTCGCAAAAGAGATGCGGAATTGTTTAGATAAACCCCAATGCTCGCCGACAATATGAATAAACGAGCACATATGTACACACATATGTATGTGTATTCATTTTCATTGTTGTGGGGAGGGGAATGACTCGTGTGTCCTTTGGAATTAAAGTTATTAACGCTGCCAGTCCCTCAGATGAGAAACTTTTCAGACACGAGACCTTTTTGCTGAAGCGTTTTCAATATGCATAAAGCTATGAAAAAGAAAATAGTCACTAGGAAAAATGGGTTTGTTCTTAAAGTGTTTCTTTAAATAGCTTATACAAAATAATGAGATTTAATTGAACTAAAAATATTATATTTTGCTTCAAGATCTCAACTTAAAATTATAATAAAGACTCAATAAATTAACAAAAATTTAACTAACAAATTTCAAGGCTTCCAATTTACTTTTATTAACAAAATTTCCAAGAATTTTAAATACTTAAACATTTCTTTCAGCACTCTCCGAACTTTAATACTAATATCGTCATCATTGGCAGTAATGATCATTGTCATCGCCATTAGAGGCACGTAGTACCCAAACTAAGCCAGTGGAAGCTCGGCCTGGCACTTTGCCCACAGCTCCAGCTGAGATTTTGTTGCCATAAAACACTTTTGTCGGGCCTGCATACAGATATATACATATATATACTTGAGTTCCACTGTAGATCCCCACAGAGCCCCGCACTCCCTGCCGTAATTGCAATGAAAAATGTTACAATCGTGCACAGGACATTCAGATGTACAAAGAAGAATGTCGAGCCATGTCCTTATGCATATGTAAGGGGTCCAGCTGCGTCAGTGACAACTGATTTCCTCCTTGCATCACAATGCTAGTTTCAGAGATGCCAGCGAAACATTTACAAAAAAAGGAAGATAACTTGAACAGAAAAATGCAACAAAAAAAGGATTTGGACATGTTAAAATGTTAAAAAAAAAAATGCTAAAAATATGAAGTATTTTCAATTTTAAAGTTTTTCCAGAAATACTTCTTTATCTTGAAACAATCAAATATTACAAAGAAACTGTCCCACTTTTTATGGAAATAACGAAATATAAAGAAACATCCATGTGTTTAAAAAAAAGGTCCAGTTTTTGTGTAAAACTTCACAGAGAGTCCTATCAAAACGCTACTAAGTTAGCCAAGCTCAATGATTGGTTTCACTTTAAAATAAAGTTCTAGGACTTTCAGCAACCTAAAACTGTATCATCAAGAAAAACTTTCAAGCTGACATCACTGTCTGAGTGAGCCCCAGTATGCAACAGAAAAATTCCTATTCATAATTTCCTTTGAAGTGAGTGCATTGCATTTGACTAGGGAGTAGACAGTTGGCAGTTGTTGGATGCTGAGCAGAAGGAGTTGCTGGTTGCAGCCAGGACATGCAGATACAAGATACTTTGTGTCACAGCAACAGCACAGCGACAAAGTATAGCAATCAGCCGAGAGAGAGAAATACTGGTCGGGTGTTGATGAAACAGCAACAACGCTTACATCGAGGACAACATTTGCCGGTTCGGTCGCCAGTCGCCGGGAATGTTGTCTAGGCACGCATAAAATTTATTATAATGACATCATAAATTCCGCCGGCAATGATTCTTCCCATATACATAATTCAGAGAGCGTGTGTTCGCCTACAAACATACATAAATGAGTGGCAAAGCCTTGGAACGCCCTCGGTTCGAGCGGCAAAAATTGCAAATCATTTATCAAATAATAAAAAACAGACAGGCAAAAACATTTGCAAAGGAAGAAAAAAATGGCAACGCTCAGCAAAATTGTTGAAGGATCTTAGCCGCAGGGTCTAAAGTTTCACTCGAAGAAGAGCCATTCATAATAATGGGGTCAGGGAATAGCACAAAGCTAAAAATAGTAGAGAATATGTGCGTTAAGCTTGGCTAAACTATAAATAATATTCTATTCATGGAATAATTATACATTATTACACGATTACATGATTAATAAAATTTTCTTATTTAACTGAATGTAAAGAGAATAATAGGGAAACCTTTATTTATTCTATCAAGTTACATTATTTCCTTTAAATCTTTATACCTCCTGTAGGTATCTATTTACCTACTCAAACAAGTATTTACATTTTTGTAAAGGTGTATATGCCACCCCCATTTAGGCGATGCAACAATATATTGACAGCGATCCACCGTGGAGGACACGTCGGATATATCGATTGCTCGTTTTTTGGCTCAATCCTAACCCCATCGCATTATTTCGTATTGTTATTGCTGCGTTCAAGTTTATCCGTACAACCCGCTTCTGGCCCGATCCCTTGTCCACACATTAACTGGCATGTAGCACCCGTCGAAGGAATAACCACGAAAACAGAGACCCACCACCACCACCACTGGCTAATGTCGCAGGGGGCTGGCACACCCGCACCCACAGCCGCCACTCCCACAGCAACGACAACCCCCTCAAAGCCATTTGGATTCATGCGAATGCACATAGACTCACATGCACACAGAAGGAAAAAGTTTACCAACTATCAAATTGATTTACAAAAAAAATTATATTGATTTTAAAATTTGGAGTAAGGATGAGATCTTCGATATAGGAATTCCTTTGTTAAAGATTTACATAGTAATACTTAATTGCTTTATATATTTTATATATTATATTTTTCAGTGCATCCGCTGCGCCCCATGTGGTCTTTGTTGCCCATTTGCAGCGCCAAGTTGGCACGCTGCTTTGTCACCAAGCGACAGTGCAACATGCCACCCAGCAACACCAAAACTTGTAACTAGCAACTTGCAACTCGCAGCTCGCCACTCGGACTCGGACTCCGCTAAAATGCCAAAAATATGCGCGCAACCATAGAAACTGGTTTAAAAGCTGCGGGAGAACCCACGGTTTTATCTAATTAGTGAGTTCAGAATCAAAAGGATGGAATTATGGCTGCACACAGCCATAGAACCACTCATTCAGCTCCTCGTTCTGCATTAAAGTATGGGTTTTAAGCGGATCAAAATAAAGTAATTTGGAATTTGAAAGGAGAGATAATCTACAACTAGTTTTAGGCTACTTTATAAAGGGAATAATGTTATTCGAACTTTACAGTTTAGTTTGTTAAATGTTCAGCTTGGTTTCTATTAAAAATAAAACACTTAAGGCTATAATAAAGTTTTGGTTGTTTAAATAAAGTTCTGATCTTGTTTTTGTGGCATTGCCAGCTTTAACAAGTTAAACAAAGTTTTTCTTGGCTTTGTCTTTTTTATAGTGCAATTCAACAATAAATGCTTCCTGAAATATTTTCCTTTCTTCTTTTTCCCCTGTTATATCCCACACACAATGGACTTTAAAAATTGAATAAACAATAAATAAAGTTCCCAGTGGCAGCCTTAAATTGGTTTCTATTGAAATCTCATTTATGTCCAAAAATATATGGCTTCGGTTCTTTTCCCACTTTATTATACAGGTCTATAATATTTTTTTAGAGCTAGTTTTTGTGGTTTAGCTTAAAATTTCCTTTTTTTTAGGGTCTTTATTTTCATGGTTTTTGGACCCCACACGAATTTTCCTGCTCTGTTTGCTTGTAAAACTGGAGCAAAGCTCTTAACTCTGAGGGTAGTTTGGTGGGCTCTTGGGGGAGTTATGGCGGGGTGAAATAAAATGACGGCTTTGAGCAAAAGAAAAACGACACAAAAAAAAGCATTTCTGATTGTTAATGTCGCGGTTAATGTTTTGCTTTCAGTATCTTCTACCCAGTTGTATACTTTTTTCCCTTTTTTCCCTCTTTATTTCCCTTGTTTTTCTGCCTGTTGGTTTCTCAGAGGAGTGGAAGATGAAAGACTTTGAAGCTGGAGCATCACCGCAAGATATTACATTTCTCGTCGTTTTCTCCGTATTGTTTTGATGACTCAAACGCCGAGTTTTGATTGGAGACCAGGAATTTCATTCTTAATTAAAAAAATAAAATAATTGGAAGTTCCCTGTGCAAATGTTAAGGAATCCAACTGAGAACAATAAAAACTGAGCAATAGTTTTACTGTTTCAACTTAAGAGTTTTCGATTTTAATTGCTGGAAGGCAACAACGCTTTAACTTTAATAATTGGAAAAGTTGTTGCTGTATTAAAGTGTTTTTTTTATATTAATTAAGAACTATTGCCTACAGGCTATATAGCATGACCACGACGGCAAGGATTCTGAAGTTAGCCTACGAGCTAGTGCTTAGTACTGTAGGATACACATTTTTTAAAGAAATAAGCCGTAGGTCGTGCTCTTAAAGACCTAATAATTGTCAAGTAAGAAATTAGCGACTGAATATAGTCCTCGGGTTAAATAAAGTAACTGAAAAATAATATAATGTAATGTTAATAAAAAAAAAAACAGTAACCAATAAAATCAATGTTTCATTAATGATCATTAATATGATGACAGGCTTCATGTAGATTTCCTTTTATTTTTATATTTTCTAGATGATTCATTTACTCATTCATAAAATCAGATGATAGGATGATCGGATAAACCAAAGATAAAAACTTAGACCTGGATTTAGATATGATTATATACATATTTCATTAGATTAATATATTTTATTATTAAAATTGCAATCTAAGTAATTAAGCTTTAAAGAAATTTGTAAAATCAGTACAGACAAGGGATTTCGACCTATCAGATTTCTATTAACAGAAAACCGCATTACATTAGATTTCTGTTAACAGCAAACCGCAGTACCTAACTCTCCCCGGAAGAACCCCCCCCCCCCTTTCTTAACCACCTGAAAACATCCCATTTCCGCCACACTCACCTGCAGTTTTGGGAACTTGACGTTCTTCTTCTAATCCGTGCCAACGTCTGCTGCCCAAGTTATGAGAACATGAGATCACAAATTGCAAATGACAACAACATGGCGGAGGATGGGAGGGATGCGGCGATGATGGACCAGGATGACGACGGGGGGGAAGAGCAAAGGGGGGAGGAGGAGGTGGAGGAGCAGGATTCCAGTTGCAGTCACCGGTCGTAAATGTGTGCCGTGTTGTAAAGCTGAGGATGCACTTTGCTCTCTTCCTTCCTTGCTCTCTCTCTCTCTCTCTCTATCGCTCGCTGCTTCTGATGCCTCCTGCACTTGGTCCTTTCCTCGGTGTTCCTTGCTCGCTCTTTTATTTCGGCTTCGATTTGTTTTAATTTCCGCTGATGCTGCTGCTGCTTCCGGGGCAGTGAGAATATGCGATGATGCAAAAATGCAAGAATGCGAGGCTGGTGGCTACGTTGTATTTGTTACCGTTAGAGACAAACTGCCGTATCGGTGGTCATTGCATCCTTTCTCTTCGCTGCTCTGTCTCTCCTTTATCCGTTCGTTGCTTTTCCGCTACTTTCGTTGGCCGTTTCACAATTTTCTCACCACCGCTGCTGCTGCTGCTGCTGCTGCTGTGACTTTTTTGCTGCGGCATTTTTTGCGCAATTTGTGAGTTAATTTCAACATGTTTTGGTTCACAAAAAACTGCAACTTATCTTTGCGTTTTAATTGATTTCTGCGCGAGTGTGTGTGTCAGCGAGTGTATGTGTTTGTGTACGGTTAGTGTATGTGGGTGCGCGCGGGTGAGTGTGTGTGAGTGCGAGGGAGCCAGCAGCGGAATGCGTCCGTGTGGCAGCGCGAAGCTTTCACAACTATGCGAATTTCCTGCGTACGAATTTCAGTATAATAAAATATCCTGTTCCGTTTAGAGAAGCTCCGGAGAGAGTGGGAGAGAGTCTTCCTCTGCGCCGACGCCGCGAATTTGGAGCAACTCACTGCTGCTGGCGATAACACCAACACGAATACCAATACGAACACCCACCACCGCTGTGTGGTGCTCCCTCCCCCTCTTCTCTCTCTCACTCACTCCAACTCCCACTGATTTTTTTCACTTTACTGCGGCGCTTTTTTCTTCGGTTTCCACGACACTTTCGTTATGTTTTTGATGTTTTTCAGGTTTCAGTCACGTTACAAACTTTGTTTTTTTGGGTTTTCGTAATTAAACTCTGGTTGCAGTTACTAAAATGGCTCAAAAAAATGTCCGCTGAATGGAGAACTTGGGGACAGGCAACGAAACACTCGCAGCGAACGATGAGCGTAAAATGCAACGTGCGAGAGGGAGACTGCACGACTGTCAGCTTTTACCGTTGCACACAGAGGCGCAGGCGCAGGAATTGTCATGTTGCAAGGACTCTTGCAGCAGCTGGGCACACAGAAACCTCGGGACGTGCGAGATTCAGAAGTGTGGCAACGCCATGATTCTTGGTTTCGGCCTACCAGCGTTGCCAGTAAAGAGCAAAATTCGAAAACTACCGCACTTCGAGATGGTTGGCAACGCGGACTCTAGTGCTGCCCATTCTTCCGATGTTGAATTTTTTTATTATAGCTAATTAAACATTGAAATTAGCCATTATTATGCTTTTCCCGGTTTAAATAAGTTAGCAACAGGTTGGGTTGGGTACAACAAATTATTTAATTGTTGCAGTGTAAAGTAAAAAAACGTTAATTACAAAAATAGCTAAATCTATATTAATAGCTATAGCTAAATTGGCAACTCTGTTGTCTTTCAGTAAAAAGTGCAATATTTTTAGGCAACACGATTTATTAGCAAAAAAAACCAATGTTTATGTATAACAGAAACCTGTGCAGGGTGGCCAGTGAGTACTTGAAGTGGAACAATAACCACAGCTCCTCTAACATCTAACCTTTGCTCCCAAACAGGCAACCTGGCCGGCAATGTCCGCAACTTGAGCGGTCAGCCGCAACCGAAGACTGCGATTCTAATGCTCAACATGGGCGGTCCACAGCACACGGACCAGGTGCACGACTACCTGCTGCGCATTATGACGGACCGCGACATGATCCAACTGCCCGTCCAGAGCCGTTTGGGGCCCTGGATCGCCCAACGGCGGACGCCCGAGGTGCAGAAGAAGTACAAGGAGATTGGCGGCGGATCGCCGATCCTCAAGTGGACGGAGCTGCAGGGCAAGCTGATGTGCGAGCAGCTGGACAAGATCTCGCCGGAGACGGCGCCGCACAAGCACTATGTGGGCTTCCGCTACGTGAATCCGCTGACGGAAAACACGCTCGCCGAGATTGAAAAGTGTGTGATGTAAACATTAAAATAGGTCATGAAATAATGCTTCCCTTTCTTTAGAGACAAACCGGAGCGCCTTGTCCTGTTCTCGCAGTATCCACAATACAGCTGCGCCACCTCCGGCTCCAGCTTCAACTCCATCTTCACCCACTACCGCGACAAGTATGTAAAGATTCTAGCAAGGATTTGCTTGGATTATAAACATGTTTTTGTTTTTAGCAACCTGCCCTCGAACATCAAGTGGAGCATCATCGATCGGTGGGGCACCCATCCGCTGCTGATCAAGACCTTCGCCCAGCGCATCCGCGATGAGTTGGCAAAGTTCGGGGAGACGAAGCGCAACGATGTGGTAATACTCTTCACTGCCCATTCCCTGCCCCTGAAGGCCGTCAGCCGCGGGGACGCGTATCCCTCGGAGATCGGGGCCAGCGTGCACATGGTTATGCAGGAGCTGGGCCAAACGAATCCGTACAGCCTCGCCTGGCAGTCCAAGGTGGGACCGCTGCCCTGGCTGGCCCCCGCCACCGACGATGCCATCAAGGTAATGTCATTCTTTTCATTAATATTTTCATAAGTATTTTATCTTTTCCCTTTGCCTCCTTAGGGCTATGTCAAGCAAGGTCTGAAAAACTTCATCCTGGTGCCTATTGCCTTTGTGAACGAGCATATCGAAACGCTGCACGAACTGGACATTGAGTACTGCGACGAGCTGGCCAAGGAGGTGGGCGTGGAGGAGATCCGACGCGCGGCAGCCCCCAATGACCATCCGCTGTTCATTGACGCCCTGAGCAACATTGTGGCGGATCACCTCAAGTCGGAGCAGGCGGTCAATCCCAAGTTCCTTATGCGCTGCCCCATGTGCTCCAATCCGAGGTGTCGGGAAAGCAAGCGCTGGTATCAGCAGCTCTGCTCGCAGTAGGCTGGAACAGGCGGCACTCCAAGGCAGCTGCAGCGGACATTTGCATTCATTTTGGGTTTTTAGGGGATTGGTTTTCACAGTGGCTTCGATTGCTTTAACATTAATAAAAGACACGGCGCAATAATTGCAAATAAAATAATGGAAAATGTATGAAATCATTTGAATTTGTATTTATTTAGCTTTCTAATTAACAAAATTAATATTTTCAGGCAGGGTTGAGCACAGAAGTAAATTTTGCAATCCTCCAAATGCGGATAAGATATGGTTTTGTTTCTATGCCTAAAAAACTCAAGAGCTTCGATTAGGAAAAGTTAGTACCCAAAATCCAGAGTGCCAAGCTTTCACGACATTTAAAAACTAATAGAAAATCCAAAATTTCCAGGTAGGTTGTTTTCCACAACAAATTGCAGTATGTTTCATGTAGAAAAAAGACCAGAGAATCAACTCCGTCCAGGTGGAGCTCAAGAGCCGGAATCGAAGTCCACCGGGATCTGTGAATCGGTGCAATCGCTGGATATCTCCACCTATGCCTGCGATCCAGCGCCCAGTCCAGCGGATCTCCCCGCGCAAATCCGGAAGGTTTTCCTCCGGCATATGGTCAGTGAATTGCCGGAGCAGGTGCAGAACAGGATACGGGCCCTGAAGTTAAATCAGCTGCAGCAGGTGCGCATTTCGGAGCAGTTCTACCGGGAAGTCTATGAGCTGGAACGGCGATTCTACGGCCAGAGCTGTGCCGTTTTCGATGCGAGACGGGACATTTTAAATGGGATTGTGGAGCCACCGCTGCAGAACGAAGGCTGGCGTGAGGATCAGCCGGATTCGTTGCCACTGGACTTGGAGAATAACGAGGAGCTGCGTCAGTTGAGGAGCCAAGTTCTCCCCGTGCCGGCGGATGCCTTGGGCGTGCCTCGTTTCTGGCTAACTGTCTTTCGGAATGTTCCTCTGCTGTCGGAGCTTGTCCAGGAGCACGATGAGCCGCTGCTCGAGTGCCTGCAGGATGTGCGACTGGGCTACGATCAGGACAGCTATACGGTCAGCTTTCAGTTTCGGCCGAACGGCTACCTTCACGACTCCTCGCTGCTGCTGACCAAGCGGTACTTCCTGCAGCACTCGGCGGACCAGGAGTACCCTTACCTCTACGAGGGTCCCGAGATCGTGCGCTGCGAGGGCTGTCACATCCACTGGCGGGATGGGTTCAATCTAACCCTGCAAACCGTCGAGAACCGAAGGCGACGAAGTCCTCGCACCAAGGTCTTGCCCCGCGAATCCTTCTTCCGCTTCTTTACACCACCGCAAGCCATGGACTTGTCCCTCGCCGATGAGAAGACTAAGCAGATCCTGGCCAACGATTTTGAGGTGGCCTTCCTCCTGCGCACCCAAATCGTACCGAAGGCAGTGCTCTTCTACACGGGCGATCTGGTGGACAGCTGGAATGAGTCTGGGCAGGAGACTGGCTCGATCTCGGAGGTGGACACGGAACAGGATCAGGGTCAGGGAACGCTATGCGGCTAAGGATCAAATAAAATGTAACAATTTCGTAATTTAATTAAAAAGTAATAATAAATAAGTAGTGCTTTGTGCTTTAATGCGGAAGGACGGTTTACAGGCGATGGAATGGGGGGCGTTCTGGGGGGTCGAACGCCTGTGAAACCTTAAAGCTAAAACATTTAAAAATTTTTATAAAATAAACAATAAAATCTTAAATATAAAATCTCATCTTACATTAACAACAAATTCCATTTGTGGGCATAAGTATAATGACTTTAAGACTTTTTGCTTACAAATTAAAAAATTCTTAATTGTTTTTAAATGAGCACCGGCTTTTGTGTCTACTACAGCTGGAAATAAATTGATTTTTAGTGAATCGATCGTTTCTAACCATTTAAAAAATAAATCGATTTAAGTCGATTAAAATCGAAAATACTTTCCATACAAAATTTGTGTTTTTAAGTCTAAAAATTCAAATCTTGCATGCATATTCATCGAGGATTTTAATTATTATTGTTCCTTAAATTTTATCTATTGAATGAAATAACTTTTTATTTTCTCCATTTTTAAATGGCTTCAGAAATATAACATTTATTATGTATATTTTCTTTAAATTTTTTTTTATCAATTACACATAACTATAATAAAAATGTTTGTGCATCTATAAAACATATTTAAATATAATAATACAACTTTCCCATGTCGCTTTTCAAAAAGTGTTGAAACTTTGTTTTTGAAAATTTAAATCGATGTATACCATAATTAAAAAGGTCGATTAATCGATTATATATTCGATTCTATTTCCAGCTTTGTTTTGATCTCCACGCAACACCGCACCGCACACACACACACGTACACTCACGTCCCGAAGCACCGCATCAAAGAATGTTTTTTTACTCGTCTCTTTTGTTCACACTTTCTATGCGGTGCCGAATAAATCAACTCTAAAGTTCAAATTGATTTCTTGAATATTGTCATTATTCTATGTGACATTGAAATTGGTTAACTTTGATTACGTGGTGCGAGAATAACATAAAATTAAATAAGAACAAAAAAAGTGTGCGAGAGCTCCGCGCGTGAAAGAGACAGAGAACTATTTTGAGTGGGTCTCTTTTCCACCACATATAGTTGTGCGCTTTCTGTGTCCCACACACACATACACACATTGCGGTGATAAAACACCGCAACCGCATTTTGAGCGAGTATACATATACACACATACTTGGAGTGCTCAGATCAGGCACCGGCAGGCAATGAGTCACGCGAAGCCGACGTCTAAATGAAAATGCAGTCAATTTTAGATAAAATTTCAAGCGGTGTTTACTCTTTGTCGCCACGGAGAAAGGGGAAAAGCTTCATATGGAACGTAATCTGTGAAATTTTAAAAGAAGACGGTTCATTGGTTGCAGATTTTGTTTACTGCCGTTCGTGTAGAGCGGTTCTTAAATGTGTTGCCAATCAAACTTCCAACTTGAGCCGCCACAAATGCTGCCTCGAACTGAAGAATCCGAGGTCACTGAAGCCCGTGAGTGTTATGGATAAAATGGAAGCGTTGAACACCCTTTCCAGATGGATCGTTGAGGATTGCCGCCCATTTTCGTCCGTTGATGGCTCTGGATTTGAAGCTATGGTGAAATTTTTTATTAAAATTGGTGCTACGTATGGAGAATTTGTTGACGTGGACGACATGCTACCCTTTGGAACAACTATTGCCGAACAATGTCAAGAGGAGGCGGACAATAAAAGAGGAGAGCTAAGCAATGAGTTGAGCGATGTGGTGAGTCGTGGTGGAGCTTCCCTAACTTTGGACTTATGGACGGACAACTATGTGAAACGCACTTTTCTGGGAGTCACAATGCATTTTGAAAAAGATTTTAAAATGAAAAATATGATATTGGGCTTAAAATCCATGGATTCTCAGAGAACCAATTCTACGAATGTTTTGGAGAAACTAAATTCGCTTTTAAATAAATTTGGCATATTTTCAATGGATAAAATCAAATTTATAACAGGCCGTGATGCAAATATTGTTACAGCATTAGAGAATAACATTCGTTTAAATTGCAGTAGCCATTTATTCGCAAATGTACTGGATAAATCGTTTGACGAAACACAAGAGCTGGCTGACTTGTTTATTGCTTGCAAAAAGATTGTTAGATGTTTAAAAAAAACCGGCTATTATCAACTGATAAATACTACTTTAAAAGATCCTTGTATGAGCCGATGGCACTCTAATTACACTATGTGCAAGTTAATTAGCGAAAATTGGCTAGATATAAATACCGAGTGTAATGATTGTAATGAAAACATAAATATTACCACACTGAACTCATTGGTTGAACTGTGTCAAAATTTCGAAAGAATTTTTAAGGAAATGCAGACTTGCAGTTCTGCTTCGTTATGCTTTGTCTTACCTTCAATTTATAAGGTAAAGAGCCTTTGCGAGTTTGATAGCGCAGATACTTCTGCCATTTCAGCATTAAAAGAAAGAATATTAATTAATATCTGTGACATTTGGGAAAACAATTTATCAATGTGGCATAAAGTAGCATTTTTTCTATACCCACCAGCTTTAAATATGGAATTAAATGATAGAGATGAGATAAAGGACTTTTGCGTTTCCGAAATGGAAAAGAATTATAATGTAGATACTATCACAAGTCCAACAGAAACGAAAAATGTTGATTTAATACCAGCATCAATTTCTTCAGATATTTCCAATAGCGCTGCCACTTCTGATATCGACTCCCCGAAGGATAAAATTAATTTCTTTTTCTCAAGCCTAATAAAAAAATCGTTAAATGTTAAAAAGTCCCCATTGCAAGAAGTTGAAAATTATTGCAAGGAAATAGTGCCGATAACAGAAGAATTCGAAGTGCTGGAATGGTGGAACAACAATATGAAATATTATCCACAACTATCAAAATTTGCATTAAAAGTACACTCTATTCCCGCAAGTAGTGCAGCAGAAAGGAGTTTTTTTCCTGCCGGCAATATTATAACAGAGAAAAGAAATATGATAGTGCCTAATTCAGTCGATGATTTACTATTTCTTCATTCTTTTTATAAAAATCAAAATGAAAAAGAATAGGTTTATTTTCTATTTCTATTATTACAATAAATATGAAGTGTACGTTTTTAGTTTTAAATCTATTATTTCCTTAGTATGTAAAATCCAATATTATTATTACTCTTTAAATAAATGAATACTTTTAATTGAACAATTTGTATTCCTGTCAAAAGGTGGGCGACGATCGCATGAACAAAACGCAAAACGTCAAATTGCCTGTTTTAATCTTTATTAATATAATAATTTATATAAAAACAGCACAAACCTCCTCCCGCAGACGTAGTTTGGCGAAATATGTTAATTCTAATAAGAACTTGTTCCGTAAAATTTTCCTCACAAAATGATAACATTCCTCAAAAAAGAATTTGAATTGCACAATCTGGCAACGCTAAGAATTTGGCTTTATAGCTAGGCAGACCATAATTCAAATTCGCCTCGCCGCTCGATTTCGCCGCACGTGCGCTGGAAAACAGCTGTTTTCAGCCAGCTGTTCGTTCTCGTTCTCGCCATACGTTTGTTTACCTCAAAAAGTTTCAATTTCGTGATTCGACCCCTCAAATGGCCAATAAAATTCACAGAAGCTGGTCGCGATTTTTCCCAGCTTTTCTCCTATACCTTCTCGATATTCCGGCAGCCGCATCCATTGAAGGCGCAGCTGAAAACTCCATTAAGAACATTGCATAAGAAGGAGCTTATTTCGGTGGGAAAATTGGAGCATCGACTTTGTATTTATTAATTTATACCCGGAGCCCCCGGCCCTCACGGAAGTTAATTAACCCCACCAATTGATTGTCTTTTTCGCCAATTGATTTTATTAAAAACGAAGCAGAAACCCGACGCTTTTGGCCTGCGCATCCCATCGTACAAGACGGCACAGTGGCCACTAGGACTGCGAATCGAGAAATCTAATCGGCGCGGAGATCATAAATTAATTTGGAAGAGTACACTCCGAAAATGGGCAGGTACCAGGTACAGAGCAAGTGCCGCGGAGCCACTGGCAATGGGTCTCCGGGGCCAGTCTACGGCGTGGTCTCGACGTTGGACGACGCCGCTTCCAATCTCGCGGATTTCGACAGGTAAGCGGTCAAAAAATCACCTTTATTTTGGTTGTTTGCTCTTTCCGACGAGAGAGAGAGAGAGAACGAAAACCAGTTTGGAGTCGGGCTTTAAAGCTTTCTTTTGGCTCAGTCTTTCTCCCAATTTTGGTTTTATGATTAATGACCGTAAAGTGACTTGGCAACTTTAACCCCAAAAGGTCAACGATAGTTGTCAGTAAACTAATCATTGGGAAAATTTCCATATAGTAGGCGTTGTAGTTTCTACAAAAATATTGTTATAAGCTTCATTTCATTGCAATACAAACTTAGTTTAGTTTTCTTTTTTTATTATCACGGAAATTTATCTTAACCTGGTTTAACATTTTAAAATGATAAAATGTCATAAAAAACCAGTATTGCTATTCAATAATCATTTAATGGAAGAACATACTTCTTACAGATATTATTTCTTCGTTTTAAAATCTGTAAATGTATAACAATGGTGGACTATTCTGAAACCACTGTATGACAGTTATGCCTGTTTGCTATAAAAAAATGAAACCAAAATAGCTTCAAAAAATAGTTTGACATCTTTTATGACCAGGTGTTAGGTGTTATCAACATTTAACCCATTTTTCCTCTAAGAGGTTTAATGCAAAACGTTTAATTAAAAACTTTAAAATATTAGGAAAAACGTAAGAGTGTAAAGTGAGTTACAGTATCTTCTTAAAGCATCTCTGCTTTTAATAACTATAAGGCATTACTATCCTTTTTTTTGTTAAAATACAAGCAAGGGTAACAAAATGTTGTAAAACTGCAATAATTAAAAAAAAATATAATATTACAAAAACTATTTAAAATAAGATTAGAATGTAATTAATCATTTTGTCCCTTTATAAACTCCATTTCTTGTAATCTCCACTTAAAAAAGGCAATTCAAATGATTAATTAATCAAATTTCTCTAAGCAAAAACATTAATCCAAAGAATGGATAAAGTTTTGTAATTAATTAAGTTAAGTTATTGCTGTGGGTTAAAGTGGATTCAGTTTCCGATTGCGATTCTTATCGTCTTCAGCCAGATACGTGCAGACAACGGCACTCCATGGAAATATGGTCACAAATTAATTGAATTAGCAGATTAGATGCGGATCGTATGTGACCACCGGCACAGCACTCAATATATATCACTCGAAAATAAGATTAGTTAGAGAGTTAGATATATCCTAAAGAACTTGAAGTTTTTGTTTTTATAATTGTCTATCCAATCAAAGCAATTATTATGCGGAAATTTTATAATTATATTCGATAAATGCTATTTCAATTAATACAATTAAACTTGTTATAATGGGAAAGTAAACAAAAGTATTTAAAGGAAATACTCTTACTTTGATTTTAGGATTTTGCCATATTTCATTTTACAAGATATTTCTTTCACAAGTATTTTTATGTTTTTAATATCAAGCATTCGCTTTATATTTAAATATCAAAGTTATTGCTCTAATTTGGATATATTACAAACAAATAATTACCTTTAACTTCTTTTCTCCGTGTAAATATTCCCTCAGCCTACAAAT
This sequence comes from Drosophila watanabei, assembly GCA_008042575.1. Taxonomy (NCBI): domain Eukaryota; kingdom Metazoa; phylum Arthropoda; class Insecta; order Diptera; family Drosophilidae; genus Drosophila; species Drosophila watanabei. The sequence goes on from VNJS01014570.1 coordinate 42,452, forward strand.
ATGTAATGTTAAACCGCAGAACCCTCTTTTAATCGCAATTACTTGGTTATCTGTCCAAAAGACAAATATAATGAACTGTAAATGCCACAAGCTGCCTGATAACATTGAGTTTTTAAAACCTTATCTGGAGCATTGAGCGAAAGTAACACCGAATAAACGTTTCTGATTTGTAGAGTCATAAACTTAGGAAAATATCATAAAGTAGTCTACAATGTAGCAAGCTTTAAATAGTGATGTTGCTCTAGATCTTAACCCTTTTTGCTTACAAATTATTTAATCAAATTAAAATATCTAAAAGTTCGGTAAGCAAACTTTACCTAATATTATTTATAGTCTTCTTGTGACCTATATTTCTATAAAAAGAAGTTATAAGATAAGATTTCTGATGTTGTAACCCCTCACATCAGTTTCTTATTTAAACTTTTCTTACGAAACTAATCTTTTATCTCCACTTTTTCACCCACAGATGCCCTCCGCTTGAGGTGAGGAGGAAAAGTGAGCTGAGCTTGTTCCTCAACTGGGGAGCCCCCAAAAAGCAGACCATGGAGTTGGGCTCGAAATTCAAAGGCCGCAGCTGGATCGTCGATCTGCTGGCCATCTTCTTTGGCATCGGCACCTGGCTGGGCGTCAATGGTACCTTTATACAGCTACCTCTGCTGGTGGACGAGGCCCCCGAGGGCTGGAGTCTGCCCTCTTACCTCAGTGTGATGGTACAGATCGGAAATCTGGGTCCCCTGCTCTACACGGCCATCCAGAAGTATTCGCCAAAGAAGCTCAACGATGGCTGGACAATCCATGGCGTGCTCCTGGTGGGCGCCATCTCCTGCCTGCTGACCGCCTTCTTCTACAACCGAACGGCTCCGGTTGGAGGCACCGATCACAGTGTGGCGCTGTTCGTCCTGACGTGCTTCACTGCCTTGAATGCCTGCACCAGCTCCGTGCTCTTTATGCCCTACATGGGTCGCTTCAAGGAGCAGTACATGGTCACCTATTTCATTGGCGAGGGCCTGAGCGGGCTGCTGCCCAGTGTGACCGCTCTGATCCAGGGCATCGGTGAGAGTGGCGAGTGCAAGCTGGTGAATGTAACCGAAACCGGAGATCCGATCTACGAACTGCAGAAGACGCCGCCAAGGTTCGATACCCGGGTGTTCTTTCTCATCCTCTTCGCCCTAATGGTGCTCAGCTACGTGGGCTACACCTTGCTCAATTCTCTGCCTGTGGCCAGGCGGGAGTACGCCGAGGTGACGGTCACCGAGGGCAACAAGTACGTCTACGGCGAGGCGGACAACCAGCAGCAGGCTGAGAAAGTGGAGAAGCTCAGCAAGGGGCAGTACACGTACATGCTCCTCCTGATCGGAGTTATTTCGCTGTTTAGCAACGGAATGTTTGGCAGCATTCAGTCCTATTCCAGTGCCCCCTACGGATCCAATGCCTACCATCTGGCGGCCACGCTCAGTGTGATTGCCAATCCAGTTGCCTGCTTCATGGCCATGTTTTTGCATTTCACATCACTGCGTCTCATCACAGTGCTCTCCATATTGGCGGGCCTGCTGACCAGCTACGTTTTCACCACAGCAGCCCTGAGTCCGCTGCCGCCGCTCCACGATCAAACCATTGGCGCCGTGCTAGTGGTCACCGCCTGGACCCTGCTGGTGGGAATCGTTAGCTACACGAAGCTGGGCATCACCACTGTGATGCGGGCACAGGGCGGCCAGTCGCTGGTCTGGGTGGGCGCCATCACTCAGCTGGGCTCGGCCATCGGTGCGGTGGCGATATTCTTTGCCATTAACTACTCGAATCTGTTCCAGGCCGCGGATACCAGCTGCTGACACATCCAGGGATGCAGCGTGATTTTATAGATGATTTTACTGTATAGTAGTTTAGTGTGTGATATTTTCCTTATTTCCCCACTTGTATTTCCAACGTCACAATGAAGACAATACCTGAAAAATACCTGAATGGCGAGTTTTACGGTTCTAAATGTTGTGGAGATATCAGAGAATACTGCGAAGCATGGAGAGGGGGGCTCAAAATATTTAAGCATTTACCTTTGTATATTGTTAAGACTATGCTGAAAAAAATAAATTATTTGTTTTATTAAGAGTGTTTAAAATTTATTTATATTAAAATTTGGGAACATTATAGGTTTTATACCTGGTGTATGGAGTTAGTTAAACAAATTTCTTGAGAGCACTGCAAACTCAGGTGTTAAAAGTAACACTAGACTTTATGACAGGCATTCTCCTGTTATGAAAAACAAAACCTAAACTTGCCGGGACAGTTATCGTTTTGGTCTTTTTTTTAGGCTCCTGATTTTAAGGGTGGGGCTCGGGCTTCGAGCTTAAAGCCAAGGAGTCTCTTAACAACAAAGAGGAAATAAAACTACTATTTTAATATATTTATATTTTGTGAATAATTAATTTTTTGTGTAAATTTAATGTGATATTTTCTCCGTGTCTTTTTCTACATATCGCTTAGAAATTTTACTAGGTAATAATATAAATATATGCTTAAAACAAGGAACGCTTTTACTTGCTTGAATCTAAGTACACTATTTTTTTATTTAAAATCGTACATACTTTAAGTACTTTTAATAAAATAAATGCAATGAAAAAAATTTACAATGTAAAACTACTATTTTAATATATTTATATTTCTTGTAAATTATAATGTTTTGTTGTGTGCATTTTATGTGACATTTTCCTTGTGTCCTTGTCTTAGAGATCCTTTAATAAATAAAAGCATATATTTATATTATTACCTATTAAAATAATATAAATATATGCCTTTACATACTTGAATTTAAATACACTATTATTTTATTTAAAATCGTACATACTTTAAGTACTTTTACTAAAATAAATTCAAGGGAAAAAGTTAGAATTAAATTTATTGAGTTTAAAATTATATAAATTACAAGAATTCATTAAAAATTAACTAACAAATATGGTTTGCTTAAGCAATACAATTAGGTTTTACATTAAAGGAATATTTACACTATAAATAAATAAATAATATAATACATTTAATTTCTAACTTGTAGATATAGTAAACAAACGAAGAATCTAGTCAGAGACTATAAATATTTCAAGTTGCTTCTTTTTTCAAAACCTTCTTTCAGAACTCAATCTTTGTAAACATCAATCCAGACCTTAAGATTTTTTTTTAATAAATCTTTAAATAAGCGTGATTATATCGTACTTTTGTTCCTTTGAGCCCAAGGTGAGGCCACTTTTCGTCCGATTTCGCCCCACTGTCGCTGGCTGGGCGAACAGCTGTTTTGTTGGTTTCTCGGTTTGTATACTTTCTGAAAACATTTTGATTAGGGGAGCGAGCAGCGATGATTAAACCAGTCCGTCGTAGGTCCGATTTCGTGGCTATACTTTAGCAATTTTTAAATCATTTTCACCAACATTTTCTGGCTGTTTAAGTGAATGTTTAAATGTAAAAAACAAGAGTTTGTAGCTGCAGTTTAAAGGCGAGATTTTGTCGAGTGAAAAAGTGAATAGTAGCAGCAGCAGCGGGACTGGAGGAGTGTGAGGTGAAGTGAGGGGCGATATGTGTGCTTCGCTGGCCCCCTGGAAGCCACAGCTGAATCCGAATTCCCAGCTTTATTCGCTCACTTTGTGAAATACTCCACAACGAACCCAAATCCTTATCCGAATCCCAATCGGCACTATGAGCCTGTGGCAGAACCTGCGCTCTTTGGAGACCCGGAATCTGGACCTGGCCCTGGGCCAGCGGGAGAACCAACTGGTGGCTGGCCACCTTCCCGCTGCCATCTTCCGGCAGCGTCTCAGTGCCGCGGAGAATCTCTATCAGCGCAACCTGACCGGTCACTATGGCTGCGTGAATGCCTTGGAGTTCAGCCAAGGGGGACAGTTCCTGGCCTCCGGTGAGTGCTTCTGCCGGCAACCTGTTGGTTATCGTTTAAATTTAATTCATTGGTATCCTCCAGGTGGCGATGACAAGCGCGTTTTGCTGTGGAACATCGACCGGGAGGTGGTTTCCCAATTGGGGAAACCCCGCTCCATGAACGAGAAACACGCTAGCAATATTTTCTGTCTGGGATTCGATATCCAGAACTCGTATATACTGTCCGGTGGGAACGATGACTTGGTCATCCAACATGATCTGGTTACGTGAGTGAACTTCTTTTTTAATCATTTTTTTATATATATTCTTACGATTTTTAAAAGCTTTAATTTTTAAAATGTATTTTATATTGACTCCGATCTTCTCGTTAAAAAAAAAACTATAAATATAAAAATCAAATTCCGTAATTAATGGAATAAAATACATTGGGGACTTCATAAAATTTAATTACTTTAAAACTAATAGACCTGAAAGGATTTTACTATTTGGAAATAAATACAATTAAATTGACAGAATTAATCTTTTGTTAAATAATTGTGACAAAAAAAATATAAAAAAATATAATATATTTAAAAATACATTCGATTTAGAATTAAATAGAATTATTGGGAATTAAAGAAATATTTAGGAAATGAACTATTTAAAAGTGAACAGTGTTAACAAAAATAACATATAAACAAAATTTAGTGAATTGAAAGAATAGAACTGAACGTAAGATTGTAATTATTTAAAAATGTTTAAAATAAAGAGAAATTATTATAATAAATTTAAATATTTAGATATATTTCGCAATGAATAGGAATTAATAATATCGATATAAATAATAGAAATAAAATAGAAATAGAAATAGAAATAGAAAAAATTTCACATTTAACAGAAACAAAAAGGGAATTCTATAATATAAATAGAATAATTTGGAATAAAATAATATAAATGATATATTTTAAAATAAACAGAAGTCAACCTATCTTATATAATGAACCTTATAATAAATAGAAAATAATAATAAAAAGAAAAATAGTAATTTCACAATAAATAACATCATGATTTATAAAACAAATGAAATAGTATATATAAAAAGTTAATTATGAATTTTGTTTACTTTATTTGCATATTTTAATAGTTTAATAGTATATGTAATATTGCATTCTGTTGCTGTAATGTTACAACCTTTATAATAACGTAAATTAATTTCGTAAAAATTATTTGATTATTTATATTTAATGCCTAATTCCCTTTTTCTTTTCCCATTAAAAGTGGCAAACTCCTGAACTACTTCTCGCACGACGGACCCGTTTACGGTCTGAGCGTGGACAGGACCAGTGGCCATCTGTTCAGCGTGGCCACAGAGCACGGCGAGATCCTAGTCTACGACTTGAGGACTGGCAAATCCGAGCCATTGGCCATTGCCAAATTCAGGACGCCCTTCAATGCTGTGGAGTTTCATCCATTAAATGGCAACTTTCTGGCCACAGCCAATGCCAAGCGAGGAGCCATGCTCTGGGACCTGAGGCATCATCAGCAGTGAGTTTTTATTAGAATATACAAACTTTTTCAAGCTTCTAATTCATTATCATGTTCAGAGCCCTTTGCCAGTACAACTATATCCCAGAGTCACCCAGCTGCATGAGCGTCCGTTTCAATTCCAATGGCACCTTGCTGCTGACCCTGCACCGCCGTCTGCCGCCGATCCTCTTCAGTCCCGGTTCCCCAGAGCCGGTGGCCACCTTCTATCACGACGAATACTTCAACTCCTGCACCATGAAGAGCTGCACGTTTGCGGGGCCACAGGATGAGCTGGTGGTCTCCGGTTCGGACAACTTTAACATGTTCATTTGGCGAATGGATGGAGTGGATTGTGAGTTTAGCCAAGAAATTCAAGGATAATTGATTGTTAACTTAATTTTTCTTTCTATCTTAGTGGAGGAGAAGAACCAATGGGTGGACACTCCACCGGTTATCCTCACCGGCCACCGATCCATCGTCAATCAGGTGCGCTACAATCGTCAGCGCTGCCTTCTCGCCTCCTCGGGCGTGGAGAAGATCATTAAAGTGAGTTGGACGAGGCTTCGAGAATCCTTGAATTAATATATAAATATCCCTGCTCCCCCTTAAGCTATGGAGCCCCTTCGCCCAGCAGGGCTGGGAGGGATCCCTCACCCAAGCCGAGGAGCTGCCCTACTGCACTCGTGCCCTGCATCGCAATTCCTCGGATCACGTCTCCCAGGACTTTAGTGCCCGCAACACCGACGAGGATCAGGTGATGCTGGCCTTCTTTGACACTCTGGTGCAGCGTGAGCTAGAGTCCTGGAGCACGGTGGACAACCAGAGCAGCACTAGCAGCAGCTCCGACACCTCCACGGAGCGCAGTGAGCTCAGCTCGGCCACGGAGGAGCCCAGCGACGAGGAGCGCGAGGATCAGGATCAGGAGCTTCACAATCACGATCAGCCAACGAGCAATGATCAGGAGCAGGATAACGAGCAGGACAACGACACGCCCAATGTTAGTGAACTTAGCTGGCAGACTCATCCCAATCGCATCTTCTACCTGATAGCCAAGAAGCGGCGAGCACTGCTCCAACTGGCGGTCAGGGGCACCACCGGGCAGCCGCGGAGCGTGGACCAGATGCTCCAGCGGCTACTCGGCGAGCAGAAACAGGCGGCCACACAGGCGCGCATTAGTGACTGGCTGGAGGAGACGCATCGCCTCTTTGGGGACGATGAGCTGCCCACCACTTCGGCGGAGGCGGCGGCCCGAGAGCAGCGTCGTCAAATCGGCAGGAGTCCTCGCAGGACGCAGGAACTAAAAGCAGGTAAGATCTAAACATGTTTTCATGGAATATATATTTCATAAACAGTTCAAAAAGAGATAAAAACTAGTGATAAAAGGCAATCTTTTGACCTAAATTGTGATTATTGTTCCTTCGCAATTTGATGGATTTGCGTCTTAGGAAGATCTCCGCCAGACACACAACTGCAGCCAGTAGACATCCAATACATAGAGCATAGAAGGCCAGCTGGACGTCGGATAAAGTGAGCACCTTCCATCGGCCAACGTCCAGCTCAGCTAGATATTCCGGAAACCTCTGGATGCTCCACTTGGCCCGCTCCTTGGTCTCGCCGGTCCAAAGATTTACGATTCCCGCAGCCACCAGGCGTAGGACAATCCTGTTTACCTCCTCCAAATAAGGCGAGGGACGTGGCAGGACATAGGCAATGTGATAGCTCTTGGGACAGTCCGGTATCTTGTGCACCTTCTTGGTCATCACATACCGGATATCACTGATCTCCAAGCTGGCCGAGCGGGTAACTCCAGCAAAATGTCCCCTTCTGGACACCATTTCGATGAGTCGTTCTTCGCCCTCGGCAACCAGCATCATCTTGGCGTCCAGGCGACGATACACCTCCGAATCACTGCCATAAAACAGATCGTCCTTGAAGGCAGGATGCTTGATATATATGGGCAGTCCGCGCTCATCCAACTCCCTCATGGTATTCGTATCTCGATAGTACAGAGGACGGATGTAAACGGTGGCCAAGCTGGACTCCAGCAAAGCACCGAAAATCACGCTCACCAGGCACAGAGAAGCCACAAAAATGCGCTCCGAGTGGAAGGGCGGAAAGCGTACGATATTCACTCGCACCCAGACCACCCAAGTGTCTATGAAGATGCGCCTTGCAGCTGTCATTAAATGAGTTTTTCTGCTTGGCCCATCATCGTGTATCCTTTCGATGTTTAGTCTGAGATTGAGGAGTCGCAACAAGACCCAGACGAGGGCCCCCAGAAGACCCACCAGCAGGAAGCAGAGCCACACATCCGTGTGGACAGCAAAGAGCGGCAGAATGGATTGGGGAATCCTCTGAGCTTTCTGCACATACAGACACAGGTCATCCATGTAGACGGCAGCACTGAACTGAATATGGGTGGTGAGATAGTCCTTGACAAAGAAGCCCGCAAAGATGATGTCCACTTCACCGCGATGGGCACGACCCACGCCGCCACTAAACGAGCCATCTGCCAGGCGACCACTGTTAAAAGGAGAAAATCCGGAATTAAATTCTTGGAAATTCTTGACTTCTTCACTTTCCCAAACTCACCCAAAGAACTCATCATCCGGCCATAAATAATCCGGCGTAAAGTTCAAGTGTTTGGCTACTGTCTTGGCCAACTTGGCATCCGCTCCTGTGACGCTTAATACCTTCTTGTTTTGGCCATCGCCCAACACAGCAGAGTAGACCGAATCGAAGATGTATATACGCAAGGGATAACCATTCAGATTCTGATAGATTCGTTCATAAGTTTTTGGATCTTTTACCGCCACAATAATCTGCTGAAAAGGATTGTAAAGAAGAATGCGAGCTCTGCTCAACTCGATATAGTAAATGCGACTGTGTCCATGCTGCAGCCAAATCTGGGCCATAAAATCCTTCAAGTCTTGATCTCCTTCAGGCAATTGACTCTCCAAGGCAAGCAAGTAGAAACCATTGGAATTAATGAGACTATTCCGCACCAGTTGCATTTCCTCCAAATCCGTAAAGAGATAGAAATGATGTCGCATGGCGGGGAACTCCTTCTCATTCTCCTCCTCACGATGCACACTTATTTGCAGTGAGTTCCTGGGCTGCTTTAAGACAAACTGCACAATTTCCAGGTCTGCATCTCTGTAGCTCCTTAAATGGAGCTCAAGGCCACCCTCCAGTTGGGCCAAAATGGAGGCAAACACTTGATTATATTCCTCGACCGTGTTATTGGCTTGACCCAGGGTTCCTCCCACAAGGGTCAGCAGCATAATTAGCTGCAGAGTGGCCGACATATCAATGGTTACTGAACCCGCGACTGAGATTGTGGAGCTAACAATAGGACAGGACAGAGCACAAAGGATACCGAGAGGGGGTGGGCTTGACATCCTGTTGACCCAGTGTTTGCTTAGTGTCAAAACCGTTGACACCTTAGGGCGGTGGTTTGCTACCCACAATTATTGGCAAGTGTCTGGGGTTTGTTGACTCTGCTCCGACAACGGCTTGACTTGCAATCATGACTTGGTGTTTATGCTCGGGTTTAGTTGGATTTTGTTCACTATTTTCTAGTTTTCTATTCTAATTTATTTGTTCATTATATTTTCCAGTTAACCCACTGCAGTCCACCTTAACACCAAGCGATCGCAAGCGGAAAAAGCTGCATCAGCGGGTTTCAGTCCTCAAACACAGACGTACCAATCATCGGCAACTTCCCAGATTTCAACCGGACAACGATAGTGCCGCCTCCAATGACACCGAATACCTGGAGGAGGAGCAGGAGCACATCCCTGACGAGGAGCCATCCCTGGGGGATAATAATAACAACAACAACCATAGTGCCCATGCCGATGAGGATACCTCCAGTAGCAGCAGCAGCAGCAGCGGCAGCAGCAACACCTGCAGCAGCAACTCTGCCAGATCAATGACCTCCATGGAGGCGCAATTGTTTCAGGCTCCCAGCACATCGAATTCGTTTCACTTTCTGGCCGAACCGGAGGCCAACAACAACAGCCAGCTGACTTCCAACCACAATCATCATCCCAAGAGCGTTGTCAATGGTCTGAATCCCGAAATGTGCAGCACGGAATCGACTGCTTCCACAACATCTTCGTCCATGTAGGCTGGACCCCTAAACACATAAACATATTACACTTAAGCTAAGATATATACCAGCGACATAGGCTGAACTTTCATTTTGATAAGAGAAAAAACACATAGCTGTCCATTATTTTTTTTTTATCTTCTTTAAAAATCCCACACATTAAGCATAAAGGCATAGCTTTCATCGAAAGTATTAATTACTGAACGGTAGGGATGGCGGAATATGTCGGTATATCGATATTGCATCGATATTTGATGTATTACATCGATATTTGATGTATTACATCGATATTTGATGTATTACATCGATATTTGGTGATTTACAACGATATTTGATGTTTTACATCGATATTTGATGTATTACATCGATATTTGATGTATAGCATCGATACTATTTTATATATCGAACAATTAAAATAGCTAAACAAATTAAATCGATTTTTATCGTTAAAAACAAAATAGTTTTCTATATTTTAAAATTCAATATAGCAGTTTTTCACATTACAGATATAATTTTCCATTTTTCGATAAAGAATTTTTGTCTATCGATATTTTGAACGATATTTAAGCTTTGCATTAAATAAAATTCTTTGGATATTTTTAATATTCTTTAAATTAATAAACTTTAAATGCAATATCTTCAGATATTTATCAAAATTTAAAATACTTCCGATAATATTTCGATCGAGTTACTTTTCTACCGATATACATTCCTACCGAACGGTTTCATTATCACCTAACTTTTGTTATACTCTGTTTTTGCTAATAAATCATGTGATTTAAAAGTTTTAGAAACTCGACAAAACAATCAGAACTATTTGTTCATCAAACAAATCAAAATCAACAAAGTATTTTCATTAGTTTAATTTATATTCCATCCACCATCTACTAACCAGAGTTTTACTTTTTAGCTTAAGCCTCAAAGCAAGTTGTTTTTATTTTTACTTAACGCTTTTCTGTCTAGGTTTAAGCCTTACTAAAGTGAAATTAAAAATAATTCAAGACGTTGCTTACTTTTTCACTCACTTCATTTATTGATTGTGGAACCTGTGTGTGTGTTATACTTGTGTCTACAATAATTTATGAATACATAAATACAAATGTCTTGAGAAAACCAACAGAAACGAACTTTTGCTTGCCTAGGTGTGTGTGTGCGTGCTTGCTTGCGCTGAACTTTGAACTTGCTTGCGAATATATTAAACATAGATTAGAGACTACACTTAATTCTGGGATAATTGAATGCTTCTTTATGCTTAGGCCTACGGAACAAACTCTGAACTACGGCTAACTAATTTACAAACGATCGGTTGGGCTGGCAGAGAGATCAGCTTAATGATGGCAGCAGCAGGCTCAGCAGGCGGCGGCTTCTCCCTCGTTCATGTCGCTGGGCTTGAACGGCAGCTGCATTTCCTTGCAGCAGCCCATCACGAATCGCTCCAATTGACAGCCAGCACTGAAGATAAACAATAGATATTAATATAAAATCGTAAAAAAAGAAACTCGGAGCTCACTCACTCGTATATCTCGTTGCCCTCCACGTTGTACATGTCGCAGTTCTTGAAAACCAACTGGATATCGCTGAGCACCTCCTCGTTCAGCTGATAGGCGCCCATGTTGAGCTTCGACTTGATCTTGGCCAAATCCATGGGCGTCTTGATGATCTGATGGTAGTCGGGCACCTCCGATGTCAGCACTGGTCGCAGGAAGGGCCAAGCCGCCTTGTGCTTCATGATCTGCTCCAGCAGATCGTATAAGGCGGCGCTGTTCAACGGCAGGTTGCTCTCGTTCGTTCGTCGCCCGCTCCGCCGGTGATTGTTGTTGTTGTTGGTGCTGCTATTATTATTGTTGTTGTTGCTGTTGCCATTGCTCTGGCGGGCGGACTTGTCGAGGGAGAGACGCATCGAGTTGCGGGAGGAGCGAGAGCGTTTGGCCTGCGGCTCATCCTGATCGCCGCCATCGTCGTCATTATCGCCATTCACTTGGAGTTGAAAAGAATGATAAATATCATGTAAAATGTAATTATTTAATTGCAAATGTAGACTCACTGTGACTATGACGGCGTCTGGGACGTTGGGTTTCCGTGGTCTTGCACTTTTTGCACACAAACTCTGAGCGCGGCGGTCGCTTGAGATGGACGCACTCCAGGTGATAGTACAAACTGCAGCGAACGCAGCGGATTTCGCTGCCGTCATAGAAGCAGGTTTGGCACACCTTTTCCTCTTCGCTGTTTAACAGAATATAGAAAATTAATATACAAGAGAGATTTATGAAATATATAAACAAAACTTACGCCTCTTCCTCCTCTTCGTTGTCTTCTAAAGAACCCTCATCGCCAGCTTCACTGCCCACCGCGTCGCCGTTGAGCTCCTCATCGATTTCTTTGGATGTGAGCCGCTTGCCGCGCAAGCTTGTCCGCAAACCCCTCGCCGGACGGCCATTGAGCTTGACCGAGGTGCGGGATGAGGCCTCGCTCTTGTCATCGGCTGTCTCCTCTTCCTCCTCACCCTCCTCCTCTTGATCCTCCTCTTCCTCATCGTCATCATCGTTGTCTTCATCGTCCTCCTCTTCTTCCTCTTCGGGCTCATCATCCTCCTCGTCCTCGACAATGAACTTGCGCTTCTTTTTGGCCGCCGCCTGCTTCTTGTCCTTCTCGTTTTGGGCATTCTTCAGGCCGAGATCCTTGACGCAATCCTTGCAATACCAGTTGCCCTGCGGCACGCTCCTCAGCTTCGGCTTCATGCAGAACATGTGAGTGCCGCCATTGCACTCGTCGCAGAGCAGCATCTTTTCGGGATCGCTGCCACGGCGGCACACCTTGCACAGCGACTTGTTCGTGGAGCGTCGCCACTGGATGCAATCGTGCAGGACGTTGAGGTGCAGGAATACCTGGGCAAAGCTGGTGCTGGCCATCAGCGAAACCTCCCACTGATGCAGGCGCGACTCGCAGGCGAGCTTGAGAGCCTCCTGCTTGGGATCCCACTTCTTCATGCCGTAGGGTTCCTTGAGGAAACGCTTGCCAATGGCCTGCTCCACCTGCAGCAGAGCCGAGGCCATGTTGTGCACTTCGCTGGGTATATCAGTCTCACTGGTAACTGCCTCCTCTTCTTCCTCCTCATCTTCGCTATTTGCGGCGGGTTCTTTATCCGCTGAGGCCACCAAAAAGTGGCCAGGATCTCGATATGGTTTCTTGGCGTATTTACCCAACAGCGCTACATCCTTCTCCTCGTCACCGCCCTCCGCATGATCCTCATGCGACTCGTTATCCGTCGAGCCATTGGCCACCTCATCCTCCAGCATGCCGCCGGGTCCCCACTGCAACTTGCCCTGGGGATCGTAATGGCCAGTGAGCAGATCATTCCGCCATTTCTCCATATCCTTGACCTTCAGCTTGCCAAGATCTCCCGTGTAGATATCGGTTTCGAACTGCAGGAGGCGATCCACCAGGTGCAGGCGCATCACTTCATTCAAATCGGTGCCCTCGGGGACTCCAAAGTTGGCCTCGCCGTACTTCCGATGGGTCTCCGCGTGCATGGTGGCGAGGAACTTCTTGCGCATCGGCTCACTGTCCAGCTGAAGGACCTCGGTCGGGCAGGTCTTCACGTGCTGCTCGATAAGCGAACGCATCACTGAGAGCTCCTGCAGGAGCTCCGATTCACGCAGACCATTGGGATTGAGAGCCCGGATTAGGTCATCGATCTCCTCCGGCTTGTAGATGTACGACCATCGCTGCCGCTGGCCATTCTTCGGGTCGTGGACGATGCAGTTGCGCTTGTCGCCACTGCACATCATCAATTCGAATTGTGTGGGAGCCGTGGGAGGATCCGCTTCCACTTCCATGGGCTCCACAGTGCCGTTCAAGCGATGCTCCTGGTTCTCCTTGTTCTCCAGCGACTGCTTGTTGCTTCTCCTGCTCTTCTTGTCATCATCTCCGTACAGTTTCAGTAGATAAACCCGCAAATCCTTGCGGTTCTTCGGCAACTGAGCCTGATGCCTGATCTCCGATTGGGATTTGTTCAGCGGCGGCTGCTCCAGGCATGTGTCCAGGCTATCCGGCGAATGCTCCACGAAAATGCCCGGCATGGACTCAAGCACATAGTACTTCCGGTAACACCGATCCATGCCGAGGTAAACCAGAAAGTTAAAGAGCTGCGAGTGCAGCTGCAGCACCTGCTGCTCGTGCTTGCGATGCTGATGCTCCGACTGGGCGTGCAGCTCGGCAATGCTCTTGTTCAGCTTGTCCACCATGGCCTCCCGCTTGGCCGGCTCCACGCCACCGATGGCCTGCTGATGCGTCTGGTTTAGCTTCTTTCTGTTGACCTCCACGGCGGCAATGCGCTTATTTTCGTTGGAAATTAGAGCTCGCAGCTCCTGCTTGGCCTTGGCCGTCTGCTCCAGACGCTCCTCAATCAGATTAATGGTTCCCGAATAGGTCAGGATCTGGGCCATTAGACATCGGATTAAATGCATTATATCGCTGAACTTGAGCTGATAGACGGGTTGGTTTTTCAGTGCTCGCAAAATGTGAGCGTGCTGGAGGCGCAGCTCCAGGCCGGGATCCTCCTTCGACGAGTATCCGTTGCGGTACATGACGCGCCAACGCTCTGCCTTCTCGTTCACCACGGCCCCGGAGCCGAGGAGATGCAGACGAAGGACTTCGCTGAGGGTCAGGGCATCCAGCGGCAGTTCGTTCACCTTGAAGGAGAAGTGCCTCTTGGAGTAGTAGTGACATTGGGCGGCCTGCGACATGCTGCGGTACGGCTCAGAGTGCTGGGAAATCCGATCCAGATACGTCACCGAGCACTCCTCCTCCTCCTCTTTTTGCAGATCGAAAACGGTGCCCAGGAGAACCAGCAGAATGTCCGACAGCGGCCCAGCAATCTCTCGCGCACTCAGCGCCCGCGTCATCTCGTAGAAGCTGATGTTCTGCCGGAAAACCTCAATGCCAGAGAGCAGGCCGGCGTACGTGTGCATAAACTCGCGCATCATGAAGGCATCGCCCAGGAGTCGCTGTGGCAGGAGAGTGACAATCTGGTGGTAGCGGGGCAGCGGCTTCTGATCGGATCGCTCCAGGTCATCGGTCTTGCGGAGCAGCGAATTGCATTCGGTTTCAACGCGCTCCATAAGCTGCGCCTTCTTCTCCGCCTTCTCCCGCTCCATTTGGGCGAGCCTCACCTGCTTCTCCAGACGCACACGCTCCATTTCCTCCGCCAGCGTCTTGGCATCCGCCTTGGCCTTGGCCTTGGATTTGGCCGCCGTTTGCTCATCGTTCACAATGTATTTGTTCAGCGTGGACTGCTTCTTGGCATCGGGCTTCTTGATCTTGGAGGGGGAATAGCGCGGCATTTTGCCAATGAAAATGGTGGAGAAGTTCACGCCGGGATCCGTCACATACTGCTTGTAGGCATCGGGCTTGGGTCGCAGCAAACCATCCACGCGCGACACGTTGCTCTTGATGAACATGCTCAGGTTATCCATGTTGAACTCCAGGCGAGTGCGTCGCAACTGATTGAAGGGCACATCGATCTCTGTGGCGGCATCGCCTTTAAGAGCTCGCAGGCGATAGACCAAGGCATCGGTGTCCTCGTAGATGCCATTGCTGGGCTCTGGGATGGTTTGGTTCACATTAATGCCCACCACCTTGTATGTGGTGTTCTTCTTGCCGACCACCGTCACCTCCTCGCCGATAAAGTATCGCTTGCGCAGGAACTTGGCCACCAGCAGGTTCAGTGTATTGACCGCCGACTGGCGGGCATGCTCCACCACGAGGAGCACGGGTGCCCGCAGGCTCTGTTTGAACTGCTCCATCTTCTTGCGGGCCGCACGCTCGCTCTTCCGGGCCTCCTCGAAGGTGAGGCTATCCTTGCCGGTGGCCTCGCACTGCCACACCGTCGAGTTGATGACCATCACATGGCGGAAGTAATTGCTGTAGGAAAGTTGAAAGTATAAATTGTAAATAACATTAAACAAATATTTAAATCTATTCAAAACTTTCGCTTGGCGCGCTCTGTTTTCCCGCCGGGTGGCAACTCTGTGGGAACAGCTGTCTCTGGCGGCAGCTGTAAATGTTCCCGCCACCGCCACAGCGTTGTTTGTGCCCCAGGCCCACGAGACACACACACACATGAGCACGGTATTGCACACACACACAGAGAGCATAGTGTGATGTACGCCTATGTACATCACTTGCATGCGCTCGCAGCGTCGCTTTGTTGTATACTTTAGCGCAGTGTCCGTTTTGGCGTCGCTTTTCGGTGGTTTGCAGCAGGGGCGGGGTCAAGGGGACAGGATATTATAGGATGCACTTACTCGTAGTCGCGAAAAATGCGCTTGGTGAGGTAGCAGCAAAAGACCTGGTCGTTGTCATGGAATGTTTCGTTCTTGCCCTCCTTCTGATTCAGGTCGAAGCCTTCCCGCTTGCAAATCGGCATATTGGCAGCTTTACTTTGATTTCGCCAAAATTTCAACACTAATTAATCCCCGCGACGGAGACAACGGTTCTTTGGAAATTTCACAACGCCAGGCAGTTAGCCAGCCAGTGACACAAACTCAAAAGGCGCCGAAAATTTTCACGCCTTTTGGGACATGCAAAATAAAACGGTTTTTTTCACAGTTGGCGGGTCGCGATCCAGCGCACATTTACACGCGTTCGGTGGCCAACACTATTTCGACACTTTTAACTATATTGTTGTTGGTCTATTATAATTATTAGTGTTGCTTTGCCAACTTCTTTCAGCACGGAATCTTTTTCACGCGCGAATCTTTTACTTTGCCAAAAGCGAAAATGCAAACAATGTTACCGCACTTCGCGGACGCGAAAAAGCCAAGGGATGCGAACGAAGCGAATGAGCCGATAGAAATGAGAAATAAATAAACGGACTTTTATTTAGTTTTGAAGCAAACAAGAGCGTTTCAAGAGTGTTTACTTCTAGGATATTTTAGCATCAAATGCTTAAATTATAATGAAAGCTGAAAAGAAGAGATCGAGATCTGCTTGCTTATCGATCACAGAAATATCGTTTTTTAGAATAATAAAAATATTCGAAAGGTCAATTGTATTCGATTAACTTTAATACATTAAATTGATCTGTGAATTAAATATATTTTTTTTACTATGCCGCGAGGGTAAATTAGTAAAAGAGTGATTTTTTTTACAGATTCCATAGCATCCTATGAAAAAATTTAAAAAAATAATCACGATAGCTGCGACATCGGTTTTTCGATATCTATACTAAAGTTTAACAAAAGATTAACATTAAAATTATATAAATATATTCTTTTTCAAAGACTATATTATTTTTATTAAAATCAGACGAATTCATATTATATGCGGAAATTATAACCCCTCCAAACTATCGAAAATAAAATAGCGATACTCGCATCTGCGAATCCAAACAGATAGTATCGGCGGTGTGGCCCCACCACTAGTACCGACGCAAAGAGAGAAAGAACACCAAAAAAAGTTTGCGGAAAAGTGCAACAGCAACTCAATTAATTGCTTAGCCAGATGCTGCCATTGCATAGAAGCGATAATTAAAATTAAATAACTAAGAAAATGGCACTATATCTAGCGAGGTAAACAACGGCGCGGACTTTCATTCTCTTCTTGTGGTCTTCCTCTTTCGCTCGCTTCGCAGCAGCTGCAGCAACAGTAACAACAATAACGGGGCGACGTTTTTTCTGTGGCGAAAACTGTACGCAGAGGGGCGGCGAGAGGAGAACGACGACGACGAGAAAAAAAAACACACATGTAATATACAAAGTGTGTGCGAATGTTTTATGAGTTCTCCGTTTTTTTTTGTTTTGTTTTCCCCCCCAGCTAATTGCAGTGCTTTCCACGAGTGTGCGATTGAGTGTGCGAGTGTGTGTGTGTGTGAGGGTCGGGGGAAGAAACGCGTGTCCAGGAAAAAACGCGCCAACAAAACTAGAGCCAAACCCACTGCCGCCCGCCCACTGATCACGCGCGCGCCCGCCCCCCCCCTACGCTCCACTCCAAATGATAATGGTGCGCAGACGAGCACGGCCCGCCAAGGAGTCGAAGGACGCCCACGGCGGAGCAGCAATACCCGAAGGACAGCCCCTCAATGCGGCGGCCGCCGCCGCAGTGGCGGGTGGCCTGCTGGAGGATCAGTATTTTGCCAGTCCGAAGCGAAAAGACTGCCGCCTGATGAAGGCCAGCGAAAATCTCAATCTGCCGGAAGCCACAGCGGCCAACAGAGGCCACCACCAACATCATCACCACAATCACAACACCAACAAAGACAGCAAGGCAGCGGGCCGAACAATAGGTGAGTGTGTTTGCGTCGCGTCGCCGCGTTTTGAGGTTAGCTTACATAGCTTACATATTGGCCATTATTTTTTTAGGGGTGCCACTGGCCACTCGCTCGCAGACGCGCACCATCGAGAACTTTTTCAAAGCCAATGCTGCCGCCAAGCACACCACAAATTCGGTGGCCACTTCCACAGAACAAAAGACAATACATGCGACTGGGGAGTCGGAGTTGAAGCTGCAGGATGAGGAGGACCTTCAGCTGGCTGACGAGGAGCAGCTGCACCTCCAGCTAGCCGATGCCGATGAGGAACTTAAGCTGTCGGATGAGCAGCTCAACGAGGAGCTGCAGCAGGTCGTAGAGGAACTTCTGTTCGATGGCAGCTCCACAGCGTCCTCCACTTCACCTTGTCCGTACCAGCATGAGGTGGCGGCCATGCAGAAGATACAGGAAATCCAGGATATCCAAGAGATGCACGAGATACACGAGATCCAGGAGGTGCTGGGCACCATGGCCGACTTCCAGACGCACCGCTCGACGCTGCGGGACAGCCACAGTTCCACGCACAGCAGCAGCACCGACAACATCTTCCTGCAGGAGCCCGTGCTCACCCTGGACATTGATCGGACGCCCACCAAGGCGTCCAGCATCAAGATTAATCGCAGCTTCGAGGTGGCCGGCGGAGTGTTCTCATCGCCGCCCTCTGTGCTCAATGCCTGCGTGCTTAACGGACGCTTCAATCAGATTGTCAGCCTGAATGGACAAAGGGAGGAACCGCCGGTGCTGCCTTTGCCGAACTTCGAGCAGCTTGACCAGCACGACAGCAGTTCCTGCGACAGTGGAGTGGCCTGCGGACTAACTGCCGCCACGGAATCGCCTGCAGCGCAGGGAGCGGGAGCGGGAGCTGTGCGTCGCCGGAAGCCAGCCACACCGCATCGCATACTGTGCCCATCGCCGATTAAGAACGCATTGAAGGTGACGGCGGGCGGCGGGTTGATTAGCAAGGGCGGAGGAGGAGGAGGAGGAGCTAACACAGATCCCCTGTCGCCGCGCAAATCGCCACGCAAGCTGCCCGCCACCACGGCGGCGGTGGCCGCCTGCAAGTCGCGACGAAGACTGAACCAGCCAAAGCCACAAGCGCCTTACCAGCAGCCACAACAAACACAGCTAAAGAAACCACCGCCACAGCAACAGCAGCATCAGCAGCAGCAGGACGACATCGTTGTGGTGCTCGACGACGACGACGATGACGACGAAGAGGAGGAGGATGAGGACGATTGTCATGCCCTGATGAAGGCCGCCGAGGAGCGGGAGAACCAGAACAAAGCACCAGCCACAGCCAACAGCAACAGCAACAAAGTGGGTCTAAAAGCCATGCTCAAGCCACCGCCCGTTTCCAAGTCCAAGGCCAAAAGCAAGGGCCCGGCGAAAGGTCAACTGCCGCCGCTACCCCTGGCTGCCACCAATGGCAACCGTGAGATGACCGACTTCTTCCCAGTCCGAAGAAGCGTACGCAAAACCAAGACAGCCGTCAAGGAAGAGTGGATGCGGGGCCTGGAGCAGGCCGTACTTGAGGAGCGCTGCGAGGGTCTCGGAGTGCGTCACTTCATGGGCAAGGGCCGGGGTGTGGTCGCCGAACGGGCCTTCAAGCGCAACGAGTTTGTGGTGGAGTACGTCGGCGATCTCATTTCCATCGGCGAGGCCTCGGAGCGGGAGAAGCGCTATGCGCTGGACGAGAACGCCGGCTGCTACATGTACTACTTCAAGCACAAGACTCAGCAGTACTGCATCGATGCCACCGTGGACACCGGCAAGCTGGGGCGCCTCATCAATCATTCGCGCAACGGCAACCTAATGACCAAGGTCGTTGTTATCAAGCAGCGTCCACACCTGGTGCTCCTGGCCAAGGACGACATTGAGCCGGGCGAGGAGCTGACGTACGATTACGGTGATCGCTCCAAGGAGTCGCTGTTGCATCACCCCTGGCTGGCCTTCTGAGGTCAAGCCGCCGCCCTCGAGGAGTACGAGCAGGATGCGATAGGGGATGCGGTTCGGCCTTGAAAACGGAAGACTACTTTTTTGTTTTTTGTACCAAGTTTAAGGCAGGGAATCTTTCGAGCTCAAGGAGCTACACCTTAGCTTTTATATACGTAGATTGTGCAACGCCTTAAGCCAGAGAAGGAAGGACGTATATCTGGAGACCTGCCTGCTCCTTGGGCAGCATCCCCGAACTTAGATCTTATTTTTTGAGGAAAAAGTATGAAAAAAGAAACAACTGTTAGTTCAAATATCATAACGGATAGCGACACACACAAACACACACAGTACCCCCGCCCTCAAGGATGCGGTTCGATCGCTGGGACGATAAGTAACCGAACGTTATCGTAATAATCGATCAAGGTAATAATATCAATGTTTTCCACCAGAGATTCAGCGATGAGCTAAGCAAAATCTCGGCTAAATGCAAATCGAAATTAACAATAAGAAAATACATAAATTTAAAAAGAAAGACCTAGACTCTAGAATGACTCCTATATTGATATTATAAAACCTAGAGATTTCCCAACTCGATGCCCAATTCGGTTACCCAAAGATCAAACCCAATCCATTGCATATTTTTTGGATTTGTTAGCGTTTCATTATGTTTAGAGCAAGGCTAAAGTTAAGCAGAGATAATAATAATAATAATAATTACTAAACACATGTAAAAGAATGAAAACTGTTGACCATTTAGAGAGAGAAATGATTTCGGAAGATCGATCGTAACACTATTTATAACTAGATATTTATATTAGATACATGTGTAATTTCTAAACTATTATTATGTACTATTTACTGCCATAGAGCTATATACACCGCCCTCGCCCTCGCACCCGCCACCTTTAGGAACTGACACTGTATCGTTGATTTAAATCATAAAGCACGTAGGACATACCCATTCATACCACGAGGCTTCTCCAGGAGAGCAGTGCTTAGTGCTTCGAGTTAATTGATAATCTCTCTCTCTACTCACATGCAGGTTTCAAACGCATACTCACGCCACATAATATAGATATATATAAAACTATAGTTCCCCGTCCTTAAAAATCCGGCTTCACATTATGTATCTGTCACCCACAAAGCAGAGCTCGTTAAGAAGGGTTCTCTTTGTCAGAAAATCCGCTCTTTGCTCAACCGATGACCATTTTTTCCCCTTTATCGACTTATCGGTTGATTCGAGACCTTTTACTTTGTATAAACATTGTTGTCGGTCTTTGAGTAAGTAAAGCAATTTTCAGCGAGCTCTGCAATTCAGTTATCTTTTATATTTGCCTATTTTTCAAAGCAGAGCTCGTTAAGAAGGGCAATATTTGCCAGAAAATCCCCTACTTTCCCCTTAATTTACTTACCGGTTTACTCGAGACCTTTTACTTTGTATAATCATTGTTTTCGGTCTTTGAGCGAGCTCTGAAATTCAGTTAACTTTTATATTTGTGTATTTTTCTTAATGAACGCTCCAATATTGAATTCATTTTTCAAATAGGTTTAATTTTTATTCTTCGCATATCTTTTTAATTATACAATATCGTAAATACATATACATATTATATTTTCTAGTACATAGTTAATTTTATTTAAATCAAGCAGCAACCATCTCTCTATAAATCATGTTCTTGTTTTCCTTTCATTATTTTGACTTGGCGAAAATAAAAACAAAACGAAAATGATACATCTATTCTGTAATTTACAGGTTAATATCTAAGAACATGTACACTTAGTTTTTAGTTGATAAATTGTTTATATAATTTCCAGACACACACACCCACACACAGACACACACACATCGTAACACATAAAGTAAAAAATAAATAAATCAAAAAACACACATTAACACAAAAGAAAAAAACAAACAAAATTAATTAAGAACTGGAGCGGATTGGGTGCAATTTTCCTGGAGATCATCATGGCAAACTGTACACTCTTTCACACACTTGGAATGCAATGGGAGCTGTTTTATAAACTAACGAATCCTAAATACATTTACAACGTTAACTATGTTCGCTTGGTTAGAGTTCTCTTAAGTACACATTCTAGAAAAATTCGCATCAGGCGGGATGTTGGGGTTTGAGTCCTTCAATAATTTAGGTGGCCCCCGCATTCGCTTCTGGAGTATTTTTTTTTTGTGACAGCAAAGGAAGTACGTTCGTGGAATGGTTTTTCGGGGTTTTCAGATCATGATCGCAGCGAAATGTCAACTTTTTTAGGGATTTTTTTCCTTTTTTAAATAAAACTTAGTCCTCGAAAACTGCTGAAAACTCTATTACTATTTTTTGTGGTTCGCTTTTGGTTACCTAATGCGGATCCTAAGTTTATATTTTGATATGACCGCAGTACCATAGACACACAAGCTATATTTCTTTTTTTAGAATCTAGCAAAGCTTCAGAAATTTTCTAGACAATTTACAAAATGTCAACTTATTGGGAATATTAATAAAACATTGTTAATTTCTTAGTTTCTTAAACAATGGGAATAACAGGGGTAACACGGAAATAGCTATGCATTTGAAATCAATTTGAAATACATCTAAAAGTATGCAAGAAAATATTTTTGGTACTTTTAATTTTAAATTCACAACTATTTCCGAGTCACGCCTTTACAAGAATATCACTTTTTTAATTATAAAATTCTGTTTTTAAAGGAGGTTAAGTTTACATGTTTTGACAATTTAAAGTCACAAAATAAATTTAAAAAAATCAGTTTTCTAATTATACAAATTCCCAAATTGAGGAATTTGATTTTAAGTTTACATATTTTGACAATATAAAATCATAAAGTACACATTTTAGAAAATCAGTTTAGGAATTTATACAAATTACCAAATTTAAAGAAGTAAAGTGACAAAATTATTACCAAAAATTAATTAAAATTGAGGATAAAATATTTATTTTCTGGTCTTAGACCTGTCTTCAATTTTTGTTTTTCTTCAAAAAAAATCAAGTAAAAATTTAATTTTGTAAGTCAATATTTTTTTCTTCTAAAAAATCAAATAAAAAATTAATTTTATAATCAAATTATTGCACGAAGGAATCGGATTTTGCTAGCATAGTATTCTTTTTTTATCTCTTAATTTTGGAAATTCTGATCTACGATCTACAACAACAACAACAACATGTACGCACAACAACAACAGCGTCAACAACGACAACAACAACAAGATTTTCATCTTGCATCAAACTAAGTACGTGTGTGTGTGACGGTTTATGGTAAATATCAGACGGATTCATAATACTGACTGTCCTCCTCTTTGCCCTACGTAATCCCTACGTGAGGATGGTGGCTTCGCCCCTGCCCCCGCCGCCACCCAGTGGAGGCTGTTGCTGCTGCTGGCGGCGATGATGCTGCTGCTGCTGCTGGCCACTCCTCAACTTCTTGTGTCATTTCTTGCCACCGCCAAAGCTCGGTTTCGGCAGGGCTCCCATGAACGCACCCGCATTCGTGGGCAAGGCCGGCGCCACAAAGCTGAGATCGGGTATAAGCGAGATGCGCGGTGCCACCTTGGCGTTGCCAATTTGGAATTGCTGACGCTGATGGTGCTGCTGGTAGGTGGCGGTGGTGGTGCCCACACCCATTAAGCCGCCCGCCACGGGCGCCGTGGAGAAGTCGTGCATAATGTGGATTTGCTGGGGAATTGCTGCTGGCACATTGTTGTTGTTGTGGTTGTTGTTGGTGTTTTGACTGGGAACCAGATTGCTATGATGCTGCTGCTGCTGTGCCTGGTAGAGGCTCAAGGGATTGTTGTAGAAATTAGCCGTCTGCCAGGCGCCCGAATTGAACTGTGGCGCGAGCGGACGAGCAGCAGTTGCCACTGGAGTGCTGCTCACGAAATCCGACCAATCATCGTCGTTTTTGGGAGCTGCAACTGCTTGTGGAATTCCTTTCCTGGGATTGCCATTGACAATGTTATTATTGTTAATGCGGGGAGAGTTATGCTGGGGCGTTGTTGCCACTGGAACAGACACAAAATCCGACCATTCGTCATCTTCTTGAGGCTGAGTTGAAGCCGGCGATGGCGAAGGTTTCTTCTTGGCCACCGAGGCGCTTATCGTCGGCGGCTTGGCGGTCTGAGATGAGAACAACTCCTCGATGCGGGCCATTTCCTCGGCATTAATGCTGGCCAAGGCATTGTCGCCCCACTCTATAGAGGCAGTTGCTGCCGCTGCTGCTGCTGCTGATGATGATGATGAAGAGGATGCCTTCTTTGCCAGCGGTATGGCCTGCGGCAGCAATATGGCCGGACTGAGAATCATCTGGTCGCCAAAGGTGGGCGTATCTAGCCTTGAACGCGGCACCGCCGGCATAGATTGAAAGTCACTGAAATCGTCGTCCTCTGCTGCTGCTGCTGCTCCCGCTCCCGCTGTTGTTGCCGGAGGTGGAGGCATCTCGAAACTACTCTGTTTGCTGGGCGAATCCAGGCCAAACGGCGGCTTGTACTCCACATCGCGATACTCCTTCTTCACCACAGTCTCATCGATGATAATGCCAGTGGCCGCCATTTCATAGTCGAAATCAATGGGCGCCAGCGTGGTGGTCTTGGCCACCGCCGTATCCGATTTGGAGGGTGTATAGATATGGGTCTCCTTCAGCGGCACCGCGTAACTGGCAATGGAGGACGAGCTGCTGCTGCCCATGATCTCCTCCTGCACTGGCAGCGTTGGTAGCGGCTGGGTGGGCGAAGGAGTGGCTCTCAAATCAAACTGCTCCGGCTCCGATTGCTGCTGCTGGTGCTGCTGATGCAGCTGCTCACCACCGTCGAGTTGGTGGGCAGGGCTGTCTGCTGGTAAAGCAGGCGGTAGCGTCGCTGCTGTTGGAGCAACAGCTGCTGCTGATGCCGCTGCTGGGGACTCAACATGATGGTGGCTGGGCAGGGACTGGGATTCTGGCTCTGGTTCAAGGCCCTGGACCTTGGGTCGCTCTTCGCCGGCGGTGCTGCTGGAGATCCCTTCCCCATGAGTCTGGCTAGGCCGCGTTTCAGCTTGGCTCGCTTGGGTCCCGGCGCCTGTTTCCAGTCCTGCGGAAAGGAGAAAAAATGTGATTACTGCGGGGAGCTATCTTTCGGTAAGATATAATTTTAGATATCATATTATATTTATATTTTACACAATATTTTTTTTTATATTAATATTTAAAGCTTAGATTTATAGTCATGTGTTGTGTTAAAATCAGTAAGAAAATATATATTAAAAAAAAGAATTCTTGCTATTTTTTTGTATGGATAAAACCGATATTTAAACTTTAAAAACGATATTGTTTGATAATATCGATATTTACCTTATTAAAGATTTATTTTTCGATATTGAACATTTGGCTATGTCAAAATAATCAAAGTTTTCGATATAATTTTTGTCTCTAGATATTTTTCTCGTTTTATAAATCGATATTTTTCGATAATACCGATATTTAACTTTTAAAATATTTATTTTTCGATATTTAATATTTGGCTATGTCCAAATAATCGAAATTTTTGATATAATATAGATATTTTTCGATAACATCGATATCTAACGTTATAAATATTTATTTTTCGATATTGAACATTTAGCTATGTCAAAATAATCAAAATTTTCGATATAATTTTTGTCTTTAGATATTTTTCTTCTCGTTTTATAAATCGATATTGTTGATAATATATATAACCTTTTAAAGATTTATTTTTCGATATTGAATATTTGGCTATGTCAAAATAATCCAAATTTTCGATATAATATTGGTCTTTAGATATTTGTTCTCTCATTTTATAAATCGATATATTTCGATAATATCGATATTTAACTTTTTTAATATTTATTTTTCGATACTGAACATTTGGCTATGTCAAAATAATCGAATCTTTGGATATAATATTGATCTTTAGATATTTTTTCTCTCTTTTTGCAAATCAATATTTAAATTTTAAAGAACCTATGCTATTTCGAATCAAAATAATAAAATAAATTTAAAAGAACTATTTCTTTGTATTTCCGATATATAAACTGTTTCGATATTCAAAATTTCGTTGTTTATTAATTTCGATATGTTATATAAATAAACATTCGATAACATTTCGATGAACATCCCAAGTTTGTATCTCAAAGTATTTAAGATATTTAAAGCACAAATTCGACCGATTTGAGAACAAAACACAACAAAAGTTCAATCTAAAACTAGGAATATATTTATATTTAATATTAGTTATTAGCATGAACTTGTTTTCTAGCTAATTAAAAAAGGTGAAAAATGTGGGTAGTGGGATCTACTTTGTGCTGGCGGATATAGGATGCTTTGTGGTGCCAAAGTAACAAAAACTAGGGGGAAACTGTGGATCGTAGGGATTGAGAAAGAGCTGGGAAGTATACAAAGGCAACTGAACAAACCAAAGAGTTAAAAAAAATAGAAGAAGTGGTGGAAACACAACTACGACACACGCACAGAGCCAACGAAACTTACTAAAATCCAGCAAGGCGTCGCAGTGAGCAGTGAGATTTGTGTTAATTGTTGTATTGTTTGCATAATTGTTATTATTATTCATATTATTCATAAGTGTGAGTGGAGGAGAGTTGTGGTGCAAATCGTTAGTCAAATTGTGATTGTTTTGGGTCATCAAATCCAACATATCATCCAGCGGAGCAGCAGCCACGTCGTTGTCACCATTATTATCATCATCATCATCAGTATGATTGTTGTTGTTATTGTTATTGGTGTGTTTAGAGGTAGAGGTAACAAGATTTATTTTATCAGCATTAGCCACCATCACGGTTAGTAGTTGGTCTAGTTGTTCCAATTGTAAAGTCTGTACATGTGATTCTAAATACATTTTGTTATCGTAAGGATAAACTTTTTCTTTCATTGTTGTTTGTTTATCAAAAAAAGTTGGAAAAAACTGTGGCACAACAAGGCGTAACGGAAGAAAGGTACAACGCAAAAAAAAGAGGAGAAGCCAATTTCAATCGAACGGCAGGCCAAATCCGGGAAAAGCGTGTGTGTTTGAGAGGTGTCTTGGGTGGTAAAAAGGATATGGGAACGGGCAAACGGAAAGCGAGCGAGCGGTTGAGTTGGGTGGCGGCAATTTCTTGATTTACGAAACTTGTGTAGCGGTTAATTTGCGGCAACTATACGAGGAAGCAATCTCTCAGAGAGAGAGAGATCAGCAAGGACACTCACCCTGGTAGCTGCTACTGCTGCTGGCGGTGGGCTCCAAGGTGCTGGCGGTGGCGGTGGCATTGGCAGGCGACAGTGGTTTCAGTGGCTTTAGAGGATCAAAGCTCAAGTTGGCTGCAAAGCGCGGCATCGAAGAGTTCCACTTGTCACCAAAGAGCTGGAAAAAAAGTAATTTATTAACTCAAACTCAATGCTTTTAAATAAATTCACCCAAAAACCCTCCTCTATACTTACTATATTCCTCGAATCAATGCCCAGCGATCGCACAAGGGCATGCCTCATCTCCGAGCTGCCCCACTCGTATTTCAGAGCTCGAGCATGCTCGATGGCACCAAAGTTAAAGCGCTGACACTGCGCCAACGGCCGACGCTTGTCCAGACTCGTACTGGCCATGTCTTTGGACTGAGGAAACATCATCTCCAGGACTGGCTTCACCCGCTCGTCGAGGCTCAGGTGGGCAGTGGCTGGCGGCGGCGGTGGAGGTACTTGAATGGGAGCCACAACGGGCTCCGAGAAATCACCAAAATCATCGTCATCTTCGTCGTGGTTTTGGACGGGCGTTGCAAACTCTTGGAAATCATCAAAGCCATCATCCTGAGGGGACTCTACGGAAGTCACTGCCTTAGCCTCTGTGGAATCTCTTGGGGGAGCATCTATCGTCAGAGATTCTTTGATATCCTCGGGCTCGGCAGCTGAGAAATCCGCAAAGTCACCAAAGTCTTCAAAGTCGTCGTCATCTTCGTCCTGCAGCTCCGCCTGGATCGGCTTCAGCTCGGAATTAATCTCTTTGTCAGTGAAATTCTTTGGCTCCGCTTCAAAGTTGGCAAACTGAAAGACACCGCTTTCCGTTTGCTTCTCATGCTGAGTGGTGGCTTCCTGCTCCTCTAGGGGTTTCCTCTCTGTCTTAAAGCTTTCCTCCTCTAGTGACTGCTTGCTAGGACTCTTCTCTCCGTCTCCATTTGGTAAAGTGGGTGTGGCAAGCACCTCAATGGCAAAGAAATCCTCGGCTCCCTCGCGTATAAATAATTCTTTGGGCTTCTTTGGCGAACACTCCTCGTCGCTGTCATCGGACACATCCTCCAGCGTGACTTGGTGACTGAGGACGATATTGGCTTTGGTTATGGGTTCAGCAACTGCACTCGCATCCGTTTCTCCCAATGGTGAGAGCGTAGATCCAACGGATGCGCTTTCTGTGGAGTACAAACTGAGGCTGTCCAGCTTGAGCGAGGGCACAGACTCATTGGTATTCGTTTCCTCCTCGTCCTCCTCCAGGTGTCCGCCATTCTGCTCCGCTTCTTCCTCATCATCGAGCTCCAGACTCAAGGGTGGCGGCGTGGGTGGTGCAATTTCCCTATAAACGTCGTAATCGACGACTGACTGCTTCACTTGGTAATTGAAAGCCTCGGCGGCGGTTTGTTTATTTTCCAGCATGTCTTCTTCCGGTGGCTTTTCCCGGTATTCCGCCACGGGATCCGGTGAGGGAAGGGGTTCTGAAATCAAGGGTAAAACTTTAATAAAATAAAGTCAAATGTGAGAGATTTGTATATTTTACTTAATTTTTAAATGAGTTTTGTATAAGTAATTTTTTTTTATTGTATTAAGCACAAAAGTATGCTACAAAAAAGAATATTTTATTAATTTTCTTCTCCAACAATTTTGTTCTTCAGCTTTGATCACATTTTTAATTAATTTCGTAATATTGAATATTAATATTTAATTTAAGAGAAAAACTTTAATAAAATAAAGTCAAATCTAAGAGTTTTGTATATTTTACTTAATATTTAAATGAGTTTTTTTTGAAAGTAAGGTTTTTTTTATTGTATTAAGCACAAAAGTATGCTATAAAAAAGGAATATTCTTGTTAATTTTCTTCTCCAACAATTGTACTCTATAATTTTGATCACATTTTTCATTGTTTTTTAGTTTTTAACTCCTGTAAAATGCATTTTAAGGTAATTAACTTAAAGTTACCTAAATACTTTTACAATAAATCCTACTTTAAAATTTGTAATTAAAGAAATTGGCTTTAATTCGATAACAAAAAGTTTGTGGACAAAAACTGTGAGTCCCAAATTCAGTAAAATTATTTTAATAACAAAAATTCAAACATTTTAAAAACAGTTTTTAGTGGAATTTTTAGCAGAAAATTCTGTGACACCCCTGATTGATTTTTTTAAATGTCATAAAAATTAACTCAGATTATTCATTAAATTAAATTAAATTAAAAATAATTATTTTTACAATATATTCATAATTTCTATTTTCAAAAATTTCAGACTTTCTCTCCCTTGAAGACTTGCAAACACAACCAAGAAAAGTGATCTTTATTTTTAAATAAATCCCAAACTGTTGATCGAATAAAGACAAAACCTATACAGATTTCAGTTCTGGATATATCCCCCTTCCCGAGATGAGATCCCCTGCTATTGTTTACCCCTTTAAGCTTACCTTTTGCGCCGCTGACTAAGCCAAACTCGGAGTATTCGTCATTTTCGTCCAAATGAATTGTGGACTGCAAACCGGAATCGTCGTCCTCCTCCCCGAAATCGATGGGCGGCGGTGTGCTACAGAGTAGCGGGGGTACGTTCACCATTATTCTGATCGCCAGCTGCCAATGTCAGCAGATCCTGGCAAAAAAAAACAAGTGAACGAGCACTTCCTGCTCGTAAAAAAACACAAAAAACAGGGAACGTTTCAGTATCTTCCCTCCCTTTCGCACTCCTCTTTATCTATGTGCGCGAGCGTGTGTGTGTGTGCAAGTGTGTACGGCAGGTGTGAGAGAGGGGGTGTTTAAGTATGTGTGTGTGAGCCACTCAAGGTCTGTGTTGGAATTTTCTTGTTTGCATTTAACACGCGTCAATTTTTCACTTGTTCCACGATTTGTAC
Organism: Drosophila watanabei; assembly: GCA_008042575.1. NCBI lineage: Eukaryota > Metazoa > Arthropoda > Insecta > Diptera > Drosophilidae > Drosophila > Drosophila watanabei. Next base: position 72,275 of record VNJS01014570.1, read on the forward strand.
TAAGCAGCCGCAGTCTTGTTTTCCGGAAAAATATGTCTTCTGAATTTGCAAATTTCCGATATTAGCTGGAATTAGCCATGTTTTCGGGAAATCAAAATACATTTTTCTTAGAAGTTAGTGTGACCGCGGCTGGCCCGAAATAACTATAGACTTAAAATATACCAAATCACGGTGGCGCAATTTTATGTGCACCACGAAGTGTGTTATTCTTAAAATACCAGAAAGTTTTCTACAAATATCAAATATATAAATTTTAATACAAGTAACATGTTTTTTTTTTTTCAATTAAAAAGCATAAAATAAGCAACGGGCAAAAAAATTTTCTAAAATTTCTGCAAATTTACGACACATAGCTTTAAGTGAGAACGCGCTGAATTTCAGTTAAATACTGTATTTGGTATTATTTCTAAAAAATATCGATAGATTCCCAGGGTAATCGTCTTAACTCCCATCTCTCGTTTGACAGCTGTTTTAAGGTTATACTTCAGCTTCGATTTTGGGTAATTTTCGCAATTTTAAAAGAAAAGTGGACAAAAAATAGAGTAAAAAGCTTTTGCTGGTGCAGAATGTACCACAGGAAAGACTGTGTATTAGTTTGTGACTAACATATTCCCCCTTTTTGCAGTTTCCCGGTTGGACCATTACATAACTCGCAGAAAAGAACCATGTCGCAGGCTCCCGTTCGCGTTTCGCCACTGATCAAGTTCGGCCGCTGGTCGCTGCTCCTTGTGGGCATCGCCTACGGTGCCGCCCACCAGAGCCGCCTGTCCAAGAAGGAGGAGAAGGTGCGCGAGATCGAGGCCCAGCAGAAGGTTGTCCGCGATGCCAAGCTCGCCGAGGAGAAGAAGCGCAGCGCCGAGGCCGAGGCCCGTGCTCTGGCGGAGCTATCCAAGCCCACGCCCAAGAACTAGGCTGATGCTGGATCCAAGATCCAAGATCCTTAGTTTCCTTAGCTTAAAAAAAACCGAGATGAAAAAACAACAACAACATTTACACCGACACACAACACACACACACAACATTCGCCTGAAAGGAAGAGGAAGAGAAACACTGTCTATCGATAACACACGACTATCGATCTAAGGTTTTTCTCAGATGTTTGTGCGAAAAATAATGTTCGAAATTAAATGATTGAAAGAAAACAAATGGAATGTGTAAATAATATCAAGTGTTTTGGTGAATTAGTGGTTTATAATGGAAACTTGCAAGGAATGGGCTTTGAGCGAAAGAAAGATGATCAATGATCACATAGTGGAGTTGGCACGGTGAAGATTGCTTCAGAGGAACCTCTTTATGTCCAGAGTAAAATATTTTATTGTGATTCTAAAACGATGTCTAAAATGATTCGCTATAGTAATATTTAGAAAAGGATGACACAGAGTTCTTTAAAATATTTCTCAAAATTCTTATTACAATCAATTTATCGAAATGTCGCTGGAGAATATGCTGTGATCTCAAAATTCGTATTACAATCAATTTATCGAAATGTCGCTGGAGAATATGCTGTAATCGAGATACTTTGACTATAAAAATTGACTTTAATTTGATTTTTAGATTTTTCTGTAATACCAAGAGCATGATCAATTATTTAAGGATGATCTTATGATCTTTTTAGGACATATGTATTACCATATGATGTTAAAATCGTTCTTATAAAATTTTTGAGCTCAGCTCTGTACTTTTTTTTATAGGTATTAAAACAAACATTTTGGGAAATATAAAGCACAAACATTTTGGCAAATATAAAGCACAAAATAGTTTTCAGATTTGGTAATCAAAAGAACACATATATTTACAATAAAATAGAGATAATAAAAAAGGTTCCTCATATCCAATTACTACTGTAGCGCCGATTTGACCCAATTCTAAAATGGCGCCAACAGCTGATTGAAGGCGAAAGCCGGTCTCCGCTTTGTTTATTTCGCAAATCGTCGCACATTACTCGGTCCTCGGCTGTTTGATCGATACTTCCCCCGCTTCGGAGCCATTCCCGAGGTGTTGAAACACCTTTAGCGTGGGGCCCGGCCATCAAATCACGCAATCCCATCGAGGACATGCCATCACACACTTCTAGGCGGAGCCGCGGCGATGACAAACTTTCTGGATCAGTTGCCGCAGCACATCAGGGAAATCGCGGAGCAGGGTAAGGGGAGGGGCTCACCCAAAACTTTGTTCAAGTGTCGCCTAATGCCACTTTAACGCCAGTTAATGTCCTGGCCCCGGAGGAGGTGCTGACAACGCCGAAGGTCCGGTTCCTGGACACGCGTTCTCAGTCGCTGCACACGCTGGTGCGTATGTGCACGCCGGAGGATGTGCGGGTGCTCAAGGATGCGGCGGCCAAATGGCTGGCCGAGATGCCGCAGGCAGGTGAGAAGGAAACCGATTTGTGTAATAACTAATTAATTAGTTAATATACTTTTAGCGGACTCGCTCTTCAAGCCGCTGGCCAATGTGAGATGGTCGCGCGTCTCCTTCGGCTGTTCGGCTTTGGATCGCTGCACTGGCGGCGGCGTGGTCACTAGAGGCATCACCGAGCTCTGCGGCGCTGCGGGCGTGGGCAAGACGCAGCTTCTGCTCCAGCTGGCCCTGTGTGTCCAGCTGCCCACCGAGCTGGGTGGCTTGGGCAGGGGTGTGGCCTACATTTGCACGGAGGATGCCTTTCCGGCCAGACGGCTGCTGCAGATGAGCAAGGCCTGCGAAAAGCGATATCCCCAGGAGAAGCTCAACTTCCTGGGCAACATCTTTGTGGAGCATCATTACGAAACGGTGAGATAGAAATGGTATATACAGATTTTACATTACAAATTATCATCTTCTCAAGGAACCCCTGCTAAATTGCGTGAAGAACCGCCTGCCCCGCCTGATGCAGCAGCATGGTATCGGTCTCATTATCATCGATTCCGTGGCGGCCATTTTCCGGCTGTACACCGATTTCCTGGAGCGAGCACGGGAGATGCGTCGTTTGGCCAATGCTCTGCTAACCTACGCCGACAAGTACAACTGCGCTGTGGTGTGCGTGAATCAGGTGGCCTCCAGTGGCGCCAAGGAGGAGATACCCTGCCTGGGACTGCAGTGGGCACACCTGGGACGTACACGTCTGCGGGTGTCGCGCGTGCCCAAGCAGCATACGGCGGGGGATCAGCTGCTGACCGTGAGGAAACTAGAGATTCTCTACTCCCCGGAGACGCCCAATGATTTCGCCGAGTTCCTCATCACCGCCGAGGGCGTGGTCGATGTTCCCGAGCCTCAGTTCACCCGCCCGCCAGCCAAAATACGTCGCTTGTGATCGATCCATTGAATTTTTAATCTGTTTATTTTGTTTTTTACTTATTTTTGTTTTCGTTTAATTTGTTTGAATTTAAAATGTGTAATGGCGTCGTCTATTCAGCCATTGTAATTGAGTTCTATTTTTAATTTAATGTAAGGGAATTTGCAAATAAATAAAGAGAAGACTTTACTTAAAAGAAAGTTTATACGTTTTTGAATAAGCTCGTCTTTTTAGGATATAAATAATACAAAGATATTGTTTAAAAAAACAAAATGAATTAGTAAATTTTACTATTGAAGTCATTCGATTTAAACTCATTTAAATATATTTAAAGAAAAGGTTTTTTAATAAAGAAAATTGGTTGATTTTAGTTATTTGCAAATTCCCTTAAATTAAATTATAATAGAATCTTTTCCTGGGGCTATGTCATTCTCATTTGTTGCCTTACTTAATTTTGTACAAACACTCAATAAATATGTTTCATTCAATTGCCATTTACAGGGTAGCACAGCTTACATATATACCATATAGTTTATATAGTTCAATTAGTAAAATCAATTTTGTAATCGCCTCGTATACATTATCACATGAAATTCTCGAAAGTTCAGATTACAATTATATAATTTTTGCTTTGTTTTTGTTTTGTTTTTCCTTTTTTTTCGTATAGTTTGCAGCTCTCTCATTTAAATGCGACATTTACAAAAGCCTAGGACTCTTAGCGTTAAGTATACATATTAAATAAATTAAATACAAGCCTAGGGGTGAACGGATTACGCGACAATTAAATTACAATTAGGTTTTCACTTAGTTTTTACCAAGTTTTTTATTTGTTTTTTTTTTAAGAGGATAGTTTTTCATTATTTTTGGGGGGGAAATGTGAGCAATATTCGACGTTTTTGGCACAAGTTATGGTAATTTGACTGTCTCTCTGGGCTTATTTCTCTAGATTTCCCGCATTGTGGCATCCGGATCCTGCGAGTGGTCGTGCGGCTCTGTAGAGTCGCCATGCTCGCTCGCCGTATCCTCCTCATCGTCCTCGTCCTCATCCTCCCCCGAGGACTCGCTGTCCGGCTTGTTGTTGTTGTTGGGCTTCTTGTCCTGGGTCTCGGGAATCGGTGGCTGCAACTTGTTGGCCATTGCCAGAGCAATGGATATTTTGCTAGCCGCCAGCTTGCTCTCGAAATCCATTTCCGTAAGCTGACCGTTTTGAATGGCCGCACGTTGGAGACTCAGTTGGAGTTCTCGGTGCTGCGGCGACTCCTCCAGCTTGATATCCAGCTTCTCGGTCTGCTCCAAGGGCGCTGCCGGTTCCACGGTCAGTGGAATCGCATGCTGGTGCAGACGCTGGTGCAGTAGCTGATTTTGCAATTGACTTTCATTGTTGTTATTACTATTATTATTACGCTTTTCACCGGCGGAGGACGACTTCTGGTGGTGATGATGATCAGCCGAGGCTGCTGGCGTTTCCGTTTCTGTCTTTACCTGACTGGCTGCTGCCGCCTTGACGGTCTTCTCCAGCAGCGCATTCAATTGTTTCTTTATCTTTGTTGTACTTTGCTTGCTATTAACATTGTTATTTAGCGTATTGTTGTTGTTATTATTACTGCTTCCGCGATTTGGTGACTTTGGAGACTTTTTGGTCTCCACAGCCGTCGGTGTAGCTGCAGGGTTGCCAACACTCGGTGAACCGCTCACTGAGCTTGTGTTTGTGTTGTTATTGGCGGCTGCTTTCTTCTCAGCTGGCTCGTTGCCACCTGTTGTTGCTGCTCCTGTCGATCCCGGCTTATTGGCATTTGAGGACTTGTGCTCTGCCGCCTCGTTATTGGTGACATTATCCTGCTTTTTCCACTTGGTGCGACGGTTTTGGAACCAAATCTTGACCTGAAAGAAGAGAGAGAGAAGATTGGTGGTCAATACATGTGCATTTCGATAGTGTACGATTAACGGTTTTCGTTCGGTGTTGGCAACGCTGTCAGTCTATTTTCTGCTCGGTGAAAAGTGCGCGGTCTAAAATTGTGTGTTTCAAGCTTAAAACAAGTGTATTTTGGTGTTTTTATTATCGGCAAAGCTTCTTAAATGTGGCTGTTTTCATGGATAATAGAAATATCTATGCTTATGAAGATTTTAAGTTTTATTCGCAGCCCGGAGGCTCAATCCAATAATCGCGCGCGTGTGTGTGTAAAAGAAGCGCGAAAGTGGACTTCGCTTAAGTGTGTGCATATTTTGTGGATACAGTTTAGCAAATCTGATAAATTTCTTTTGAGAAGATTAATTATATAATTATATAATTTGAGTATTAAACGCAGTTTAACGCAACATTTTGTCTCAAAGTTACAGTTACTGAATGTGGAGTCTCCTTCCTCTTTCTCGACGCTTATGGAGTTTTTTTTTTAAGTTTTATTCGCAGCCTGGAGGCTTAATCCAAATGTGCGTGTGTGTGTAATAAAACGCGAATGTGGACTTCTTTTGAGAGTGTGCAAATTTTGTGGATAAAATTTGGCAAATCTCATAAATTTCCTTTGAGAAGATTAATCTGATCAACGAACTTTATCCGTATAATTATATTATTTGAGTATTACACAGAGTTTAAGGCAACATTTTGTCTCAAAGTTACAGTCACTCTTTGCGGGACCTCCTTTCTTTTTGTGAACTTGTGTTTGTTACGAGTGTGTGATGTTACACTTACAAAAAGAACTACACACATTTCATAATTAGATATTTATGGAATTTAAAATAGTGAATAAAAGTTAAAGTTATTAAAAATCGCGTTTAAAAACTTTTATAAGATTTTTAATAAAATGAAAGATATATAAATAAATACAGTTCGACAAATATTTATGGAATTTAAAATAGTGAATAAAAGTTAAAGTGAATAAAAATCGTGTTTTAAAAGTTGTATAAGATTTGAATATAAAAAAATATATAAAGAAATACATTTCGACAAATGGAATATGGAATGAAATATGGATTTAAATGAATTTATGGAATTAATCAATTGGTAAGTTGTAAAATCCTAATTTTTGTATACAAATTCATCAGTAATCATATACTTTTAAGTATATTTATTTCTCTATCGTAAATATAATAAAAATAAAATAGGTTGCTTATTACAACTCTTTAACCTTTTATTTGATTAATTCTTAAAGCCAACTGAAAGATCTTTTGACATTCATCCAATTTAAGGTAAAAATATCTTTAAATACTTGGGGATCCGCAAAATGAGTGAGTCAAGAGGCAGTTCATAGCCACATAATTACGAATGTTTATGCCCCATTTGGCCTTATTAGTGGGCGCACAACAAATAACTCGAGAGTTTGTGTATCCTCCCGCGGCTCGGAATTATTTGAATATATACTCGCAACACTTCCGCCCCGTCAGTCAGCCGCTGTTTTCTATTTCTCTTTTTTTTCGGAGTCCAAAACAAGAGCAATGATGAAATGACAGGCGCACGTCAAAAGGCAAAAATCGACCCCCTTTTTACCCCTCCATATAACTGAGGCCAATGGCGCAACATAAAACATTTGGCTCTCATTTTCGTTTTCATTTCCATTTCATCCAGAAATGATGGGCCAGCTAAATAAATGAAAAATCTATTTAAATCGCGCACATAATTAGTATTTCAGCGGCATGTCTGCACACAGTTACAGATAGAAGTGCACAGAGAGAAAGCGATTGTGCTTTAAATGTTTTATTAGAAATTAATCTTTAATTCTTTATAAATAACTACAACGATTTTTTAAAAGAAGAACGGGGACAATTGGTAAATGCAACTTTAAATGAAGAATTAATCATAATTTTATTGAAATAAGAATTTTTTTTAAATATGCTTAGGTTCAAAGAATGATTAATTAACAAACAAATATACTCTATATCTTGTATTTTTCCTTCGAAAAATAAGTTTATAAAAGGATACGGATAAATTATTTCTTAACTTCTTCCCGAACCAAATCGTTTTCCACAACATTTTAAACGTTTTTCCATTTAAAACTAAATTTTCCTCCCTGTGCAGGTACTAACGCACACGTCAGCCTCGATCCTTTGCTATATGACATGCTCATTTTCCTCGAGTGGCGGAAGAATTATGAAATTAACATGAAAACGCCACACACCTCAACCTCACCCCCTTCTCCCACACACACACACAAAATAAAAATCAAATTGAAAAGAGGAAATGCTCAAGTACACGCTGAACAAACACAAGCACCCTCGCATTGAATTCTCGAATCGAAATACCTAAATATTCATATCGAAAATCAATTAATTGATTGCCAAATATTTTTGAATTTACCCCCGCACACACACACACACTATAGTGTGTGGAATTCAAAATGGTTATATACTTGCCGATAGATTGATGCATACGCAAATTGTTTATTTTATGGATGAAGATGGATTATGAGTGAGTTTCCTCACCGATTATATTCGGCCTTTTCCTTCCTTCAATTGGCCATTACTCATCCCATGTGTAAGTGTGTGTGCCACCCCCGAAAAATGTTCATTAGATACATTCATAAACAATAAAGCATTTCCCGTGTTTATCTTACGCGCACTCTTAATGGGATTCCTTCCTTTCACCTCAACTATAAATGCCTGAATTTTATTTTTATGGCCTTTCGCGGATGCGGGCCCTCATCATCATCGTCGTATTTAATTGTTGATTACTCGTGTTCTCAAGTGCTTTTCGGCGGTGCGATGATCTAATTGATTCTTGAATTCCGAATCGGTGGGATTATTAATGTATTTGGGGGGCGTATAAATATTGCATAAATCTTCATTAATAAATTTATTTTCATTCCCAATTTTTTGTGTTGTTTAAATTCTTCCGCTTTAGGCTAGAGATTTCGTAGACTTTTCATAGCGTCAATAAAGTGCCTTGTTTGTTATGTTTTGATCTCGGCACTAAACCTCATTAAGGCGAAATGTGGAAATATATATATATATTTCTAAATATATCCATCCAGAACTTGTCAAGCGATTCATGGCTGCCTCACTGCCTCCCGATGCCTCTTCGCTTTGCTTTCGGCGACCCGCTTATGATTTATTGACATTTAAGAGTGTCTGCGTGAGCGTGTGGGGCAAAAGATGACAGAAACAGAGCGCATAAATAGCCCCAAAAGCCAAACACAAGAGGAAACACGGAAAATATTGGGAAAATCGATTTAGATTTTCTGGTAATTAAAGACTTTTTCCAGGCGTTTTTTAAAAGAAAAATTCATAGAAAAATTCAATGGAAAGTCAAGTAGATTAAATGTTATTAAAGAGTCAGATAATATCAACAAATTTAAAGAAATTTTTAAGAAAAATACAAAACATTTTCTATTATTCAGTGATCCAAGACCGTTTTTATTACTCCAACACCATTTTTCTGACAGTGCAAATGGCATTCGCCACCTAAATAGGTTTATGACAGATGCGTTTCAGTTATTTCCCTGGCCGCCGGCCTTACACATGTATTTCAATCAACGCCAGAAGATCTGAGAGTCAGTCGCAACAATCCTTAAATAGTCTGTGCCCAGTCTGCAGTGTAGCTCTTAACCCATGCTGTTAACCCCCCCGGTCTTTGTCTCAGTCTGTGCGTGTGCTCAGTATAATTAATTTTCACATTCGCCGCGCACTTTTCGAAAAATAAAAACGAAAACGAAAAAGGAAAATGATGTCTGGCCCAACAATGAGCAGCCAAATTAGGGGCGGGGGCCAAAATGCTACTTAGTAATGGCGGCGGCTGCTGTACATAATTCTTTTGCGTGCCAAGAAAAAATTGAACAATTTGCTGCATTCCCGGGTTCCCTTTTTACAAATAATAATGTTTTAATGTGTAATTTAGCATATTTTGTTTATTTTTTTTGTTTATTTGTTTTGTGTTTTTGTTTTTGGTGTTGAAAAAAATATGATAATGGCCCCCAGGGGCGGCAGGTCATAACTTACATGGAAGTCGAACTAAGCTCTCGGTAATTATGCATCTCTAGAAGCCGTAAATCAAATATATAAACAAGCTGCCACAAGGCATTACCAATTCCCAAAAGCCACCCAAACCCAGCCTTCATCGATTCTTGCTGTGTAACGAAACACTTTGCTCGGCGCAAATATACACATTGCAATGCCATTACTAATTAATAACATAATCACTGCATTGCCTGTCATTTTGGATTATGTTCACAAGCGCACACGCAATGGTCCTTACCCACACCGCCCTTATTTCCGTTCCCCCAAAATATGATCCTTGCGGAAAGGGTATAATGAAAATTGTGCTGGCAGCCTTGTTTACCAAGTTAGCAGGATAATTTTTGAATATCAAACTTATGATTACTCAATTATAATTTGTTGTAGGTGATTCATACATGAATTCATAGAAAAATTCATGCATGAATTTATAGGTAATTCATGGGTGACTTTATAGAAATATTTATGCCTGAATTTATCGAACAAATCATGTCTGAATTCATAAGGAATTCATTCCTGAATTCGTAGGTAAATTCATGCCGGAATTCTTAGGATAATCTGACTTGAAAATTATGACTAAATTCATTAAAGTCAGGACTGATTTAAGCTGAATACTATTCTTAAATCACCGCTTAAAAAACTAGAAATACAAATTCTCAAACGAAAGTGAAGATAATTAGGTCTTAATTTGATAATTAATTTCAAAATGATTTGCTTGAATAATTCAACATAATGAATATTCATAACAATAGCTAACAAATTCCTCATCTCGAGAACTCACTTATTTGCTCCTGGCATCTCCTGCCGCCTTCCTTGCATGCACATTTGCCTTAAACTCGATGTTTATTAATTAAATAAAAGCAAATGCAAACTCTAGCCAAGCCATGTAGTGGAAGGGACAACAAAACAATGCTATTATCTCTCCGGAAATCCAAAATCCAGTAAAATCTGCAACCCTTCTCAAGCGTAATGTAGTATTGTTTTCCGACTTTTGGGTTTGGAGCAATATGGAATTTATGCAACATCATTTATGTGCAATTATTACACACTTGTGTACGTACGTAGTTAATGCAATCGAGGGAAGAAGGGATGCTGCTAGAAATGCCATAAATCTGTTTGTAATGCAACTACAGGATAGTCCTTAAATATGAGCTATTTCATTAGGAGAGGTAACCGACCCCCACCGAGTCAAAGAAGACTTCCCATTTAAAGCCATGTGTGAAATTAAAAAATTCTGCGATGAAAATTGGCATTGCCAGGGATCAAAATGTGAATTTCTATTTGCAATTTCTGCTTTCGAAATTACAGAAGGAAAACCCAGAAAATAAATCAACAAAATGCAGCGGAAAATAAAGCAGCGGGCAGAGGGGGCAGAGGGGAGACTAAGCAATTTAGTTGATGACTTTCGCATCGCTGTGTCGCCCGAAACACACACACATTTTGTGTTGCCGTAAAATATATATTTCTTGTATTTTCCATTTGTATTTTTAGTTTTTATTGGATTTGCTTTTGCGGTCTTAGAATTTTATTTCGGTTTGGGGTCCAAAGTGGCATATCAAGCAGCATAAATTATGCTTATTAGCTAGCTTTTTGGTTTTTGGTTTTTAGTCCAGATTGTTTGTTCTTGCCTTTCGCTTTGCCCAAAACTTTTTAGCCAACTTCGCCCTCTTGACTTTTAATTGGCTTATTGTGTTGTTGTTGGCTTGTCTAGAAGGCTTTCTTTTTGTTTTTTTCTCTGTTGCTTTGACTGCCCACTCACAGAAGCTGCCGGATTGTGTTCTTTTCAGCCAGTTGGCTTTCGCCCATTAATTACTTTCTGGGCGCTCAAAGTTAATTGTCCCGAAATTGTTCATATATTTCATCAAAAAGGCAAAGCTGTCAACTTCTGTTGACTTGCTAATTGCCAAGTGTTTAGCCCTGGCAGCAGCCGCAGCACCGAAAAAAATGCTCTCTTCTTGCCGGAAAATAAAAGAAAATTATATTCAGACACCGCCCACCAATCGCCGACGACGAAAGCGATCGTTTTTGTCTACGCTCCGGCGATCGCGCATGCGAAAGTGATAGCGAGATAGTGGAGCAGCCAGCACACGCGATCGACGGAGACGGGAATATCTCTATCTGAGAGATTTGCCAACGAAGCCCCGCCCTCGTTTTTTTATTTTTATTTCGTTTTTTTTTTTACTCTTTTGAAAGCGTTTTGCACGAGTCGCCAATCGAGGCAGGTGCTGCTGGCTTTTGCTGCCCAGCCATTAAGTTTTTTTTTATGTCTATGCTAAAAAAGTGTGTGTCTATTAAAAAAAAAACGTCTATTAAAAAAAAACAATCTAATTTTGGAAAGGTATTTTGAATAACCTCTAGGATTATGTGACTTTTTCTGTCTTAATGAAAAATAGTATTTATTTATGCTCGAAAATAGCTTTAAAATTTAAGGAAACATTAGAAAAGGCTATAGAAACCTTTTCTAAATAATTATTTAATTTTTAAAATAAGTAAAATAAATAAAAACCCCGTTAAAATAACGTAGGTTTTATTAGTCGTTTAAAATGTTTTTTAAACTATAAATGCCTTTTTCTGTTCCCAACAAAAAAAGGCAAATAATATATTAAGATAATGTAGACTAATGAAACTCTCTAAATATATTATTTAATCTAATTCAAAATCGTTTTAAGAACCCCCACAGTTTTCCATCCGAGACCCCAATGAATTTTGTTTTATTGTTTTGCACACAAAGTTTTGCTTCTAACATAGTTTTCGGAGCAAAATCCTTTTCTGCGGTGGCCACTGGGCGTATGCGTAACAATTTAATTAAGTTGCGGTGCCCAAATAATACTAATAATATAGCAAATTGCATTTATTGTTTTAAATTATGCACTCAGGCGAACACGCACACGCACACGTACACAAACTTTGACACTTTGTGGTGTGTTTTTGGGCCAGAACCGTTCATGAGGGTCTGGCGCAAATATAATAATATATAACTATCAAATTCAACAATATTTATGTATTAATTATAGAGAAAAAGCTCTATTTGCATTGCTTAAAATTTCAATTTAAAATGATGTTAAAAGCCCACGCTGCGTATGCGTTATATTTGCTAAGCCATTTTGTGTCCGTTTGTGCATTTGTGTGCATTAAATTATTCATGAATTGATTAAATAATTGCCGGCTAATAAAATGTAAATTAGCTTTAATTAGTTAATTAATTAGCCAAAGGCCTGGCGAGTATTCATTACACACACGACCGTGAAAGTGTCGAGTGCTTCTTTATAGATTCATAACGAATGATTTGATTTGATTCGTAATTGGATTAAAACTAAAATTTATTGCAACGAAGCGTAGCGCATATTTGCCACAATTATTTCTGTTTGAATGCCAATAAAGTGTTCCATCAGCCTGGAATGCCATTAAAATATTAATTGCCTAATGGCATTCGTATAAATGCTTTTCCATTTCCATTTACAATGCATGGCACTTTGTGTTAATAATAAGTATCTAGCCTTTTAGAATGCCACTTTTTTGTTTTTTATTTTGTTTCTGCCAGTGAAGGCCCATTTTATAAGTTGTTTGATATTTATTTTATTGCCAGCCATTAAATAAAAAACGTAATGGCTTCCATAGCCTGCAAATGGCAGAATTATTTGTGAAATGCATTCAGAAAATCCCTCTCTCTTTTTCTCTGCTGCAACTGATTGATATCAATGGCAATATTAACAATAATAAAGGGACAAGGGCAATAATCTCCAGCTGCAGTGTCCTTGTTCTCATTGCAGATACAAAAAATAATTTAACGCAGCATAATTTTTAGCCTTTTCAGCCAACAGCCGACATAATCAGGCCAGGAGTGTAAATAAGCTTGGCAACAAATATGTCCTAGCTGGGTCGGTCACCCATTATGTGGTGTCCTCGAAGATGAATTGCCATTTGATTTGTTTGTGCTGCTTGTGGCAGCAGTTTAATTTAATTATCGCATTTGTCATTTGGCCAACTGCCACTGAACGTTGCCTGACTGCCTGTCTGTCTGTCCTCTGGACCCAGAAATTGCCGCCACAGCATCCACCGACCATGCAATTGACCATATAAACAATCAGGCCAACAAATAGAGAGGTCAGTGCTGCAGAATGGGCATTTCCTATGAGTTGTGAGTGGTTATCATTTGGGGCTGTTTGAACTTAAAAGGGTTTAGTTTCCGGATTGGTTGAGCTTGATTTTAGTTTTGGTTATGTTAGGGCGTACTTTTCGAGGGAAAATTTATGTAAATCGTAAAGTGTTCTTAAATTTTTTAAGGAATTCGTTTTACAACTTCATAGTTAGTCAGTCAACTGCTTTCCCTGCATCTTAATTGCATGATTTAACTAATCAAATGCCATAACATTTATCCTAGGACTTTAATAGCCTTTAAATTCAATCTGAAACTAGTTCGACAGCAAATAAATCAACATTTAGGTCGCACCTGAGTGGCCATTACATTCGGTTTTATGAGCAAACGATGGTAAACATTTAAAATGAAATGCCTAATGCAAATTGTTGAGACAGTAACACTGCAGACCGCAAACGAACAGTTGCCAGCACACGCCCCTATGGTGCAAGTATGCACTATGCGACATTATGCGGCAATGTGATGCACGGAAAAGAATTTTTGAGTTTCTCACATAAATAATTCATATTTGGATTAATCAAAAACTTTTTATATGGGATTGATGCTGATGAGCACGACATTTCTTTGGGTTTGCTTGAAGATTGTATCTTAGTTATGACATTGAAGGTATTTTTGGTATCCGATCTCCCAGATTGTTCTATGGAAAGCCTCCAATTAAATTTTTTTCAGTGCACTTCTCCTCTCCCCGCGAACCTCCTCTCGCCTCTGGCACTAATATGCAAATGTAATTTGCTGCGTTTGGCGCGTGACGTTCGTTTGGTAATCGCAACACAATTACAATGTTGTCAGTTTTGCAAGAGTGTGGGTGAGTGTGTCTCTCTGTGTGTGTGTGTCTGTGCGTGTGGCATGCAACGCCAGTGCATTGGCTGGAGAGGGTAGTTGAGGGGGTGGTGCTGCAGCAGCGGTTGCAGTTGGGACAGCCGCATCTACGCGTAATTAATTGATTTTTATCTGGCTTAAGGCTATTTTACAGTTTGTTGATGACAGACGATGCAGACCGAAGCACGGGAGAGTGCCCTGGATGAGGGAGAGGAGTGGAGGGGCACACAGAATGGAACGGGTGAACCAGTGGCACTGCACCCCGCTCCTCCATCCACCCGATGCCAGAGGGCAGCAGCAGCAGAGGCAGCAGCAGACGCGGCAGCAACAGCATATATGCCAACCGCACATTATGGCCGATGTTGAGTCTATTTAAAGCCAATTTTATGACTCTCACTTTGTGTCTCCTCTTTGTTTGTTAGTTTTGCCTGCCATTATTTTCGTTTGGTTTAATGAGGTAACTACAGTGGTTATAAAATAAAACAAAAATTAAGCAACAAATAAAATACTAAAAGAATGATTATTTATAAAAATCAAAAGGAAGAGTTTATAGCTTTGCACCACTGTATGCAACATTGTATTTCCCGTGACTAATTTCTGTCTGAATTTAGTTAGAACTTTAAACAAAGCCACTATAAAGTTATTTAGGGAAACAAACAATACACTGATCTCCTGATTAAATAATGCAGCATAATTATGAGTTTAAAAGGCCACTGAGCTGGCGCTAGTAATTACCAGAGGAGTCGATGGTAATTTGATTCCAATTAACGTAAATCTCTCGCTGCAAACTTGATATCCTGTGTGTGTGTGTCCTGTGTATGTGTGAGCCGCATTCAGTGGCGGTCGATGGGAAAATTGGCAAGTGCCAATGCAAATGGCCAAGAGGCTTAATGCCTGGCCACAGCAGGGATACATACTGGCACACGCTCACGCACAGAGGAGCGGAGCCATGTCCTGCAGTTAATTTGCTGATATTATTGCTGTGATTAACACATACATGTTTATGTGCCCCAACCATGTTTTATATATAAACAGTAAGGCACAACGCACAACACACACACTGCCTGACTGTTGGAGTGTGGTGTGGGTGAGAAATCTGTGCATTGCACTTGAATTGACGTCGGCTACTCACGCACACACAAAGCAGCATATACACACACACAGAGAGATAGCAAGAGAGAGAGAGAGAAACATGTCCTTTGCCAGAATGATAAATGGCTGGACCAAGCGGGCTTATAATATTAATAACACAGACAAAACACTTGAACATGTCGACATGCATAACATTTTGGCTCACACAGACAACAAGACATCAAAACGAATACAGAGCTAGAAAATGTGTTGAACCAAATTGGTAATAAAGTCGAAGGATGGCCAAACTATACTTTAAAATTTAAAGAAAGAATTAGTGAAGAGAAGGAAGTCCTTGGTCTTAATCTTAATGGATTTTAGATACAAATAAAGACCTATCATTGTCTTAAAAAAAACATTGTATTAAGAAGAAGGTACCAATCTTTCTCTATATTTTATTTTCCTTCTATATATAGATCTCTCACTCTATTTTCCACCATGTACTATATTACCCGCACATCGAAGCCAATGTGCTTAGTGTTTATGTGTATATATCAACTTGTAATTAATTGACTTGATGGAGAATGTAATTTAATTAAGCAAGCATTTCGATGTGACTCCTTGCCATCCATATCCTTGTTGTTGCCAAGGCCAATTTGCTTGGTTTCCATCTACAGGCACATCTACATATATAAACACATCCCTGCCAGAGTGCCGCCCACCATTTTCCGGTTTACCTCCACCCCCCTGTTTGTGTTTATCTGCTTGGGTCTTTTGCCATGGCACCCAATTAGTCTTATGGCATTTGAGTTGCCACACGGCGTATGCGTAACGTGAGATTATTAATGCAAATCGGGTTTGCATTGACAGGCCCCAGTTTTGACAGCTTTGAAAGGATTGAAGAGGACATAGAAATGTAATGGGTGCACATTTACGGAGTAATACCATAGAAATAGCAGGTAATTCGCGCCTAATAAGCCACATTTGTTTAGTTTTGTAAAGTTTAATTAGAAAAATGTGTGCCACCTGCTGATTAAATATTTTTTTTAGTTCTCTATTATTGATTTGAGTTAAAAAAAAAAAAAACGCCTCCTTTTACACACCCTTTTTTAATCTCATTAAAGACTATATTTTCAGGAAATCAATTCGCGGAAATCAATTCGCGTTATACTGTTAATCTTTATTTTATGAATAGTATTAGACAATATTCTTATTTGAAAAAAGACATTATAAGTGTATTGGTTCCTGAAAAAAAACACTGATGGCGTTCTATGATTATTTTCATATTTGCAAAAACGGGCCTTGGTAGATTTATTGATTCGTGGAAAAATGTTTGAAAAGCGATGGAAAAGGTTATCAAAGTTAAGGTTATCAAATTAATCATTCATTGGGGGCGACGTGAACACTCATTCATTCATTCATGTTTACAAATGTTTACAGAAAGTGTCTTTATACTTTACTATCTATATAGTATTTTACGTATAACAAATTTACATTCGCAACTAGTAAAAATAAACGTATTTACCTTATTTAAAAAGAAACCTATCATTTTTTAATAACAATTTTGAAGGTATGTATGTTTTTTATCATAAAAATGTTAATGAATAAAGAAAGAACTAAAAGACTAGACTTAAAAAAGACTAGACTAAAAGACTTAGACTTAGATTAAACATTAAGAAATTATTCTTGAATGCAAATAATGTTAAATCACCCAAGAAAAATCTAAAATTTCTTTTCAAAAATATGGCCAGTAAAGGATTAAGAGAATCTCAAAAGCTTATTGAAACCTCAAGCAGCTGTCAACAGCAAATGGAGATAACAAACGACTTTCGGCGGTTTGCCCCAATAAGTATATCCCGCTCAGGACCCAAAACCGCAAACAGGGTTTATAAGCCCAATTCGGCGACTAATTTGAGTGAAATTCTAAAGTTTTTGATTAATTTAGCGCCGCTTAAAGAGCAAACACACTGGGCAGCATCGTGTGATTGTACATAAATTTTGTTGTTGCCCTTAATTGGCTGACAGCAGTTGGGCCCCCGGGCATGTCCTTGCGAAGTTAATTTATTCTAATTAGTCAATAAATCTCAATTTATTTCACAATCAGGCATGGCGACCGTGTGCTTGTGTGCGAGTTTGCTTATGCTTTAAGGCATTTCTCGACGGCAAATTGCAAATTGTATACTCGTCCTGCCGCCATTTTCCCCCCGCCTCTCAAATGACATGTTCGGGCAGCTGCTGCAAGGGCAAACTGCAACTGCAACAAATTATATATGTATATATATATATATAATTTGGCATAATAATTACTGAGGCATTAAGCAGCACATCACACCTTGCTTCCTCTTGTTATGCGCCTCAATTAAATTACGATAAATTTGCAATGGCTGCCGGGGCCATATTCGATTTGATAGCGCGTTGAGTAAATAATATTTGGATTATTCTAAAAGCAAACAGCTAAATTGTACTAAGTATAGTATGCTCGTATTATCCATAAAATTCAACCAATTATTTAATATTTGTTTCAGGGTACAGTGCGTGTCAGAATCATATGCATATATTGGTGTCTCCCTTTTTTCAATTTGCCTATTTCAGCTTTTTTTGTCTTATTTAAACAAAATTATCCAATTATTATTTGTTCAAATATTTTGTTACAAATTAACACCTCACTCATTACATTTATTTGACATTTTGTTCATTTAGTTTTAGTAGCCACTGTGGCAAGCATTTAATTTTCATTTTTATTTCCAGTTCTGCATTTCCGTTGGGCGAACAAATTAGGCAAATTAAATATTATAAGCATACGCACAAAATACACAGACAATTGAATATTTATGGGTAAATATGCACATTAGATTGGGATTATTGAGAGGCAGAGCGACACACAGTTTAAAAAAGAGTTTAATTTAATTAAATGGCCACAATTGCTGCGACTATGCTCTTTGAGCTAGCTTTGTACAGCAGCAAATAATGTCATATTAAATAAGCCCAATAATCCCACGAAAAACATAACGTTTTCCATTCAATTTGCAACAAGCTTAGAGAAAAAGACAGGGTTAAAAGAGTAAAAAAGTAATTTAAAATGTTGGTATTTAAATAAGTAAAAATTCTTGTCTTTTAAAATAGGGAAATCGCTGTTTCTTTAGTATACAATTATTAAAATTCCTGATATGAATATTTCCAAGAAATCTCAAGTGTTTTTAACCACATTTAAAAAGTATTTTAAAAACATTTTTGTTGTGAGTTTTGTAAGCTTAATTTTTTACACCTTTATATAAATTATTTTAATTTAGAATTCTTTTCCTCACCTGTGTTTCTGTTACCATCAGGAGCTTGGCCATTTCAGTGCGCTCACTGGAGCTGAGATACTTCTTCACCTCGAACATTTTCTCCAGCTCAAAGATCTGGCGTCCGGTAAAGGTTGTACGGGCCTTCTTCTTCCTCCTGGCATCTGTGGATCCCGAATCGGAATCATCTTCGGTCGTCTCAAGAGCACTATTAGCATTGCTCTGCTGCTGCTGGGCGGGATTAGCACTGGCTCCCGGTGAACTGTTGGCCACCAGCTTGTCCCGCATCAGACTGTCGCTGCTGCCCGTGGGACTGATGTCCGGCGGTAGGGCCACCGTTGCGGTTGTGGCCGGCGTCAACTTCTTTTTCTTGGCCGCCGGCTTGCCCGAGTTCTCTGCAACAAAAAGGAGTATTTATTGACTCGTTGCCATTTGCATTTGTATTGGCCATGTGTTTGCCTGGCTTTTATATCGAATCGCAGCTGTTTAACCTCAATTGGGTCTCTTGGCTGGCTGTCATGTCATAATTGCTTTTGCCATTTGCCCGTTCCCCCCGTCAAATGTAACAGCTATTGACTGGGCCAACTTTACAGTCTTTTGTTATCCATTTTTCCCCCTTCTTGACTTTTATGTTTTTACCATGTTATTGCTTTACGTTTTATAAGCTTTTTAAGCTGTTTATCAGGGAGTTATTGCGCGTTTAATGATATCGCTTTCCCTTTCAGAAATATACATAAAATATTTAACATATATTTAAAAAAAATAGAAAACTATAGAGTATAGTAAAAAGTACACGAAAAAATAGGAATATCGTACTTATGTTCCTTTTTACCTTAAATCTTTTTTCTTTCTTGCATTTTTTAAAATTTTTTTGGTCCTATATTATTAAGAAGTTTTATATTTTTCCAATCATTCCCTAAATTTTAAGTTAACTTTTGGTCCTTCGAGCCGGATTCAAAGAATTAATTAAAAGGCACCACATAAAATACTTCTAAATTCATTTTAAATTGTATTCTTTGATAGTTAATCCTTTGGCAGGTCATTTATTAACCCTCTTTGGTGGCCAGTGGCCGACTTGTAATGCCGAGTGAAAACAAGTGTTAACAGGGCCTATATAGGCTATATGGTTTTGGACTTGACGGCGGGGCCGAAACGTGTCTGGCATGAGTCGTTCGTCCGTTCGTTCGTTCGTTCGCTTGTTGCCTGGACAACTTCAATTACCAATGCATAATTGAAATCTAATTGACAGTTAAATGCAAAACGTTCGATATCGCTGCCTCTGTTGCTGTTGCTGTTGCTGTTGCTGTCGTTGTCGCTGTCGCATTGCTAATACGCCGCGTGGGCCCCAAAACGGCCTCATATGGCCCACTCGCAAATGCATGACACTGTGATTAATTAGGCGGGGCGGACGGACGGGTGGACGTGTGGACTGGCGGTTGGGCGACATCAGTGCCATTGCCGCCGTTTGTTTTTCACACTCTTCTCTCCTCTCCTCTATGGCATTGTCGCCGCCGCCACTGGCAATTGGCAATTGGCAATTTTCACTATCGAACAACCAATCCCCTTCCCACTATTCCACCACCACCACCCCCTCAGAGAAATGAGAAGCCGCGTCGAGTCGATTCCACTGGAGTGTAAAGGGCGCCCCAATGGCGCGAAATCAATAAAACTAAATGGCAAAACAAAGGCGAATGCAAAACAAGAATACAAAATACAAATAAAGCAACAACTAAGAGGGACGGTGGGGGGGCTAAGCGTTAAGAGCCCAATAACAACAGACCAGGCAACTTGTGCAATTAGAGCAACAACAATAAAAACTTTGCACAAATGTTTGTTTATATATTTGCCGTGCTGCTCTTGTTGTTCTTAACGCCAATTGGCAATTGCCATGTCATTTCCATTAGGCCCAGTCGGCAGCGGGGCATTTAAATGTCGTTTCGCCAAGTAAACAAACAAAATAAAAGTAAGGAGCTTTAACTACAATACCCTAAACTTTACACAGAAAAATTTACCTACATAATATGCTAAAAATTGGTATAAATTAAGACATTAACAATGTATTAAAGATAGTTTAAGGATTTGGGTTTTTTTGGTAATGTATTTGTCGGAAAGATGAATGCATTGGGAAAAATTGAAATAGAACCTTTTGCTCCAAGGTAAAAATTTTGATATGATATATCGATAAATTATTGCGTTCAATATCATTTAAAAGATATCAAAAACTTTGATACACCGAATATTTAAATACCAAAATGTAATGAATTTACATTTTAAATATCAATTAAATCAAATCATTATTTTCATCGATTATATATTGAATTATCTTAAATATCAATTTCAGCTTTCTCAATAATCATAAGGCCTTATTTCATCTTCAGATATCGCAAATATTATCTGAGTATAAGAATTATTATTAAATTACTCTAACGTCTAACTATTTAATCATTCAACGTATCCTGCTATTTGCCACCTAATTATTTCTTTAAATACCTGCTAAAAACTGTAATATTTTCTCCCTGTGTAGCTTTGGCTTGCCCGCTTTGATGGCAGTTCCATTTATGGCAGCTGCAAAACAAGTAATTAAGCGAAAATTAACTGATGACTGGATGTCAAACAATCGGATGTGGCGGCTGGCTGGCCAGCGTCTGGAAGTTCGTCATTCGATCGTCTTGTTATTTTGTTGTTATTGTTTTTCCTTGCCCCCCAAGTCTGCTACGTGATTTTAATAACAATAAAAATTGTACAAAACATTGAGCAATTATCGCGGCAAGCTAATAGAAAAAAGAAAACAAAGCAAAAAGAAGCTGCTACAAAATTATTCAAATGTTGTTCTCAACTCTTGCTTATTTTGCTTGTCGATTGCCATTTTGTATTATTATAATTGTAGTTTTTGTTGTTGTTGTTGCTGCCGCCATGTGCATAATATTGCTAATTGCATTTTCGATACATGTACATATGCATATGTATATATTTTTCGTGCCATTCCACGCCGGGTCGGCCTCTCTTGCGAATTAAATCATTTTAATGCAGCGCTCAGTTCAAATTCAAATTGGCAAACAATTCGCTTTCACAAATAAATGCAAAAATAACAAAGCAATCAGCCAAAAGTGCATCTAATTAAATTTTGCACATTTTGTTAAACAATTACAATTTCAATGGCTCATTAATTATCGAAAACAGCGCGATGATGAACTCATATATGTACATATATATTTGTGTATTTATATATTTCGCAAGCGTTTTGTAAGGTAGTAAATGGAAGGCACAGGAAACATTATCAATTTTATTCAGAAAAAATCTGCTCATTTAATTTCAATTTTTTTTTCTATAAGCTTTTACGAATTTGGTTTCTATTCTGACCTTCAAATATATTAAAATCTCATTAAAAGATTGTTCGATTTCTAACATGAAATTTCTTACCAGTTCTTAATTTAACAGTTCAAAGAACTCTACCAATTGTCTATTTTGTTTCCAAAGAAATGTAATAAATAATCAAAATGTTAAAGACTTATATTGTTAATTAATTTCCAACCATTTTGCCTTATATAATTAAGCTATAAATGGGCGCCGAAAAGCATAGAAAATTGAGTAGCTGACAGACGAGCCAAAGCTTAACTGGAGTGTGGTAAATTCTAATGACCTGGCCATTAGTGTTGCCAAAAAAAAAAAAGAGAAAGAAATAGAAAAAACATGGCAAAGACGCTGCTGAAGGGGCACGAGATGATGATGCCCGATGGGCATCATTTAAGTTGGCATAACACGCATACGCCGCGTTGCCCGCCGTACGCTTCGCTGAAGCGTGTTGAGAGCTCTGCGCTCCGCTCAATTGGCAGGCCCGTCGAGCGTTGCCATAGAGCGCACATCTCTCTACCTATTCGGGGCGGCGCCAATAGGAGCGATCACCTTAGTGGAGAGACACTCTAAAAAAAAAGATTTCTTAAATAATAAAAATTAACTAAAAGAACTGCTGAATTTGGATTAAATTCCCCTTTTTCTTCTTTAAATCTCTGATGTGACTTTAGATTTATGATCAGCTTTTTTATAATTTTAATCTTAAGTTATATTTTAGTTCTATTTCTGTCTTTGTATACTTACCCTTCTTGCTGGCAGACTTTCCCAGAAGTTGGCTCTGCTTGCCAGTCGCCATGGGTGAGTTGTTGCTGTCGCGCGACTTTTTGACCACACACAGATTCAACGGCTGATCGAGCGGAGTTGCTGCTGCTGCTGCAACTGCAACTGCAACAGTTGCTGCTGCTGTAGTGGCTGCCACAGTAGCCGATGCTGATGCTGCTGCTGTTGTTGCCGTTGCATTGGATGAGGCACTCTCCTCCTCGCTGGCATCGCTCATCGAGATGGAGACACTCCTAATGGGCTGTTGCTGATCCTGCTGCTGATACTGCTGCAGGATGCTGCTCGGCGACTTGGCCGGACCGGAGGGATCAAAGGCGCCCTCGGGCGTATCCCATTTGATCAGGGGCATGCCGAGGATATCGGCAATGGAGTGCGGTGTGGGGCGGTTTGGTGGGCGGGCGTAGACATGGGCATGCCAGTTGGTGGCGGCTCCAGGTGTAATTGTTGCACTTGCAGGTGTGCTGGCGGAGCGTCGCTGCTGCTGCTGCTGCGGTTGGGTATGCAGTTGCTGCTGCTGCTGCTGGGGATGCACTGAGCTGGGCCTACAAAAAGAGGTGTTTTTTTGATAAGAATAATTAGGATAAATATTTAAAAATATTATTGTTTAAGCATTGTTAACATAAACTTTAAGATTAATCAATAATCTAATCCATCCTTACCTGGGAGCCACTGCCTCTAATTGCTTCTGCAGAAACGTGGTCGGCGGACTGTCGGGTATCATTGGACTGCCGCCGCTCGTATTTGACTGGCAATTGTTGTTGTCACGGACTCGCAACAGGTTGACCAGCTTCTCCTTGCTGCTGGGACTCACCATGGCCGTGGATGTCGGCGGAATGGTCAGGGGATTACTGTAAACATAGCTGGTGGCCATCTTGTTCAGATCGTAGGTGGTGGAGTGCTGTTGCTGATGCTGGATAGACTGGTGCTGCATGTGATGATGATTATTAAGATGATGATGATGATGCTGCTGCTGCTGCTGTTGCTGATCCTTAACAATGCCGTAGTTGTGCCCCAAAGCACCGCTTACCATTTCCGCTGCCACCAACTCCGAATCGCGTTCAGTTTCGGGCATCATTTAGGCCACACGCTGCCTGTAAAATAAACCAGAAACGAGAAAAATTAAAGTCGGTACTACTACGTGAAAGATAGAAAACTGGTGGGAAGTTAGATTAGCTCGAACAGCTGCGCATTTGTCGTCAACTTGTTAATGGTTTGCCTGCCAACTGGCAACGCCCCCCCGCCTCTGCCTCTGGCCGGTAATGTAATTTGTGAACGAACGCCCTCGACGTGAAGGCCAAAAGGCTTCGTTTACTACAGCACCACCTTCAACTTCCTCATCCTACTTAGCCCTGAGACCCAAAAGTAATGCAATAAAATACAGCGTCAGTCCGTTGCCACTTGCTGCCCGTGCGCAATGTACACTAAGGGAAAACATTGAGAGTTTTTACTAAGAAGAATTTTTAAAAAACTAATTTTATGTTTTTTAGTCGTTTTTTTGCATTTGGCAAGCTTATTTTGTTTGCTTTAAAATAAATAAAGAGCTAAAACTGAGTGTACAGAGGTCTTTAAGAAGTTAATTATTAAGTTATTTTCTTATTTATTAAATCCTG
Organism: Drosophila watanabei; assembly: GCA_008042575.1. Lineage (NCBI taxonomy): Eukaryota > Metazoa > Arthropoda > Insecta > Diptera > Drosophilidae > Drosophila > Drosophila watanabei. The sequence continues at coordinate 96,554 of VNJS01014570.1, forward strand.
TAAGATTATTCTTTTACAACAAATTATAATTCAAGCAAATAGTATTAAATAGATATTTATGATAAATAAATTATTCGTTTAACCTTCTTATTATTATATGTATATTCTTCTTTTGTGTGTGTTAATTGTTGAAGAGATTATTATAATTAACAGATATTTGTTAGATCCGTATAAGACATGATTTTAGGTACTCCAAATTGTGAAATTCGTGATGACTAATAATCGTTGTAGAGTTATGAAGCTAATGACCTTTAAAAATATAAATCGAATTAAGAGTTCTTAGAATTACTGATTTAAGAGCTTAAGTTTGAAGGTTCATAAACTGATACCTATGATAGATTCCAACATAATGATATCTGATTGATGATATTCTTGGGGAATCATGCCATCAATTTATTATTTAAATTCGAATTAAGTTAGATTGTTTAATACATACAATTTCTTTCATATATATTTAAATGTTACATTTTTGAATATTTACTACAAGTTGGCTTTAGAATTTCTTTTTCATATTTCTCCCTTAATTATTAAATATATTAAAGTACTAAAAAATAACCGTGTAGTTCAACTTATTTAACCCGAAGGCAAGCCTTGACTACGGCTGCTGAATTGGGTTGAGTTGAGTCGAGAGTAAAAATGGGTTGGATGGGGTTTGAGTTCAGTTTGGGGGTCAGGCGTAGCCTATTTCCTGGCGCACTGCGTTGTGATTTGCATAACAAAATGTTGCACAATCATTGCGAAAGAGAGGGGGCGACGAGGGGAGAGAGAGATAGACAGAGAGAGAGAGAGAAAAGAAGAGGAAACGAGAGGAAGGATTCAACTAGGCGGCACATACGTTTTCAAGTGCTGAATTCAGTAGGGGCAGAAGGGAGCCGTGAGTGGGCAATGGGCGTTGGGCGTTGGGCGGTGGGCGTTGGGCGGTGGGCGGTGGGCTGTGGGCGTTGTCGCACAGCCTTGTACATTTGTCACTGTGAGCGTGCGTCTCCGTCTGTGTTATTGCGAGTGCTGGCTGCAAAATTTATGGCACAGCATTTGAGTGTGACACAATTTAACTTAATTCGTTAAGTCAAAAGCGTGTGAAGCGTACAAGGAAAATTATTATATTATAATATTATGTTGTAAATTTTAGCACTAGGTAACGTGAGTAGAGTGTCTCGTTGGGTTTCAGTGATTAATTTAATCTAAATAGATAGATTTTGTTATGAAAATGTTGATATACAAAGGGTTCTTTTTAATATAGAAAACAATATTATTAACATATTATCAGAATACTTCAGCTATAAATTTTAAACGCATAATTTGATATTTATTGATAAAATTACACGCATATTAAGAATTGTTTAGCAAATAATGCGTTCTAGTAAAAAAATTTTACTAAAAAAATACATGTAAAAATTTAAATTAATTTTAAAATAAGATAAAAGACGCTTAATAAATATGGTGGTTTTTTGACCATTACATTTAACCATTTATAATTATCTCGCTAAGCGATAAAATAAGATTCATTTTTAAATTATCTTTATAATTTTAAAAACACTTTATTTTGAGGTACAAAATTTTCAGTAAGTTTATTATCAGAAAAAAAAAAAAAATTAAATATTTTTTCTAACAACAAAATTATTTAAACAAACAGTAAATAAATTCATTACAAAATCCCTGAATCACTTAATTTCCATGTAAACAATTTAAAGTTAATTTGCTTGGCATTTGCGCGGCATCGTTATGCCGCTGTAACAGCTTATAACTGGTATATTCCCCGAAAGCAATTTAAATTAATACAAAACTGCACACCCACCATAACACACACACATACCCAACGAGCACTCACACACACTGGCTGGTGCCACCCAGAACGCCACCCACTCTCACAGGCCGCGTCGCAGTTGGCGCCGCAGTTGAAATGTCAGATTCAAAGAGCGCGCGCTCAATAAAGTGATGCGTGCTTAAATGTTTTTTATTACCGTTCTGGCGGCGGCAGCAACAACAAAAGGATGACATGAACCTATTTGCCACACTCACACCCACTCACACACGTACTCATTGTGCTCTCTCTCAACATTGTATCGCTTATTGGCTCTCTCTCTCTTATGGCTCGTGTGTTGCCAGCAACATGTTGCCAAGGCCTTGCAAAATCACTTAAAGCTCAATAAAATAAAATGGCAAAAAGCAACAGCAAAGCCAATTCAAAACGGCCAATGCGGGGGCCGGAGGTAGTAGAGGTCGAGGGAGTGAGCCAAGAAGGGCAGCGAGTGTGAGAGAGAACGAGCGAGCGAGCGAGCCAGAAAAGTGAAGAGAAGAGGAGAATGTGTGCTGTTGTTGTTGCTGGCTGATTTGGGGGACATATTCAAGCAGCGGAAGTGAGGCAGGCAAGCGGAAGAAGTTATTTCAATTGCCTTGCCAGCAAGCGAACAGGAGGGGTCAGAAAGTGAGGGACAGGCAGGGTGCTAGGGAGAGAGAGTGAGAAAAGTACACTAGGAAACAAGATTTAGGCCTTATACAACCAAAAATTGAGTAAAATAGTAATAAAAAATTTAAGAAAATTATAGAAAATTGTTAAAAGTAATAGACCTACTTATAATAAGCAATAATATAATTTTTTATATAATTTTTTTTTGTTATGCTTTTTAGAACTTATATATATAACAATTATAACAAATTTTAACAATTTATAACAGTTTATAACAGTTTATAACAGTTTATAACAGTTTATACCAGTTTCTTAATGCTTTAAATCCCCAGGGGACTTTCTAGATTAAAATTAGTTTTATCTTATTTTAATAACTTTAAAAGAATCATACTCCTGAAATAAATATCATCATCATCTAATTTTTAATATTTCGGATTTTATAAGATTTATTTTCCTCTCAGTGCCTGCGATAAATGGCGCCCAAAAAGAGTGCCCTGCCCTGTGGGCACGTTCAGTAGCTTAGCGAGTGGCTGCGAGTGTGTGTATTAGTTACCTGGCACGCTTTTGCCTCGGCCTTTACCTCCACATCTCCCACTGCTCCGTCTTCTACCCTCATCAATTCCCTGCGTTCTTTGGCCCTGTGACCCCTCCCTTCAAACTCTAACTCGAGCTGTGTGGGCACAGGACCCAAGTGTCGAGTGCCAGGACGAGGGCTAATGGCATTTAAGTTCTGCCAGCCACGGCACATGTGTCAGCTCAGAAGCGCGCTGGGATGTATATATATGTATGTATATATATATATATATAAATTGGATGGAATGTTAAAGATGGTGGTTAGAAGGGCAAAAACTGAATGCTGCAGAGAGAAGCCATTGTGTAAGCTTGACACCAAAATAGCTAAGCGAAAATCTTTTCCACTTTGTTATTTGGGGTTTTCTGACGATAAAGGTAATATCTCTTAAAGTATAATTTTTTATAATATAAAGATAGCTCGATCATATTTATAGTACCATAACTTAAATTTAGTATAATCTTTGTGTTTTAACATTATTTAAAGTCTGACATTTAAGAAGCTAAAACAATCCTTACGAGTCTAAAGTTAAGAAACCTAAAACTCTAATTGCTTAAAAACAAATTCCTTAATAGATTTAAAATTTACAAAGCCTGCTCCTGTAGGCCTTACGTCGCACAAGCGAATGTTATATTCTTGTTCATTGAAAAGTCTACATTTTGGGCATTTTGGTAACTTTCTGCCAGCCATATTTGGCCTTAGGGCTTACGAGATGGTTTTTGGTCCCGTCTGTCTCTCTCTTCAGCCCCCCTTTGGTTGCCAGTATTTTGTCTATTTTATTTCATTTTCATTTTATTGCATTGACAACAACGCAACAGCACACATTCCACAGGGTCAGAGGACAGGACAGGCAGAGGAAGGACATTATTTTGGCAGATGTGATGTGAGGGACGCTGACTCTACTTGTCTGACGTTTTGTTGGAATTTTAACAAGCCACTCTCTCGAATCATCATCGTTGGGGTCTGCTTCATTTGGCCCACGGCAGCGTTCGTCAGACTCTATGGGTCTTTCTATCTCTCTCATCCGTTTTTGTTTCCCTTGCGCCTTGTTCACTTAGCGAAAAAGCACTTGGAGCTAAAAATTATAGTCTTAAGATTAAATTAATGTAGGTTTCTTATAACTTTTCGTAGAAACCTTCGCTATTTAAAAGCTCAACTTTTTAGATCTCTCAAAAAGGTGCTAAAAAGTATGCTACGGAATTTTGCAATCCTTTAACTTTAGCATTTAAGTTGCCTTTTCAATTTTTCTTTCGAGTGCTGTTACTTTCTCGTTCCCTCCCCATTTTTCTCTTTCCTTCTTACACACGTTCACGTTCGTCATCGTCTTTGCTTTTCAGCTTTTGGTTTGGCATTCTGGCTTTCTTCGTCTCTTGGCCGTGTGTTAGTTTTGACGTTAACTGCGGCTGACTTTGTCCGCCTCCATTTTTGTATCTTCACGCCCCCGTAGCCGGCCCCCTTTTCCACCAGCACACACACCCTAACCCCCTCACCCACTCTTTACTTTTCGTTCTGCCTTGTCAGCATAATTTAATGTGCGTTTCCTCCGCGTCCTGCCCTCTTCCCTGCTGTTATTCTTTTTCTCTCCGCTGTCAACCTGGCAGCTAAAGTGTGTAATTCGTCATTCACATTTACCAGTCCCCCAAAACCGACGACCTGCACCGAATTCCTCCTGGGATGACTTTAGCCTGTGCGTCATCATTTCGAGCCATGTAAACCTTATGAATTACGGGATTTTATAGGGATATTTTTTTTGGAGCAAATAACGGTATAAAACTGGGTATTTGTGTTGTCAAGTATTATAACTCAATTAGCTGAAGGTCATGTTTATACTGTTTATTTTAAGCACTATTAAGGCACGAATTCGATAGAAATATTGGGAAATTTCTGTAAAAGATTTCTATAGAAATTTATACATTTGATTACAGAAAAAAAGCTATTTCTAGCTAAAATCCTTTAATAATAATTCTTAAAGGAAAATGTACTTCCCAATTGCTTTATTTTGAATATTTTTATTTATTTTTTAAACTTTTTACCACGACTTAATACAACTTAAAGCCTAATTAACTCAGGAAAGGTCTCTAGATATGATTTCCTAATATTTAATAGCGATCTTAGGACTCTTTGAAATTTTTGGCATGCTAATTGCTGTGTTTTAGCTTATATTACATATTTTCTTTTTAAATGCTTATAATTTTTGATTTAATTAAAAATCAATAAGTTTACATATGGTAATTATTAAATATGAAATTGCAAGGGGCTCTCCTCTCTGCCTAATCAAGGATGTCTCAAAAATGGCAGCCGTAACCCGAGGCACTTGAAAAATTTTTGACCTAGGGGAAAAGCAGAACGGGGAATACACCGCTAATTGATTTTTATGAGGTGTTCTAATGAATGTCCTGGGCGGCCCATAATTGCCCTGGCGAAAATGTACACAAAATATATATAAAAAACACACACACACACCCCATCATATCCCACATACACACCGTAAACGCTATTCCCAACGTGCCGTGGCAGTGTGCGCATATTTCGCTGGTAAAGTCTCTGAATATTTCATAAAGTTATGTGCTCGCTAATTAAATTGCCGTGACACGGGCATAGGATACAGGCTACAGACTACAGGATACTGGGTACAGGTGAGGATATGATGGCAAACATTTCACTATCGACAGCCTTGGCTGAGCAATTTTAAATGAATTTACATTAAGCGTTACCGCAGAGACGGCGCGGAACCGCACGATAGATTCCTTGGCAAGTTGGCTCTCTCGTTCGTGCCTCACTTTAATTGTTTTCAATTTGCCTGGCTTCGTTGTGTACTTACATGCGCTAGTTTTATTTTCTTCTCAAACAAACTTTGCCCTCAACAATATATATATATATATGTGGTATAAGTTAATAAAACATACACACGAGTGGGAAATTAAAATGAAATAAACTTTTACTTTTGCAGTTTCAAATTGGGTTAGCACTCTGACCGACAGACTGCCAAACAATTGAATCAGTCTAAAGTTAAAGTTGTAGGAAACTTGACAGCTCGTCCGAAGGCAACAGCGCAGCGTGTCTCGAATCCCAATCATATTTCCAATATAATATACATTTATATATTCCCATATATGTAGATGTACTATGTGTATATATTCCCCCACTCAAACGATTATTATTGTCACCTATTCTGTGTGTGATTTTCCTCAACTCTGTCAAGTAGTGTGTTCGTCGGGGATAACTTTATGGAATGGAAGCCAACATGGCTGCATAAATAAATCATAAAATGCTGAAAACGATTGTCGGGTGTGCACGAGCGTGTGTGTTTGTGTGTGTGTGAAAAGTGGCAATTGTTAACTTTTCCGGCGAGCGGCGGGGCGACGGGGTTGTGTCGGAAAATTCGATCCGAGCAATTGCAGCGCGCGGGAGTTGCAATTTAGTGAATGTTTTATTCAAGTGTTTTTTCGGTTTGTTGTGGGTTCCGGCTTATCCTTGATGCCAACAGTATCGTATTTTCCCACATATGTAGGTGAAAATAGCTAGTTAGGGCAGACAAAAATTGGATAAGTAAGCAGCTGACTGTTCAATTTATTATTGTTTATTTACGAACGATTTGCGATAAGTGGAGTGTGAGAAAGAGTCTTTATAGCTCGCAAAAATTTCATTTGTTTTGATTTGAGAGTGAATTCAGTTTAAAAAAGATTGCAGATTAGGTTTGTTGGTTTATTTTTTAAATATTTTAAATATATATAAAACTAAGACTTAAAACATTGTTCACTTAGCAATGTGCTATTAAGCTTAAAATATATTTTTAAGATTGGAAATGATTTGAATAATAATTCAACCTTTTTCAGTGAAATATATATTTTTTAAAGAGTTAAAGAACAATTGAATTGAATTGTAAATTTAATGTCATTAAAAGCAATCAATATTTTTCACAAATTAATTAACACATATGCTTCACTGAAGTTCCTTTTTTCCTGAAAAATCGTGCATTTAATCCTTGATAATAAACAGTTCATTTTATCGTTATTGAATTGTACACTAAGTAATTGTTTTTTCCCTGTTAGTTCAAATAAATAGCTCAACTCCTTGGGTTCCAATTTATAACTGATTGCCTAGATTTTCGCCACTTAAACGATCCTTTACGCTGCTAAATGGCCAAGGAAAATGGTCGCACACACACACCCAACTCAAGGTGGAATCACAGTCCCTCGTCAGTTAACATTACAGCTACTTTTGCTCTAGCTTTTGCGGGCAAAATTCCGGCACACACACTCATCCTCCATTCCTCCCCCACGCACATCCTTTTGCAACCAGCTTGGCACACCCAGGCAAACACACTCGCACACACACTCGCACTCATGGGGCCAAAATGGCAGCCATTCGAAGCCAAATCTGCAGAGCACACAAACATTACGAGGCTATTTTCAGCAGGAGCATTTAAGCTCTTCAATCTACAATTCCCGGGGCGATGTCTTAAACTTTTGCCACTGCTTTCAGTGCTGCTGCTTCTGTTTCTGTTGCTGCCACTGCCACTGCCACATCCACTGATGTTATATTTATTTATTTTTATTGACAGCATTATATTTTATTTATTATATTGAATTCATGTCATTGTGCTGCCACGACCAGTTCGGGGGCCAAATTGAGGAGTTTTCTTTGGGGCAGGGAGTCATTCGCTGCCACCGTCAGTGGCACGTTCTCTCAACTCAACTCAACTCTTGGAGATGTGTGTTTGTGCCATTATTGTCAAGTCAGCATATAAAGCAGCCAAGTTCGAAGCGAAGGGTGTGCGAAAAACAACTTCAAAATACACACACAAACACACTGAACAAAAATATATATTTATTTAATATTTATACTAATTTTTATAGCCTATTTATTTGGCGAATACTCTTAGCCAGATCTTTCCACTTTGCACCAATAAAACCCTTTACAATATTTCTTACGTGAAGTTTTCTCTAAATAATTAAATGTATTATAAAAATACTTATTTAAAATTTATGTTTAAAAGTATTTTTATTTATTTTACCCCCTTTTTTTCCTCTCAGTGTAACCATTCGTAGTTTGAACGGAAATCGTTATATAAATCAAAGACAGATTATAAATGCTGCGCAATTTTCAAGTTATTTTTACTTGATGCTCGTCTGCGAGGGTTGCTTCTGACGCTTTTTCGGGGGATAATTCATACAACTGAAAAAGGTTAGATACTTCGTCTTGAGCACAGTGAAGCCTGCGACGAGTGACAGCTGTTGTTGTTGTTGGTCAACTGTTGAGCTCATTAGCGCGTAAGGGAGCAATCGAGCAATCGAAATGAAAGGAAAACCGAGTGAAAATGTCAGCTAATTATGTTTGCACTCTCGCAGCCGCCGTGCGTCCCGTCATATAGAACTCTGCCGCTGAGCCGGAAGTGCCGGCAGGCTCATTTCCGTTGAAAATGTTTCCTGCCATAATTTTTCCCCTCAGCCTGTGTGGTCTGCATCGATTTTGGGTAGCTCTGTAAGTGCGCCAAGAATAAGTCAAAAACTTTGAGGCAATTTGCTTTTTAAAGCTTTTACCGCCAAGAGTCCTTGGATTTGTGAAGGAAAAGGAGGAAGAAGGAGAAAAGGAGGCAGAAGGACGTTCGCTCGCTTGTCATGGCTTATTTCACTTGAACTTTGGGTCAGCAAAGTTGGCCCCGAAAAGTTGGCGTGCTCAAGCTTTATTTTTTAATTTGCTGCGGCATTTCATTCGCTAAACGTTTTTGCTTTTTTTTTATACTTCTTTTTCTTTTTTTTACCCCCTACTTTTTGGCCATTAGGTGGCCGCTCCTTTGTCCACGAAAGCAAAAAAAAAAAAAAAAAAGAGAGCTCACCGCAATTAACTAACTGCCTATGATTGATGATCTTTTAAATGGGCGCGCGACAATGGCCCCTACATTATTATAATTCCCTTTTATTTTTTTCTTACTTATGTGCAGAGTGAGTCTTCATCTAGGTCAAAGGTCGCCAGCCTCAGCTAATTGTCGTTCAATTGTCGTTAGATTCACTCGGATCGGATTGACTTGGCCGGGATTCCATTGCTAGTTCTGCTTTTAATTGTCAAATGAATGCATTTGCCGGCATGGCCATGGAATGTTTTAAATTAATGCTTCACTACTGCCTTTGCCATCGATTATTTATTGCAGTTTTACCCAGTCCATTCCATTGAATCTATCCATCAGTCAGTCAGTCAGTCACTTAGTCACTCAGCCAGTCAATCAATCAATCAATCAATCTATCAACCGACTGGGCCCTGGCACATAAAATATGCAAAAAACTTTTAACAAATCAACTTAATAAAATGTGAAAAGTTTTCACAGCTTTTTCTGGTTGAGCTGGGAAAATCATTTATCGATATTTGTGTAATATTTCTTAATTGGAGTTGGCAAAGAAATCGGATTGAATTGATTTTTGTTTGTAAACTGTAAGTGAAAAGTAGGACACAACGTTTACAGGGATTTCTTGACTTCATCCTGGCAAACTTGGTTAAGGATTAGGTTTTAAGGTTTGTTACTTTGTAACTTTATTTAATAAAGATTCTTTAACACAGGAAAAATATTTGCCAACGTGAGATAGTAGAAAATATTTGTACAATTTCATATAGTTAATATAAATGTTTTTAAAGTTTTTATGTCACTTTTCCTGCCTCCAGCTCAATGCGCAAATTATCCTCTCATTTTGAATTCAATCAATTAAGATAAGGTGTGGAAAATATTAAAAAATTAAGAACAAAGGTATTACTCAATACCAATCGAATATAATTGCACAAAAATTGTAATTGTAATTGTAACCTTATTAATGCTGTGAGTGCGCAATTTTCTGAACTGAGGGGAAAAATCCCCAGCTCTCTGGCGAATGCGAAATATGATAACTCCTTCTGTCAGACAATATTTGGCATCTCTGCACGATCTGCTGCCTGCCGGCCTGAAATATGAGTCAATTATACTTCCGTACGCATAAATTAATGATTAATTGCAAAATAAATTGACTTGCGTCACTTAATTACGTGGCGCGGAGAGTGACACTGGAGAAAGCTGATAGCAAAGGGGGGGCGGGCGGCACGGCGGCAGTTGTCACGCCCCGTGCAAAGCTCGTCAGTTGTCCGCCTGTCAACGCACTCGCACACTTGCACTGGGAGAAAATATAATAATTAACTGTATTTATAATATTTATAAGAAAGTTTTATTTAATTTTCTCATCAAAAAACTAAAACTAAACTTTTTTATCACAAGAAAGTTTTTAGGAAGAAGTATTACTTTATTTTTACATTAAAACTACTTTTTCTTTTAATAAAGAATATTAAAGAAATAAAAATTGAAAATTGTTTATTTTTGTTTTGCTTTAATTGATTTGATTTATTTATACGATTTTCAGTTTTTTTCCATAATTTGATACTGTTTTTACTACAAAAAATTATTATTCAAATTTGTATCCTTCTTTTTAGAAAAGTTTTTTATAATAATGAACTTATTTAGAAAAATATTTGTTCATAGATTTGGGATCTATATATATTTTGTAGATTATTTATGAATATATTGTTAAGATTTTGCTCAATATTTATTTAATTAATTGGAAAATTAAGTACTTAAACATAATGAGTTGTTTGTGATTAGATACTGAATCTGATAACTAAAATTTTATTTTGTTAATAATAATATTTTATAATATTTTAATGATTTTTTTTGCCTTTTTTTCACTAACAATAACTGCCTCCATTGAAATTTTTGAACATTTTAATTAAATTTATATAAATATATCATCAAACTCTCCCAAGTTAATCCTCAAATTTTTCCCCAAGTGCGCACCAAGAGCGACAAACACATGCACAGAGCGGCAATTTCTGCTGTTGACATTCACAGTCAAACATGCTTAATTAATGCCAGCAACGTTGCCATCTCACATCCCCGACAACGCGACAGTAAATGAGAGCCGAGAGCAGCAGTATGACAACATTAATGCGAACATTAACAAAAACTGCTGGCGCTGCTTCTGCTACTCCTGGCTGTGCCACGCTGCCTGCTGCCTGCTCCTGCTGCTCCGGCTGCCAAAAATAAACACTCACAGGCATCATAATAATGATACACGGCCAAAGTCGAAGTCGCAGGCTCTCTCGAGTGAGTGGCCTGCCTGATGGCACTCGACATTGCTCGTCTCGGCTGCCATCATCATCATCTGCTCCACCACGCGCTGCTCCTTTCAGCTCCTTGATGAGCAGTTTCCGATGAAGGTCCCATCATTATTCCATTCCTTCCCATTCCCATTACCATTTCCATTCCCATTCCCATTCGCAATCCAATTCAGAGACTTTCCCTTTATTGTCTGGCAAGATTCTCATAATTAAGCACAATCAAATACAGTGGTTAAGGGTGCAATTAATTCTTTTCCGTGTGTCTACAGTTTTATAAAGGATTTATATTGCTCTCAATTTGAGTTAATTGTTTTAATTTGGAAATAAGGCGTACTACTTGGAAATCTATTTAGATATATTTACTTATTACTTATTATTGATTTATAAAACAGAATTTAAGTGCTTTATTTATTTCCTAAAAGCCAGAAAGATTGATATCATATCTCTCTATTAAAAGTAATTTATTAACTTCAAAAAAATACAATTAAAAAGTAAGCAGTAAATATTTGAGATGTATAAAAATTTATAGAAATAATACCAAATCAACTCCATTATCCATTAATACGTCAATCAGAAATCACTTTAGGCTCTTGCCTTGCCTTGCCTTGCATTTATTTAGCCTAATTAACCCTTTGGCACCACTGTTTCGGCTTTTATATACGAGAAAATCAATAAAAACCTTTGCCGAAATGGCGTTCGCACCATTCCAGTTTATCCGATATCCTCGCAGACTCAAGGAGCGTCGGCCCAGGACTGACTGCGAGGAGATGACGAAACAGGGACCGGCGAGCAATTAACGCTGAATTGATACGCACTGAGCACGGGGAAGGCATTGAACCTTGTTTCGTTCGTCCCGTTCCTTTAAGCGTTTGGCATTAAGACGTAATTAAAACAACGCCAAATGAGAACGGACCCCAGAATGGGGGGGAGGGCCAGAAAGGAGTCAAAAGATTATTTGTGTTTAATTTCAAGTACACGCTGCCAGGAAGCCACTGACGAGGACGCTGCTGTTGCTGCGCTCAGAGACAGTTTTACTTGTACATAAAACTCAATTATAATTAAGCATTTAAGTGGAAATAAGCGAAGCTGGAGCAAATGAAGCGAAATTCGTTGCGAACAGAGACAAGGATGCCGATGTTGGAGACGATGCCATCATCTCCCGCCCATTTTTATTAGTGGTAGCCAGCCAGCCAGCACCCTAATTGCTAAGAGTTCCACTCTTAAGTTTTTTGGGCTAAGGATAAGAAGGGCAGAAGGACTCAGGGCATGCGGGATGGTATTTAATTATCGTTCATCGCTCATCGTTGGCCATTTGTTCGGGGAAGTTTTATTGACGGGAAACACTGAGAACTTTATATCTTGAGAGATTTGAAAGTTGTCAATGTGAGTTAATAAAAAAATGAATAGAAAATTTATCGTTATAAATTGATTGATTATTCTATATCTCCTATCAAATTACAACTAAAATTCATAGAGAATATGCAAGATCCAAGTTTATTTTAAACGAACTTTAGTTCTTAGTAATCTTGCTTTCACAATTTTAAGTCAAATTCATACCAAGAGATCTCTCACTTTGTTGCACCTTAAAAACAGATTTTATATAATGTTTTTAAGGTTCCCCAAAGTATGCAGTGAAATTTTGGTTAACGTTCTTTAGCTATTATTATCGCATACTTTTAGATGCATTTAAAATTGAATTGTTATCGATTTCAACTGATTACATTCAGTTTTTAATTATTTTAAATAAATAATAAGATCAATAAATACTTTTTTTCCACCAATAATTTAATGTTTTATTCCCCATTTAATGAGTTTACTTTCCCCTCAGTGCATTTTACCATTTGCCAGGATATTGTTACACCATCGCAGTGTTGCCATGGCTGCCATTGGATTAATTGTTACGTTAACTCATTTAATTTACTTGCATAATGCAGCCAGTCTGCAATCCGACCCGAAAAGTATCTCAATTAGTAAAAGCACTAACTAACAGGCAGGGTCGAAATATCATGGCCATCAACCTGGCCAAATAGGTCAGCCATTTGGTAGATATTCGTATTTATTTGTAGCCTTATTTCTGCTGGTTTTATTTTTGGGCCAGTCAAGTGTGTAAATATGCACGGCAACTGACAACGAGCGAATGGAAATTGGGGAAAAACGAAAATGGACGACAAGGACGAGGATGAGCAGAGGAGATCCAGGGATGTGAAATTTTAATGAACTTTTAAACGTAATGAAAGTAATTTTCAAATTGCAAGCTCGCAGGAGAACAGGGAGACGGCGAGGCGAAAGGGCACGAATGCGGCTTAACTTATTTTTTTGCCCCAGTGAAATTCAATTGCGGCAGAAGTCGAGTCCTGGCAACTTTGTGCTTCGTCCTTCAGACAGGCGGCTGAGCTGAGTCCAAGCCAAACGGATCCCAGATCCACATCCTCCCCGAAAAACCCACCGGGCGCTGGTTGGGGCACTCGAAATGATTTCGAAATGGCATTGAATGTAGCATTTAATTTGTGCGCCACAAGCGGCTATGGCAGCGGCAGCTATAGGGATGAAGTTGTCGGTCCTTCGAGAGCGGTCCCTGGTCCAGTCCGCTTCGTCTCAGCTCATGCCTGCTATTTATAACTGTTTATTTGCCGTGTGGCAGGCACAAATACACTGGGAGAAATGCCAACAGGTGGGTCGCTTTTTCCCAAAAAGTGTGCTAAGATTTGGTACTTGGAAAATGGTTTAAAAAATTTATCTCATGTAGTATGTAGAAAACATTTGAAAAGCTTAACAATTTTATATAACAAAAAATTCTATATTAATTAGTTTAATTATTTATTTATTTATTTTTTTTTAATTCTGAAGATACATTAATAATTTCTCCCAAAGTGATTCCTTTTCCTTTGTTAGTATGTCCTTTAACAGAAAATACCTTAATAACATTTTTAAAGCTTTTCAAAATACAAATTTTCTCCAAATACTGAATGAAATTTTAAATTTTAAAAAATTGTAAAGGAATTGACTTCAATTTTACTACAATTTTAACTTTAAACGATACAAATATGTTTTAAAATTTCCGTTTTCTCAGTGTAAAGTGCAGCTCTTGGTCTGCCTGCCACTGAAAGGGATTAATTAAACTGACAACTGACGTCTGTGGGTGGCCGCCGCTCTCAGCGAGCTCGCTTCGTTTGCACAGTTCACGGTCCGCACGGTCCGCACAGTCCGCACGGTCTTTGAAGCCCGGAGTTCGGCATAATTAGTTAAATGTGCTTTGCCATAACAATGCGAAGAAGACCTGCCGAAGAGCCCACCCTCTGGCATTTATTTTAATTTAATATATATCCCGCCATAAAGATGATCTCCCGACGCGACGCAGAAGAAGAAGTGGTGCGAGCTCACTAATTGCAGAAATATGTATTAATAATTAGCCTCCACGAAATAAATGTGAAATAAAATTAATTAAGCGCCAGCAACAAATCAGCCAAGGATACCCAGCTGCTCACATTTATTTGCAGTTAGTCATTTCCGTATGTGTGTGTTTGCTGTGGACACACACACACACACACATTCGCATAGTTATCTCTCCTGAATAACACCCACTCTCTCGAACCCCAAAGCGACCCCAAACTCGAATACGAAAAAAGCTTGTGCCGCTCATTTGCCAGCAATTAAGAGCATAGAAAGAGACGGAGACAGACGCTTCAAATGGCGCCATATGAACTTTGTCGATGTACAGTGGAGTCTGGGTAAAATGTACTGGGTTTTTTGGAGATTTTGTGGAATTAATTTGGAGTCTCTAGAGTTGGTATAGGTATTTTATGAAAGAAATGCTTAAAGTCTTTCTTTTATGAATTAAGTTTTTATAAGGAGCTCTTTTACGCTTTAATTAAAAATACATATTTCTCATATCATTTAATAATCAAAATTATTATTTAGGCTATCAGTTTTATAATAAAACTATTCCATATTAAATAGGAAAAGCTTATAAATTTCATTTAAATATTAATGTTTATTGGTATATTGTTTATAGTTCTTTAACGTTTTTATTAAAGATACATATATCTCACATAAGTATAAAAGTATTATTTAACCTTTCAGTTTCATAATGAAAATATTTCAAATTAAATAGAAAAATCCGAAAAACTTTGTTTAAATATTAAGGTTTATTGGTATAAGGTGCCACTTTACATTTTTATTTAAGATCCATACATTTAAATATTATAAAAGTATTATTTAGCCTTTCAGTTTCATAATAAAAATATTTCAAATTAAACAGAAAGAATATTTGTAAAATAAAGTTGGAAAGAAAATCTTTTAGTAGGAAATGCAAATATAAAAAACGGATTTATTATAAAAATGTTTATAACAAAACATTACTCATATTAGAGACAATTTCTTTATAATTTACCTTTTATAAATATATTTTTTCAAGTTTCTTCATTAATTTCCATTATTAAATCGTCAGACTCCTTACTCGAGGTTCCCCTGTACATTTGAAGGACTCTTTCCCCCTCAAGCAGACACACACACACATTCAAGTATGTTACTTGTGTGCGCTCGTGTGGGTATTTTAATTAGAAACTTGTACATTTTGCCTAATTTGACAAATTGTTTTAATATAGTGTGCAAACTTTTTCGGCTGCATAGCGGCGCAAATTAGTTTTTCCCGTTGCCCGGGAAATTGGGTCGTGACTTTGTTGAATGGAAAACCAATCAAATGCGGCTTCGAATGCAGCTTAATGCCGCAGCCGCTGGAAGTTGTGCAACATTTCTGTACGCCAAAGGCCTCGTTAAGGACTTAACACTCGGTTACGCCACCATCATTCAGAGGATTAATAATACATATAGAACAGTGTAATTTCATTTAACAATCCGCCACACGAGGTGTGGGTGAGCTTTTAATTGTTGGCGGAAGCGTAACGTTTGTAACAATTAAATTTAGCACGCTTATTAAGCTGTAAAGTTGGGTGTGTTTTTAAACATTTAAAAAGTTTTATTTTCAGTTCTCGGACTTTTTATTGTTTCTCTAACCGAAATATTTACTTTCTATTTATAAATTCGTATATTTATCAAGAGTTTTAATCCAACATTGCTCTGTATTATGTGCAGTTATTTTTCAGCATTTTGCTTTACGATTTTTGCTCCTATTTTCCAACCCAATTCATCATCAAACGGATTATTTTTGGCCGCTGGGAAAATAAACAAGAGCTTGCTTGAGATTTATGCTTGCAATTTCGTCAGTGCACACAGATTTTACTTTATAGTTTCGTTGGTTTTTGTTTACAATAATTCACAGTACTTGGAATCGAACAGAATATAAGTCATTCAAAGCCAATTACAAGGTAAATAATTACGGGAAATGGGCTTAAACGTTTGAATTTTCCAAATCAATTGACTTTTAGATCTTTTAAGAATTTAAGAATGTGTTTTTAAATGGAAATGAAGAACTTATTTAAGATTCAGTTACTGGATCTGCTTCATCTTTGATGGTTAGCTTCTTGTAGAGTTCATTGAGATTATCTTTCTTCTGGACCATAGCCAGGGCCCTTGTGTAACGCTCCTCCCAGGCAGCTGGGTGGGATTGGGCCAGCTCCTTGAGGGTTCTCTCCACAGCTCCCCTCATGTCTTTCTCCGGACTTTCGTGGTAGAGTAAAAGCAAGTCCATGGCCCGCTTGACAAATGCCTCCCAGACTTCCTTCTCGTGCTGAGACTCCTCATCGGAATCCTCCTTGAATTTCGGCTTCAGCTTACCCACAGCCAAAGCAGCTAGGCTTCGTATGCCCGCCGAAGGATCATCCATACGTTGCATGGTGGCATAGGCCACTGGCTTCAGATCCTCCACGGACATTTCACGGAAATAAACGACAGCTTTGATGGCATAATGACGTGTGGTTACATTACGATCCTCGAGTAAACTTGGCATATGTTTGGCCAAGGATGGTAGAACTTCCACAGCCTCCGACTCGGCTCCTTGAGCCAAAGCACACAGAGTGGCCATGGCCAAGGATCTCATTGCCTCGGCACTGGAACCCGCCTTCCAGGTCAGATAGGGTTCCACAATCTGGGTGACAAAATCAGCCAGCAACTGGGTGCTCTGCTCACGTTCTATGCCCATGGTTTCTGACCAAAGTAGCAATGCCATCGACAGGCTACTGAACACCTTGACATGAGCACTATCGCAGCAATGCTCGAAGACCAGCAGCACTTTCTTGATGAGATCCGGCATATATGTGGCTCGCAAATGACAAATATTTATCAAGCCATCCAGCAACATAACAGGCTCAGCATTGTCCTCCAGTGAAGCATCGAGATTTTCAACATCCATCAGAGCCAGATGGAACCAACGTTCATGGAGTTTTCCCACCGAAATCTGTTCCATTTTGGCAATTCTTTCAATTAGGAGTTTTCCCTGAGTCACATCTTCGGAGAGGGAATGTTGCAAAGCATTCACCTTGATGCCACTCACATAGACAGACTCGTAGAGCTCCTGCAGCTCCTCCTGACCCGCATTGATCTTCAGGGACTTATCCAGCACAGTATTCAAAAGTTTGAGTATATACTTCTGGAAGCCCGGCTTCAAGGTGTGCGAGTAATCGGTGCTCCGAAGGAGTTTAGCAATCTTCATCAGCTGCTCGTAGTTGCCACCCAAGGACGCGGTGAACATGTAGTAGAAACATCTCATATACGACTCCCTGGCATTGCGTTCCAATCCATCAAAGCCGTGGTCAATCCAGGCATCGTACATCAAGAGACGTCCCAGTAGATCCGATACCTTGGCAGCTTCCGCAGCGACTTCGGCCACTGGATCGATGCAGACATGGGCCAAGTCCCCGTAGATCTCAAAGAACTTGGCTGTCATGGCTGATTCGGCGTGCAGAACGAATTGATAGAGTAGCTTCAAGGCGTGTAGACGCACATTATCCTTCCAATCGCCAGTCTCCCGGGTAATCAGATTCAACAATCTCAAAGAGCGCTGGACCAAGCCACGGCATCCTATTGTGGGGCGCTTCACATCCTCTGGATAATTCTCCACTGGAGGATCACTTATCTCCTGCTTGCTCAACTCGGCTTCGTTTTCCTCGTAATATAGCTTGCCGCACTTCAACCACTGTGGATGAATGTGATTGAAGACCTCCGGGGATTCGTCCTTTAGGCAGCACAAGACCAGCGGCAGGATTCTCTCGAAGAATGAGTAACGATCCAGAAATTCCAGCAGCATGAGAATCCCCATCTGACCCACTTCGCGACGTACCAGCGGCATGGAGTCCATCAAAAGTGGAGAGACCTCGTTGAACAGCCTCCGCATGCTGTCGGCACTGGCATCCATGTGAAGACTCAGCCGTCCGATGGCCTCCACGGCCGAGATTCTGGCCGGAGCGTGTTTGTGATTTAGCATACCATACAGAGCCACAGCCAAGGACTCCGTGAAGGGACGCAGCTCCTGGGTTTCAGCCACCTTGGCGAGATCCACAAAGGTAGCGCAGCCCTCGCGCTGCACCAGCGGATAGTCGTCCTTGATGGATTTGATCAGGATCTTGGTCACCTGCGGATAGCACTCCCGGAAGACGCCCACGTTGCCCATCTTGGCATACTGGCAGATCATCGAGTGCAGCTGACCAATGTAGAGCAGGCGAATCTCCTCGCTCGGCTCCACTGTCTCGGCCTTTCCCATGCGCTCGGACAAAGTGGAGACCACGTTCAGGAGATGAAAATCCATGGGAGGCAGGCGCTTCAGGAAAGCATTCACCGCCTGAATGGCATGATCCCGAACGCTCTCGAAGCGATCATCGTAGGACTTCAACAGATGGAGGTACAACTCATCGAAACTGGCGGCAATCTCCTCGGTGCTCAGGTCCACGGTGGTGCTCTCCAAGAGTTCCCGCAGCTCCTCCAGGGCCTTGGTCTTCTGACGGCGATCAGTGCCCTCCAGCTGCTCGCATATCTTTTGAGTGTCGATTTCAATGGTCATGGTGATGGAAATTTAATAAGTTGGAGTTTTGGATTGTTTTTTTATGTTTGAATAATTCAGTTTATGTTTCTTTTTCAGCCTGCTTTTCGATGTTTTTTTTAAGTATCTTGGCTGTTTATAGTAGTTTCGATGTAAATACTTTTTAAATGGATCTCTTCTTTATTCTTACTTGGTTTATTTTTATTTTTAAAAGATACTTGTAGTTCATAGATCAATATCAAGGATTTACGTACTTATCTGTGATATTCTATAGATTTTAATCAAGTTTACTCTTTATATTAAGAAATAATTTTCTTGTTTACTCTTTATATGTAGGAATAGTTTTCCTGTTGTCTTTTCTTTGATCTTTTTTACAGAGTAAAGAAGTTTTTAGTTGCACTGATTTATTCTGTATACTTGCATTATTTTATTTTTCTTGCTTTTTATAATAAGTTTCCTTCTTGTTCGAGTATTTTAGTTGCAATTATTTGTTATATCTTCTTCACTTTATTGTTCTAGATTTTGCTAGCTTTCTTTTTTTTATGATTTCTTCTCCTCATCAGTGGCAACTTTAAGATACTTTTGCAAGGAACTTCTTTTAAAAGATACTTTTTCGCCGGCAGCTCGTTCGATTTGTAGTTTAAGCCTCTTCTCTCAGCTTTTTGTTTAGCTGCAAAACGAGAATGTGAGAGAACGTTGTTAATCAAACAACAAACAACTAAAGCACCGGTTGCTATGACTACACAGTTTTAGTCTACAAGATAACGCACTTTTCCGGCTATAATTTGTTTATTATTTTGTCCAAACACAAAATTTGTGTGCTTGACAACGTGCCGGTGAAAACTGAAGAATCAGCTGTTTATACCTCCAGCTGCTGTCGGAGTGTTGAAAAATGCCACAGAAGAGTGTGTGTTGGAAAGCTTGGTTGTGGCGCGGTTTTCAAAAAAAAAGAAATGATTGAACGCTTTTTCTGTTTGTTTGTTGCCTGCCCTGCCGGGGGATCGTTTATTTGCCGAGCTAATTAACGAGCCATAAATGAAATTTCTGAGGAAACCTGAGCTCAGTCAGCGGAGCAGAGCAGAGCGGCGGCTGTCTTTTTATGAGTTCGGCTCTGGGGCGGCGATCCATAAAAAAAAGAACGAACGAACAGCTTGCTTCGCTTATCGCTGCGGCCGGCTATCTAATTGCGTTGTCGTTCCTTATCAACATCAGTCCGTCCCAGAGCGACAATATCTAAGATTGATTGCACAGCTTTGGGGGTGAGTTTCACCGATTGACTAACTGACTGACTGACTGATTGAGTGTGTTTGATGGAAAGGAAATCACATAAAAATGTCTATATTTATCGCAATACTTAATTGCATTTGTGGGTCACCGAAATTAGGGTTATAATGAGCGCACACGAAAAATTTTGTGGGCTCGGTTTTTGTGAGATAAGCAGGCAGAAAAAATGGCATTTATTCGATATCGTATGATATTATTAACATAATTAATCGGGGGATAAGAAATAAATTAGGTTTCAGAAAAGGAGCTCGTGGGAGATCTTTTAGCTGGGAGCTTGTTTTGTATTTATTTGGGGAATCTTTGAAATTGGATCGGGTTTAATAAAATTAAACTTTTTAGCACATTTTGTTTGTATATCAAAAGAGAAAAATGGAACGTGGTCGTAAATAACTAGAAAAATACGGAAAAATATTCTTTTTAATTCAGCAGAGAGAAAAGAAATTAATTTAGTAAATGATTCCATAGAAAGATCACTTCTTATTCATTATTTAAGGCCGAAAAATAAATTTAATTTTATAAACTCTCTACAAAAATGTAAGATATTTCGATGAGTGCATTATATTAAACGAATTTTTATTTAAATGGGAAAATACTTGTAGGTTAAAAAAAAAAATTGATTTAAAAATTTGTTTGTAACAAATTTATTTTGCTTACAAAACGTCAATTTTAAGAATCTTTATTTAAAAATAAGTCATTTATGGGGCTCAAAACAAGTAATTAAGAATTGAAAAGGGCTGTCAAAGTGTTACAAAGTATAATTTTGCTCAACAAAAACAATCTATTAATTAAACCCAAAGCATACACAGGTGATAAGGGAATCAGATAGGTTATAAAGGCTTTTAAAATAATAATTACTAGAATTAATTACAGTACATAATAAGTATTTATATTTATATTTTTAGAATTTGTTCTATAATTAATTACTATATTTATACTATAAGAATGATATAACCCATTTAAGTGTGGGAACTTTTTAAAGATCTCCCAAATTTCTCATCAAATTCCTGCATCTAAAGGAATGTTTGCCCTGCTTATTAAATGCATAGATTGTGATGGATACTGTCTGCCCCTCGTATCCGACGTTGATCTTTCCATTTGAATTTCATTTAATGCTTTTTTTCTGTTGTTGTTTCCTCATTCAATTTCCCTTTCTGGACTGGAAGATTGGCGTGCCCAGGTCGGACCGGCCGGCATATTTTATGAGCGTTTCCCTACTCCGGTACCTACTGTCAAAAAGCGTTGTTGTCAATTTTATTGAAAGTCGCCGTCGGTGTCGCCGTTGCTTGTGCCTTTGCCGTTGCCGTGGCAGATACAGATACAGATACGCGGCCAAATACAGATACATTTACACTGGCGAACTCATAAGTTTTGCTGCTCCCATTTGTGTGCACAATTCGATTTCATACTATACCTTTTTATATTTTTTGTTGCCTTTATTTTTCTCTCCTGCGATTTTACTTCTTTTTTTTTTTGTATTTTTGTGACGGCAGGCGGCACACGCTCCAAAGCAATTAAGCGCATGAATCAGGTTCGTTCGGTTTTTCAGGGCAGGGCAATGTATCTTTGTATCTGTATATCTGCGTATCTCCCTGAATCTGTGTGACTGCGGCGTGCGTTTTTTTTTTCATATGGAACGTAGGGGCAGACAGACAGAGACACCGGCACAATAAACTTAATTGATATGAAATGAAGTCATTTGGCAAAATCACTGGGAGAGTAATGGACCGCGTTCATTCAATTTGATTTGATGTCGGGCCAGTTTCGGTTCAACAACAAAGTTATAACCAATATATGCAATATGTGGTACAGTTGAGGTCAGTTAGGAATATTTTAGGGGAATTTTTGGAATATTTCTAGATGCTTTTTCAAGAGAGGATAAGTGGCAAAAGAGTAATTTTTATGTCTTTATGATTTATTCTTTAACAATAGATATTTAATAAATTCATTAAATTGCGATCTCTAAATATTTCTAAAAAAATCTATTATTTTTGCTTAAAAGTCTCCTTAGAAAATTATTATAATAATAAAATATAAAAATATTTTTCCTAAATGTAATTATTTTTTTAGTTTTTAGATGCAAAAAATGACAAGGTATTAAAATGTTACTTTCACCTTTCGTAGAACTTTTGTAAAATAGGTTAAAACCTTTTTTAGAACTTAAAATATGTTTTATTTAATAATATTTTGTATAAGTTTAGTAAATTTGAGACAATTTTGCTACACAATTTCCTATTATTCCGCAACTTTCTATTCAAAACACCTACAAAAATCTTTAAAAATCTTTGCTATTATTCTACCCACAATTGTTTATATATACACATTTATATTTTTTCTTGTGCAAATTTATTTATATATTTTTCTTTTTTATCGGCTTTTTGAAAGCAATTGAGCATATGCACACGTATACGCCTGTATTTACATACATCTCCATATGCATGTGTGCGCTTTTCAGGCCAAAAAAGAGTTTCAATTAAAAGTTACATTTTTGTTTGTCGCTTTTCTGGCCAAACTGGCAAAAAGTGCGGAAGCCGTTGAACCAGTCCCGGACTGCATTGGTCCGCAGATAAAGCCAAAAACTCAACTGGCTCATAATGGTCATAATTATTAATTAGATACACGGATACATGGCCTGCAGAAAACTCGACTTGCGGTCCAATTTGCAAGCTGTGCGAGCACTTAAATGGACTTGTTACTGAATGCAAAATGCAAATTTGCCAATTGATATTGATTGAATTGCAAACGGCGGCACAAACACACACACACACACACACTCAGCCTTTGGCTAATTAGTTTTATTTTTCAACTGTCCGCTTAAGTGAATGACGACGACGACGAGCTAGAGCGTCACTCAACTCAACGCAAAGCGGACTTGATTGAGTGAGTGTTTGTAGGCTTATGCCTCGATTTCTCGGAAATCGTTGCCGCCTGATTAGAAATGTTCCAAATGGACCCGACGACAGAGTCTTGAAAAAGTATTAAATAAAACCAGAGCTACACATTGAGCCGCTCTCGGACCCAGTCCTGTTCTGCTGTTCCCTATTTTATTTGTATTTCGTTTTCTTTTTTTTGCTGCCATAAAAATTCACCATATAAGCAAGTGCTGTGTAAGTGGCTCCCCAGACTTTTCGCCAACCCGTTGGCATTTCATATTAATGTGCGCCGTTTAATTGCGTGACTCATCAGCGGAGCTGTAATCGCCGGCTGCCATCATCAAGCGAGGCGGCCGTCTGCCTCTTTGGGAGTCCGGAATGGAGGGGACTTGGATGAGGGACTGGACTGGACTGTGGGGTCTTTGAGCTGGAGCCGCCGCCTCTTTGAGTCCGGAGTAAGAGGAGCTCAGTAAGAAAGCTCAGCTTGTAATTAATAAATAAACTGAGCTGGCGGCAGCAGAAGGCCCTTTTAACTATCACATTGAAAATGGTTAATTTATGATTCAGTGTGCTAATTAAAGAGGTCCAATAAGATTTGAATATGTTTTTCGGGTTGCTTTTATATTGAAAATCAATAATTAAAACGTGTTTGATGACTATTAAAAGGTTTAATTAATAAATGATCATGCTTATATGATCATTAAATTCGTATTTTAAAAAGAAATATTTTAAAGAAAGGCAAGATAAGCTTTTTGACCTTTTAAAAGCATACCAATAACAAAGAATTTGTCAATTTTAGGCTAAAATTTCTGTATTTTATATTTATTAGGTTTTCTTAAAAAAAAAAAATGTATATAAATATTTTTAGCCTAAGAAATATAAACAAACTTATGTTACTCAAGAGGAAGTCAACTCCTTGGGGACTTAAAATATTTTTAATATTTTTATTTATCTTTTATAATCAGATTAGAGACAAAAAAAATACAATAAAAATTTAACTAGAAAACATCCCTTTATTTACATAATATCTAAAGTTTATTGTTCAATTATTAACTGACAAATCGAAGAGTTATTTAACTAAAAAAGAAAGCCCTTTTTATTTCAAGAAACCACTTAAGAATAACCCAAGTTCATTCCTTAAACTTTCTCCAAGTCCCTCGTTTATAATGATTAAGCATATCAAAAATGTGCAGAACCGATTAATGGCATTATTCAAATGGATCGATCCATTTGTTTATGCATTCTGCTTTCAGTTATGGCCATTGCGTTATTTCCATTATTTGTTTATTATTGCCATTATTAGCGTGAAAAAATGCAGGCAGGCAGATTGTAATGAGAGCTACAAATGCTTTTGTGCATATAATATAGTTTTTCCCTATTTACATTTTTGCGTAATCGACGGCGGCGGAATCCATTCAAATGCCAAATGGCCGAGAGCCGAGAGCCGGACGACTCCCAGTTCGAGTTCTCTGTTTGTGCAGTCGCATAGCTACCAAGTGCTATATAGCTACGATCCAGACTGACCAGTTTCCATGCTGTTGTTCCATGCCATGGCAATCCATTCATTCATCGCGTCAAGTGTCAGCCGTCTGTGTCAGTCAATCAGAGAACGGTTTGAGTAACAATTTAATTAATTTCAGTATGTAATGCGAACCTGTTGTGTTGTGTTGTGTGCCGCAGATAGATATTAGATATTATGCTAGCTAGATACTCACATTTCCCTGGCTCTGAATGAAATTGCCTTTTAATTATGCCTAATACTCATGACATGACTCAATTAAAGTCCATATTCGGACGATGACTGGCTACTATTTACTGAAAAGATACCAGAGATATCAGATGGCAAGAGAAAGCCAGTTTTTGCACTCATATTAAGTTTTGTTATCTCGGCATGGTAATTAGCACAGACACACACTCATGAGTAGTGTATCTGTGGGGCATTCCTGCAAAAACATTACCATAACTAAGGCAATCAAAGATCGAGTGAGGAGTGCCTTTTCAAGCGCAGAAGTTCGAGCTTCGGGCTCTTAATTGTTAGTCAGTAATGGAAATTAAATGTCTGCTGGCTAATAAATTGAAAAATAAACGAAGCTCTTGCCTAACATTTAATTTGGCATTTATTATGGCTAGTTAAGTCGTTAGCCAAATGATAAACCGGGTGAAAATGAGTGGCTTGGCCTTGTAAATAAAAATTAAATTTGATTGATATTGTTTTTAGTTTGCGGTTATTATTTTATATACAATAATTAGGATTATTTCTTTAAAGTATTATGCAAGAAAAGAGAAGTAGAAAGACTATTTAACAATTTGAATGCCAATAAAAAAGTCTTTTTCAGGACTTTAAGCATGATTTTTGCTATGTGGCTCCTAGCTAGATATTCAGTGCCCATCCCTGTTTCCAAAAAATATACATTTTCATGCTCTGTGGCAAAATATTCAATCTTTTTCAGGACTTTAAGCATGATTTTTGCTATCTAGCTCCTAGCAAGATATTCTGTGCCCATCCCTGCTTTTCTTGCTCTGTGACAAAATATTTCCGAAGTTTACACCTGAAATACATTCACAGTCATTAACAGTTTATGTTTCTTTAGCATTATTATTATTATTACGGGTTCTGGTAATCATTTGTTTACATTCCGAATAGTTGCAGCAATTGTCAGGGCAATGTTTTCCCCGATTGCGATTACTAAACCCGTAATAAATGGCAAGAATGCTGATCCGGCCAATATTGCCATATGCCTGGGCTTGGGGGAATGGGAATTGGAAATCGGAATGGGGCAGCAAAATAAATACGATTTTGCAGCTCATTTTAACGCAGTCATCAGTGTGTGCAGGCACACCGAAAATCAACAACATTTACAAGAGAGCTGTGCCGCAAAAAAGCAGCATCATCATGAAATTGAAATTAATTATATGTCAACAACGTGATTACAGAGAAATTTAACTAATTTGATATCGTTGATATTTAAATCATCGAGCCAAAATGGGTTGATGTGATAAGAGTTTAAGTAATTTATCATGTTCGATGGGTCAATTTATTTTTGGGGATTTCCAAATGGTATAAAATAGATATAGAAAAAGAATTTCGTTAAATATTCTGTATACTGCTGCTCACTATTAACTATATTCTTATCTGATTTTGAGGGTTTGCTGGCCTATTTTATGACTTTTTGTCAACAAACAAATCTCTTTTTACTTTGGACTTGACGTGCTAACTTGAATATATAACTAATTGACAAGAAAAGTAGTTTAGAAGTTGACTAAAATATATATTTTAAGAGGGACTTAAACTTTAGGCAGCTTTTAGTAGTTTTAAATTAATATTTATGAATTATTTTAGTTTCTAAAAGAGGAAACACCTTTATACTTTTTAATTGAGATTAATTTTTAGGCCAAGGGTCGACAGCTATCAGTTTATAAACAGTGTAGTTCCTAGAAAATCTGTTGGGACTTAACCCACATCTTTTTGGTATATTATAGCGAAGCTGTTTGTTCCAATAAATGTTTATATACAATTTTAAGTGTGAAACGGTATTGATTAAAACCCGACAAGCCCACGTTTGTGATACCTTATCAGGCCTTTGGCTTTGACCTGTCTCATAGTAAGATTTCTAGGAATTCCCCTGAAATACAGTGAAGGAAAAGTACTTGCTGTAAACTCACCTGTGAGGGGGCCACTCGGGCGGATGGTTGATGTTGATTCTTGGCGTTGTTGTGGTATCCAAAATCCAATTAAACGATTCTCACTGTTTTCACTCTCCTTGTTGCTTTGTGGTAAACGCCTTTTATGGCCTATCTATTTATAGTTGGCTTTCAAAGGTCACCTTGTGTGGGCGCACTGTGCTTTTTATTCAGTTTAATTTCCTTTGGTTTTTCTTTTGTTTTTCACTGTTTTTTTTTGTTATCCTTTTCGCTGACGTTTTACATGGCTCGTTGGCTCGTTGTGTGCTGTGCGGCTGCTGCTGCTGCTGATTATAATCCTTAATTAGTCTAACGAGTTGCAAATTAATCCACTTTCCCTAATTAAATTGCCTTTGGTCGCCGCGCCGCGACTATGGCCAGAAAAAAAGACATCGCAAAATGCCACACAAAAAATATATAAAATAAACGATACAAAATAATTGACAAATGAAAGAAAAGAGAAACAAAGACGAGAGAGAGAGAGCGAGTGAGTGAGAAGCAGAGAGATAAATGTAATTAATTCATTAGCCAGCCAATTGACAATTATTGATTATTGTTTTGCCTTTGCCTTTGCGCTTTTGCGAATTAATTTTAATGTATTTTGGCTGGCCTTTTTTCGTATTTTGTTTTTTGTTCAGCATTAGCTGCACGTCGTTCATTTATTTAATTTTTAATTATTTTCGAAATGCGTTCTGGTTTCATAATTGGCAGCCCATTGTCTCGTCTCGCCGCTTGCCTCGTCTCGCTGCCATCTGCATAATACTTTTGTAATTTAATTAAATTTATTTGTTTGTATTTATTGTGCAATCTCTTGCCTCACTCTCGTGTCTCGTGTGCATTTATCAATTCGCCTGTTTTGGCCTCGTTAAAATATTGAAAATGTGGCGAAATATTTAATTTGCCAAATGCGCTTAACTCAAATATATATATTAGACACATTATCTCTTCTTTGTAAAACCAAAAGACAAGTGAAAACATTTGTAAGCCTTACATTGTGTATATTTTATTTAAATTGCATTCGTAATTCCTCGCAAGAATTAAATTTAAATAGTTGCATTTATATATTTTTGTGTGACATTTCAGGAAATCTTCTTTGTGACAAAATACCGACGGCACTGACCGACCAATTAGCTTGGTGAAATGGCAAAAATTTACTGTCACATTTTTAAATTCACTTTGTTTATTATTATTTTTAAAACTGCTTTTCGCTTAACTGGGGCTTGGTTTAATTGTTTTGCTTTACATTAAACATTAAGTGCTTTTTATAAGCTCTTTCAGCTGAGTTTGAGTTGAACTTTTCGGCACTTAAATGGCAGCCTTAGCGTTTTATATCCATTATATAGTTTATTTATTTACTCTTACTTATTTATTATTAATATGAGCGAGTGAGCAGCGACAGCATTTATGGCCAGGCCGCGTAATTAATGGGAAACGAACACACGGCCGACCATAAAGTGGACTTCAATTACGATACAATCACACACTCACAGTCACACTCACACTGAGCCAAAAGAATGCTTTATTTATAACACCTTTTTTTTTGTCCAACCGAATTTAATTGAGTAATTGAAATATTTTTCGTCCCCAAAATGAAAATGAAATGAAAATGTAAATGCAAAATTTCCTTTTTTGCACATACTGCTGCTGCTTTATAATTTATTTATGAGAGCTACCAATGTGTTTGTGTGCCAAATAAAATGAATTGAAAATCAATTGCCGGCAGTGCGGCTGCGTAGCCTGTCAGCGAACGCCTCGCGTTGACAAATTGCCGCACTGTCCAGAGCGTGCGAACCTCCAATAACAAAAAAGATGAAAAATACTGCAAGAAAAAAGGGGGAAAAAAAAAACAAACAAACACACACAATACGCAGCGCAGAAAAGCCGACGCCGAAGCAACAACAGCATCAGCAGCAGCAGCAGCGCACACACAATGGCGGTAAGGTGTGAGCGACCAAAGTATCTTGCAGATACGCCAGCCAGCAATTAGCGTCAATAGGCCGAAGTGCTTACACGGCAAGAAAAATGTTTACAGGATAAGTTGTGTATTGAAAAATGAGAACAGGGAAATTGAAAATATATTGTTTACTTTAGGAAAAGAAGGTTCTTAAGAACAAAATGCATTTGTTGTAATTAAATGATAATTTAAGATAAAATTTAAGCTTTTAAAATTCTTTTTGGGGGTTCTAATATGTAATAAACTAAAAAAATATTGAGACCTATAAAATAGTATCTTTTAAATAGTGAAATTTTAAGATGACATTGTATTTGACTAGCTTTTGATTCTATATCCTTTCCTTCAAAATATATATTCTTTTTATACAACTATTTATATATCATGTTGAGGTTTCTTTTATTATTCTTGTAAACCTTAAGCTTGAATTTAAAATTATTTTCCAAGTAAAATTATTAATTTTAAGTCTGCAGAATTTACTTTTCGTTTATATAGAACTTTTCTCAGTGACATTTTATTTTTTTGTCGCTAATAATTCCGTTGATGTTGCTGCTGTGCTGTGCTGCTGCTTGTGCTGATATTGCTGCCGTTTCGGCTTTGATGATGAGCTGGTTAATTGTGCTGACCATGTTGTTGTGCCGTCTTATAAACTCGATTGCTGATTGCCGACGGTGGGAATTGAGCGACGCGTCCGTCGCCGCACACAAAATAAACAAATTAATGGGGAAATGCCAAGCGCAAAAATCATAAAAGAAATGAGGGGCGCGTAAATAAAAGCAAAAAAAAAATAGTCGAGTTGCGAGAAGAAGAAAGAATCCCAGAGCGATATATAAATACCCAAAAATATTGTATATACATATATATAGGGGATATCGCATAATGGCGCTTGACGCTGCCCGCGTTTGCCCGCGCTAATTCTTTTGACCAGCAAACGCGACAATAACAAACAGACGACGAAATGCTAATTAGTTTCATGTGTGACTAATGGACACAAAAGCGGCACACTGAGAGATACACAGATACAGATACACATGCGTGACTTGTTATGGTTGTTGTTGTTTGTTGCTGTTATTATTGTTGTTGCGGCACACACTTAATTAAAATAGTACACTGAGGGGGTCGATTGTTCAGTTCAGTTGAGTTACCACCAGCAGTCCCATTCTTTTCTATGGCCTCATGGCTAATTATAATATATATATTTTTTTTCTTCTCCCCTTGCTCCTTAATATTTAACGCTTGGTGCTTTAATTGAATAAGAGAACTGTGTGGGGCTGTCGCGATTTACCGGCAAAAATTGAACGCCAAAAACAGACGAAAACTCTCTAAAGGGGGGGAAAACTGGATTTCCGAGTACGAATCCGAATCCGAATTCGAATCCGATACCGACCACGACCACGACGGCAGCGATTCTGAGCGACTTGTGAGTGCGAGCGCTATAAAGCACGAAAACGACGACGACTGAAACGACTGAAACGACGACGACGACGACAACAACGATGATTGTTGCTAATGTTGCTGCCGCGCTGAGCTGTTTTGGTGCTGTTGCTGCTGCTGCTGCTCTTGTGTGTGAACTGCGCCGTGCAACTATTTAACAACGACTGAATGTGGCAATTATGTATCTAGATACATTTCGGCCAAACGCAGACACTGTCTCTGCCGCTATGTGTGTGTGTGTTGCGGGGGTTGCTAAACGAGGAACGAGAACGAACCATCATAAAACATATTACTATAATTACAATTATGGTGCGCAGAGAGATACGGATGCCAGCTATACTATATCCACACACAGATAGAGATAGATAGAGATAGATACACACAGTTGCCGCGCACGTGAACATAACGCACGGCAATAAAACACAAATTTTCATATGCATTACGGCTTAATTGTATCTCGTTGTGAACGTGCTTTCGGGAGTGTTGCGCTCATAAATTTCGGCTGGGGGCCCCGAGCATAGCAACATGTTGCTAGCGTCATTCGTTTTGAGTTCTTTCGAGTGAGAACGGAACGGAACGAAGCGAACGGCTGTGTGGTGTGCTGTATGATGGCTCCCTCAGCTCGTTGGTTGGCATGATTATTAAATGCTGAATGTGTTTTATTGCTTTGATTGTTGCTGCCTGCCTGGGCGCAGCGTCTCAGTTTATCCGCGGTACACTGAGGGAAATGGTTTGGGTTTTTAAAGGGAAATATGAATTTTTAAGATCTATAATTTGTACATTAATTTTCTTTATGAGTTCATTTTATTCACATTTGATAAATGTTTTTTAAAACGCTTTCTAATAGAGTGATTTAACGATTTGTGTTTTAAAGCTTGAGACAGTTTGAGTTCCTTTCAAAATACTTCCTATAAACCTTAGGTTCTTCAAAAGGGTCCTTTATGACTTTATTATATTAACTTCTAAAAAATGTTATTTTAAAACGCTTTCAAATAGAGTGATTTAACGACTTGTTTTGGGTACTAATAATACAGTTTGAGTCCTTTCCTTTCAAAAAACTCCCTATAAATCTTAGGTTCTTTAAAAGGGTCCTAAGTTAGGCTTCTTTTTGAAGACATTATTCCCTTTGATACCTAAAATATGTTCCTTTGAAATATGTTGTTTAAAGGCAATATGAACCACAGATGGGACTTGCTTTTGAATTAAATTTCTTTGGCGTCTTGAAGAACTCCTTGCTTGTTACCAATAAAATTAGTAAAATTAGTAAAATTAGTAAAATTAGTAAAATTAGTAAAAAATCATTATATATTTCCAGTGCATATCTTTTGCATTGCAAATTGCCGACGTTCGCTGGCTGTGTGAGTTTGTTTTTAATTCTCTATAATTGAGTTATATGTACATACTTTAATAAGTTGGCGGCGGATGCTGCTGTTGCTTTCGAGGAGTTCATGTTGCTGCCGTGCTGCTGCTCTGTTGCCGCTTGACGATGTTGTGTGTTGCGACGGCGTTTAGCGCTAATTAATGCTGAGCCAACGGCTTTTCAATGGTTTTTATTGCTTTCGGCCTTTCGGTTCGCTGGCTTTGTCTTTCTCCTCTTAATTGCTCACCGAGATTTATTATTTGATTAATTATTGAGATTTCGTTGCCATATCCACCGCTCTCTCGAACGGAGTCTCGAACGACGACGAGCCACCCCGGCAGCCTCTTTCCAATTTCTTTAAAAGCTTTTTTTTTGCTTTTGCTTTTGCTTTTGGTTGTTGCTTTGGCTGTTGCTCTTGCCGTTTGCCGTTCGTTGTTGGCAATAATTGGTGTATAATTTCATTTCCTGAGAACGTCGCTTTGGGTCACCGCACACACAAAAGCCATTCATTGTCTTTGCAGGAATGTGTCGTAATTCAATTTGTTGTTAGTCAGCAACGTGAGTGTGTGCGTGCCTTATTTTTATTACCTTTTTTCTTTCTTTCTTTTTTTTTTTAATAATTATAAGTTATACGACGAAGAGGGGCGACAGCTCAATTAGCTATAAGGGTGCGATTATTAATGGGGCAATGTTATGCTTTTGATAAGGCCAATTACTCATGGCCATGAATGTTTGATTGCCGTTTATTTTTAGGTTATCGCGAATTCTATATTCGCGAATGATTAATATTGGATTCAATTGGTGAAGCAAATGAAATTCCCAGTGATTACCATAAAATATACTTGATGAAATTACAGATTATATATTTAAGAAGGTTTATTTTCGGTGAGAAATATATTTAAAGAGATAATTGAGTGTAAAAATCGCTACAAATGAAGCGTAGGTTATTTTTAATCTTTATTTGGAATTAATTATTGGATAATATCAGAAACAACAATACACGTTATATGTAAGCAACTAATTATCTTGATTTATTAATTTCTTTACTAAAATTATTAAATAATTCTAAGAATTTAACGATTGATTATAAATTCCATTTAATTGAAAATTTTATTTTTTAAGGCATTATAAAGAGTTGTTCCATCCAATTTAATCACTTTAATTAGGAAAATTTTCGGTTTTTTTTAATTTTTGTTTGCTGTTTTTATGTTTTTGTTGTTCTTTTCCCGGGAACTTAATCTGCTGGCGGTCAGATGAACCCAATGAACTCTTATTCGCGTTTCGATTGCCGGAGCAACAGTTTAAGCCCCCAGCATCATCATTAGGGCATCCCAATGGCAGCAACAATAGGAGTCGCCTCAGCGCTACAGCAACACACACACACACGAACAGCAACTGAAACGGCGGCAATAACAATGGCCAAGCTGTGAGTGCCCTGATTGCTCATTTAAATTGTACGGGCTGCAAATTGAATTGAATTGAGGAGGATTCGCACACACACACATACTCAAAAAGGGATTGAAAAAAAAGGGCGGGCAGTATGCTAAAAATAACTGCGAAAATATGAAACAAGAAATAACATCAACAAGATGCTGATGCTGCTGCTGCTGCTGCTGCAGCACAGAACGAAGATGAAGCAATTTAGATACACTTGAATAGAAGCGAGATGAGCGAGACAAGGGAGCGAGGAGGGGAAACGACGTGGAAGTCACTTCAAATAAACACGGATGCACAGGGGGAAAAATTGGGGAACTATAATATGTTTCTTGTAAAAAATTACAGTTTAATAAAAGGAAAGAATATTAAAAATAATAATATTTCTTGATATAAAATGTAAACAAGAATTTACCAATACATATTGAAGGAAACTTAAGGAAGTTTAAATAATTTTATATACAATTTTTTGAGAGCTTACATAACTTATTTATCTTTTATATTAGATATACAAAATCCAGAATATAAATAATAATAATAGGTTAAGATATTCAAAATCCAAAATATAAATAATAGATTTACAAAATCCAGAATATAAATAATAATAAAAGGTTTCAATAAGAACAATTAAGAGATTATATTCAATAAACCTTCATGATAGTAAGGTAATCTGTGATGAATAGGTTTATTATAAATTTTCTAACCACTACAATTTAAATATCTTTTAAAATTACTAAAAAACCCCACAAGTTTTTCTTAATAAATACTCCCAAAATACCTAAAAGAAATCCACTTGAGTTGTGTTTTTTTTTATCTCTGCATAAATGAAATCATGTTTTGAGGCTGCAATTCAAAACAAATTGTGCGTTGCATGGGGTGCGGATGATGCCGCTTCTCTGATGATGATGATGATGCGTTTACACTCAGATTTGCTGCCAGAGCTAGCACACACACGAAAATTGCCTTGCTTCCCAGAGAAGAGTTCACGGAAACACGAGCGTTCTGTTTGTTTGATGATGTTGCTGATGGGATTTGAACCGACGCAACAAACAACGCAACGTAACGCGATGACGATGACGACGACAACAACGAGAACGATGATGACGACGCAAACGGCAACGTTTCGGTCGTTAACGCAAAACGTCAATTTACAACTGCGAATGTGATTGTGAATGTGAATGCCCAACAGCGGCAAACAAGCTGGGCAACATCTCAAGCAGCTACAGCAACATGTTGCATGTTGGCTGTTCCGGTGTTGCAGCCGCTCTTGTTGTTGTCCTTAGTGTTCCCTTCGGTTTCGTTGTGGCTGTTGCTGTTGTTGTTGTTGTTCGTGCCACGTTGCCTTGGCGAGTACAAGCAAATAAACTTATTATAAATATCTCCACTTAAGGAGACGCTGTGGGGGCCCATTTATGCTGCAGACACGACAGCAACAGCAACAGCAACAGTAACAACAGCAGCAGCAGCAGCGGCAACATCAGCTGCAAATGCGCACACGCAAAGCTGAAATTGCTCTCACTAATACACTGGAAGAAATATGAGTGGACAGAGGGAACTGAGGAAGAACACTGGTCTACATGCGTCTGAATTGGTGTATCTCAGAAGGGACAAAGCGTCACGAGCTTGGCTTTAAAAAATTGTCATCAAATAAGTTATATTTTAATTAAATATAAAGAGAAACATTTATTTACTATTTCATGTATATATATATATATATTTTAAAAAGACAAACGATGAAAGGATTAAAATTTTGTATTCGGCAAAGTTTTGAGGAAATTGATACATTTCTAAACCATTTTCGGAGTAGATTTATTTAACGGAAAATGAACTTAGATTTAAGTAATCAATCTTTTTCCTTTACATAAATAAACTTTTAAATATGTACATACTTTATAATGAATACTTAACTGGTCTCTAAAATATTTAGTCACGTAATCAAGTTAATAAGAAAATATATGTTATAGAAACCATAGAAAATAAATAATTTACTTATACATAAGTAAAACCTTGTAAACACCCAAATAAACCCATTACTTTGCTAATCAGTGTAAGGATGGCAACAAAAGCATTAAATGATGACAACAACATTGCGCTTAATGGACTGCCGCCTTTGCGTCTCAATTCAAAAGTGC
Source organism: Drosophila watanabei (assembly GCA_008042575.1). Classification (NCBI taxonomy): domain Eukaryota; kingdom Metazoa; phylum Arthropoda; class Insecta; order Diptera; family Drosophilidae; genus Drosophila; species Drosophila watanabei. The sequence continues at coordinate 131,741 of VNJS01014570.1, forward strand.
ATTTATCTCCGGTCCCTTAGTTTTTCTCTCTCTCTCGCACCATCTCCCTCTCTCTCTCTCTCTCTCTTTTACTCTTCACTTAAGCTCTCTCCCTCTCTGAATATCCCTGGCTCTGTCTAATAGCCTGTTTGCTCTTGGCTTGCGTTATAAATCCATTATAATAAAATCATTTTGTTGTTTTATTAGCTTGGCAACATGCTGCCAGTCCTCGCTCTCTCTCTCTCTGTGGGGCAAAGTCAAGTGGCCTGGCAACATGTTGCTCGGCTCATAAATATTGCAAGTGTTTTCAATTAGCTCACATTCTGTGACTTTCATATTAAATGAGAGCGCGCCTGCTCGCTCATAAACACTGCCAGAAAAAAAGGCTGCGAAATTGAATAGGAATTTGCGCAATTTATTAAAGAAGGGTTTACAAGGGTAACGCGATTTTAATTGCAGGGTTTAGGGAAATGTCAGAGAACACTTAAATAATTGGGAAAATGTTTGTAAAAATATTCAGTTACTTTTCAATAATTTTTTTTTTTGCAGATTTCATTTTCTCCAGCTTTTATTTATTATAATTATTTAATATTTAATTTAATTTAATATTTAATTTATTTTTTTATATATTTAAGGTTAAAAAAATTTCTTTAAATATTTTTTATTATTATAAATTTAATTAATATATTTTTTATAATACTTAAATTAGAATGGAAACTTTTTTTTTGAGAAAAGTGTATGAAACTAATTTTTATTCTGCATTAAGATTTGCTTCCTCTTTTTTGAAAAGAGTCGACGTTATTTCATATTTCTGGGAATTATATTAACCTATTTATTTTCAAAATTTAATTCCTGTGCTCCCTCAGTATTTTTTTCCAGTGCATTTGTTTGTAAGTGTGGGTGGGTGGCGGTGTGCTGGAGTTGATTCCAATTATAAATTGCATGGCGCATGTGGTGCAATTAAAAACGAAACAAAAACACGAGAATAAACTGCTTTTGCGAGGGGAAAAAAAGGTCAAAGTTTTTGAGGTCAGGCAAATGGCAAAAAGGAGCTAGCTGAGCTCAGCCTTGCAAGCAACGCACTTCCGCAGCGCAGCTAGTTTTCCACCAATTTCCCCCGCTTTTCCCTGGGTTTTCCCACCCAGAAAATGTCGTTGTATCCATTTAGATGGCAGAGTGCCTGAGTGTGTGTGTGTGTGTGTGATGGGTGATGTGTGATGTGTGATGGCGATACGATTCTGATTCCCATTCTGTGCTTGTGAAAGCAATTTCCGCTCGTGTCCGCAATTAAAAAGCAATATCATCTGGAGTCGACGTAAACACACAAAATGGAATTGAATTTTTATGATGTGTGTTTGTTAAATGGTTGCATAAAAGCCAAATATTCCAGACAGGCTGCAAAATGCAGATTGGCATCAAGATACAGATACAGTTATCGTTACACTGCTATTTGGCAATTTCGACTGCATTCAAAAGTCACAGGCGCCCAGCTTAAAATTGTTTCCGATTTTGTGTGTTTGCCCATAAATGTACATATATATCTCGGCAAACAAACAAGAAAACGACAGCAAAAAAAATTGTAGAATCGATGCTGAAAAAAATTGAAATAAATGGAAATAAAATGAAAATGCATTGGCAAAGAGAGGGTTTGTGCCACCCTCACCGCCTGGGTGGTCTGTGCCCCCTTGCAACTTCCTTTTTTTAGTTATTTTCCTTGTCTGCTGATGTCTGCTTGTGTGTGTGTGTGTGTGTGTGTGTGTGTCCATGGCCATGTGTTTCATTAGCGTATTTATGGAATTTTAATGCGCTTTGCGACATTTAAAATGTGTGAAATATGCATGAAGACCCGAGCTCTGGGCTAAATGTATTTTCCCCAAATTAAATTCCTCTTCGAAAGAGTGATCTAGGGTGTCAATTTGATTGCAGGACGAACGCTACGATGAGCAACATGAATTTCTATTTGACTTAATTGGGGTTGATGGGACATCGGAAGGGATTTATGCTGGTACAGTGGTTAATAAAAGGTGTTAAACTGTGGTCTTAATTTCTATTTTATTCGATTAAAGTAATTTGATTTATATCTAAATTTAAATATTTGTGTTGTTAAACTATTAAAAGCTGGAATACATTTATTATCTTAGATATTCTTTATAGCTAATAACTTTGTTGACAAAAAAATAAACAAAATTATTATGATAATTCGTTTATTTAAAAAGGGAAATTAATTAAACTTTTTTTTAAAAACGTTCATAATATAGATAATAAAAGATCTTAAAATCCTTGAATGCTCCATCAGTTATTAATCCCATTATTCTTTATAAATTCCTTATATATATGTCATAACAAAATCCTTAAAAATTCTGTAAACGACAAACTGGACTTTAAGCACTTTCTCCTCCTTTAATCAAGACCTCTGATTTTATTCTCTTTGACCTCTGGAAAAAAAACTGTCCTCATACCCCACAAATTATGGCAAAAATGCTTCAACAATGGTTCAACTCGTTCAACCCTGTTAACCCGCTCATTAAAAGTCGCTCGAAACCCTCACGCGACCATAGCCAGCAGAAAGAATAAAGGTCTTGTCATTTTTGCATAAATGTTCACTCAATAAAATGTCATAATTAAAAAGTATTTCCTTTGTTATTGCTGCCGTTGCTGTTGCTGCTGCTGTTGCTGCCTTGAATGACCTTAATTGCTGCTGAACGTGTGGCAGCGATTCCAATGTGCCCCATGCTTCGTGTGCCTGGGTGTGTGTGGAGACGTTGTGCTGCAACTGTCAAATGAATAAAATTAAGTGTAGCACTGACTCCGGACTACGGACTCCAGACTGTGGAGTCTGCAACTGCTGCCGTGGAAGAGAGCAACATCAACTGCTGGCAGGATATGTTGTTGCACTAATTGAATGTGGCATGCTGCAGCGGCAGCTTCAGCATCACCACCACCGCAGTTTGCAACAGTATCTGTGTCTGACTCAGTGCTGGCAAAAATTTGAATTTAACTTAATTTTTGTTTTTAAAAAAAAGATTTGTAGGAACAAATTTTACTAACATTAAAAATAAGTTTAGTAAGCTTTAGGAAATGTTCGAATAGTTTTTTAATCTTGCTTAAAATTTTTTCATATTATTTTTTAACCATTTCATTTATTAGAATTTTTTTACTTGTTCATATTATTTTTTAACCATTTCATTTATTCGAATTTTATTACTTCTTTTATAAAATTTTTTCTTCATCTAACATTAATTAATTAATTAAAACAACATAAGGATGGTTACTATTTTTGTGCTTCCATATTATTTAAAAATGCTTTCTTACAAACATTTATTTTCCTTTGAAGTAACTTGATGGCATCTCTGATTTTTGGCCATATCTCTGTGTCGGTGAGTGGCACACAAGTAGCTTCATTTTGCGTCACAATTCGCATTCGCATTCACAGTCGGTTTCGGATTCGCATTTTAAGTGCAATGGCACACACACAGATTGCAATTGCCGGCGATGCTGTTGCTTTTGCTTTTGCTTCTGCTTCTACTTTTGTTGTTGCTGCTTGTTGCCTTTGCTCCGACTGTTGACATGGCAATGCAATAAAAGTTTGTGCCTCAGCTCAGCAATTTCAGTGGCAGCAACAGCAACGGCAAAAGGCAGCCGGCAGATGGCAATTGTTTCCCATTATTGCTTATGCTGATGATTAAGAGCGACTGAGCGCCAGCTTTTGGGGCCCCGAGGAGCTCCCAGCTCCCAGCTTCCGAATACGAATACGAACACCGCTCCGTGCCTCCTCCAAACCACACAAAAGCCATTCGCCCAACGGCAGATTAAAATGTGTTAATGGCCCGGCCAGCCATCTGTCCATCTCTCTCTCCCTCACTCAGAGACAGAGACAGAGACGGAGACAGAGCGAGGCGGAATCACAAATTGCCATCAATTAAGATCGCAAAATGCCAGCTGAATCACCCAGAGAATTCACTGTCGCATCGCTTTTTGGGGCCATCTCTCTCTCGTCGTTGTTGAGTATTTTGCGGGCTCTCGAATGAAATATGCAAATCAATTGTGGCCTATGCAAAATTCATCAGATTTATGAGTATATTATGGAGCATTCAAATATTAAATTGCTGAATTTATGATTTGACCTTTATTTTTTAAATATTGTTTACGTTGATTTATATTCAGGATTTAATTGTATCAATATTTAATTGTTATATATTTTTACTTTAAAATGATGCGTTAAAAAAGTAATTACCCTTACCAATAAAAAATTACTTCAATAAATTCACCAATAAAATGTACCATTATAAACTCACCAATATAAATGATTTAATATACATTTCCAAATATTAGCTCAACAATATACAATAAAAGTTTACTAACTTTGGTTCATCAATAAACATTCAACAACAAACATTCATCAATATAATTCCACTAATATAACTCCATCAAATTTAGTAAAGTAAATTTACTTATTACATTCACTATTATGAATATAAATAAATATAAAAAAAACATTTATATTTTTCACCAATAAAAAGTCAACAATTTTTATTCCAACAGTATAAATTCAACAACAGAAGTTACCCGATGAATTATGGATAATGAATTCACCAGTAATTTATCACGGAGCAATCACCGATAATTTCACCTAATTATTAATTAAATAAATATATAAAAAAAAAACATTTATATTCTTTCACCAATACAAATTCAACAATATGTATTCCAACAGTATAAATTCAACAACAGAAATTAACAGATGAATAAGGGATAATGAATTCACCAGTAAGTCATCACAATAATTTCCCCTATGAATTTACCATAATCTCTGCGACTCAACTCAACAAACAAAATGAAAACAAATTCGTGAAAATACAATTTAGAATTATCCTATAAATATTTGCCACAAAAATGGCCTGTGCATAGATTTTCCAAATGAAAATACGTCAATAAATTGAAAAGCATTTATTCACAAAATGAATGGATGGAGAAATTCCATTAAACTTTAATTCCCAGATCATATTTGCCTTTATTCAAATTTATTTTGTCTACGAAAACAAATAAAATTGTAAAGCTTTTATGGAAAAGTGTTGTCGAAATTAAGAAAGCATTTTCTCAAGTTCTTTGTCACTCTTGATTTGCTTGAAAACATGCTAAAAAGTCGAAGCAGATGCCATTTATGCCAGATATTTACTAAAATATGTATGAAAATTAAGAAGTTCGGATGAAAAATAAAACTGTGTGTCTTTCTGTGTGTTTTTGCTATGCTTTGCTGTGTTGCTGGTGTTCGGCATTCTCTCTGGCTGAATGCCTTTCTGATTGTCTGTGGTGGCGTTTGGTCTGTTTGTTTAACCGGCAATAGCAACAAAGGCAACAAAGAGCAACACAAGACTTGGGACAAGCCAATAGACCTTCCTTCATAAGCCTGTTTATACGAGTTTCTGTCTGTCTTGTGTCTGGTCCTGTCCCCTTCTCTGGGCATATTCTGTGTGCACTGTGTGCTGCTGTTGCCTGTTTACAGGAAATTCCATCAAATTCCTCTAGGTTGTCGGTGCAGTCAAATGAATAATATAGTACCGTGGAATCGGGTTATTACACTGAAATAAAATGCCAAAGGGAAGTGATTTGATTAACTGCATTAATACCTACTTATCCTTGATTCTTGAAGAAATGAGGAAGCTGCACATTTCTCACTCCTTGAGGAAGGTGTGATTATTTAGAATAAACTCTGAGCAGATGTTGCCATGGCTCCCAAGTAGCTGGTTGCCGTTGCCAACTAGCAAATACAAATCGCTCGTTTGTATTTAGACAGCCGACTTGCAGGGGGTTAGAGAGTGGGTCTTGTCTGCTGAATGCACACACGCCCACCCACGCTTCTTATGTCGAAAAGTATCTTTAACTGATGCTCAGTTTGCCATTCTGGCGGATGTTGCTGCTGCTGCTGCTGCTGCTGTTTATGTTGCTGGCGTACTTGGACTTTATTTTCCAACAATATGTGCTGCCGGGTGCCGGGGCCTATAAGAGCCTTGGTAATGGCACAGTCACAGTCCCAGACATTTCCTCCTCCTCACAAAACTACAAGAAGAAAAAAAAAATAGTAGCAGCAAAAGTCAAGGTATTTTACTTGTGAATTGTTTGTAAGTGGAAAAGTTTCTGCACACGTTTCCCCATAAATACAACAGAATCAAAACGAAATATGTAAGTCAGTCACAGTCATACAGAAGCTTTGATACTCTAGGTAGGATATTACATGAAAACAATAAAAGAGATTACACAGGAAACAACTTATTTAGATATTATTTTTGTTTTTATTTTATGGTTCTTGTATCAGAAAACAATAATAATTATGCTTAATGGTGTGAATTAAAATTGAATGAATGAATTAAAATTGTAAATAAAATTCCAGTTAAAGTTTATTTTTATTAAAGTGTTCAAACAAGTAATTTCACTCAAAAATATCAAGAAAAGATTATAGTTTTTCTTTGAAAAAATGTACGTTTATTTATGTTTATTTTTCTGCGCACAATCACTCTATTTTCTAAGCATTGAAAATCCCCTTCAAGAGTATTTGATGTTGTCGTCATTTTCATATTTAAGTTCTTGCGCTCTCTGCCGCGTTGCTGTAATTGTTTGTACGTAAACTTTGCTGAGTAGGCAAAATCCCGGGCAGTGGAGAGAGGGAGAGATTTCATGAGAATTCACAGTGACAATAATTAATGCGAACTTAAGTGTGTGTATATATGTATAATTAAGGAGAAATTACAAGAATTGCCGCGACATTGAAATCATGCCAAGGCACATGTACATACATGAACTCTTTTTTTTGGGCTAAGTTTTGGGAGTCATGTGAGTTAAAAATCAATTACTCAACAGTGGCCAAGGTGGCGGAGAATTGGGTGGTTGTTGCAAGGGCCATAGATCAAAGACACCAAGGACAAGAGTGGATGATGAGGAGCGGCTGAGCATCAATCACATTTCGTGCATTCATTTTGCCCGCCAGGGAAACAACCCCAAAAATACGCAACTCTAACTCCAGCTCCAAACTCGGGACAAGACTCAAACAATGGCTGAAATGGGGGAAAATGCCCTGCCACTCGATTGTCAGATTGTTGCACGTTCTGCGGCATTCGGTTGATAAATCAACCCTTGCTTGCTTGCAACATGCCATAATTACGTTTTAAATGCTGCTGCTTCCCCCACTTTTGTTTAATTTTATTCCTGTGTATATAATGCTTTTAAATACCCGCCCCCCCATGTAAATGCAACAATTAGGCGGACAAAGCTAACCGAAAATCAATTCAATTCAATTCTATTCAATTCAATGCAATGCAATTCAATTAGAAGGCGCGCGGGCGTGGTGGGGCTTCAGTATCTCGAATCGAATCGGATCGGATCGGTTCGACAAAAACAAAAACATTGTTGCATGTGGCCAATACCATTTGCCACACCATTTACCATTTTGCAGAACCAAATCACAGAGCGGCCAAAAAGCAAATGCGAAAGCTCAGCCTAAAAGCAGCCACAAAAAGTTATGGCAGTTGCAGCAGCTAACTCCACCCACACTTCCTGTCAGGGTCGCTCCACAAATTGCCAACACTGAGAGAGAAATTTTAGTTGAAATTATATTATTTAAGTAGCAGGATAAAAGACTTCATTAATCTCCTTTACAGAATAAAATTATCATGAATTTAATAAAAAAAAAATGACCAAAACTACTTTGAGATCTTGTGAAAAATAATCACTGCTGTTCGCCAGTTTCCTCTTGAATCATTTAATATCAAGTACTAAGTCTTTTGACGCGTTAAAAAATTATAGTAGTAATTATCCTCAAATGCCTAGTAACCTTTCCAAATTATTTTATATTTTATTTAATTAAATTATTTCTTTAATATTATTTCTTAATAAACAAATTAAACTCTCAGTGATTATGTTGCGGGCGTGGCACATAATAAAGCTGCCTGTCTGTTGCAATAATGACCGTAAATTGCCAGCGCTTCTTGGGGGTTGCTCTTGGGTTGATGTTGCAATTGCAACACTGCAACACAGCAGCAGCAGCAGCGGCAGCAACTGCAACTGACTGCACCATATATTTGTATATGGAATGCAAAGTGTGTGCGTGTGTATCTTTGTGTCTCCTGTGGTATGTGAAGCACATTTAGGAAATTAAATACGCTTACCTTCGCCCTGTGAATGTGTCCCCCATTCCGTAGGAAAATGCCCATCCCTGAGGCCCACAATTTATAAGCCTTTTGGCTACATTTTGTGGCTTTGATTGCAATTATCTTTTGCATTTTGTATTTATTTGCTACACTTTGGGCAATTGTCCGTTTCGGGGCGGCCTTTGTCTACTCTGGCTACCAGTTGCCACCCGTCCGTTGTGGCCATTGTCAGTGGCCAATTGGCATCCATACGTGAGTGTGCCCTACAATAAATCCTTTGTTTTCGATGCCCAAAAATGGGAGGAGCAGGAGGAGAGCTTCGTGTGTGGCTTCCAATTTGAAGTTTATTAATTGTCAATTTCATGAATTTTTTGGTAGCCTTCAGGCAACCAAATCAAAATCAAAAACTTTCGATTTGTGTGTGAGTTCAGGGTGCAAAAGTGAGTCTTTATTTGATCTGTAAATGCTTTATTAACAGCATCGATGCCTGTAAGGTTTAATTTAAAAGGAAGCTGCCGATTTCTTTACTAATTTGATATATTTTTTTGTGGGAATAAAACATTAAGATATCATGATTGAGCTTCTTGTTTTTGTTTATTGAATCCACAACTATTTTTCAACCTTTAGCATGTAAGTAAATTAAGCAGAGGTGGCACCTAAGATAATATCCCCTTTTTGGTGAGTTGAGAAATAAAATTCAGTGGAGTCCGGATAGTTCGCAAATTAGTTCAAGTCATTACAAGTCAACGAAGCGTTTTTCTGAGTTACCATTTGCTTTCGGAACTCGGGGGTTTTTATTATGTTATTTTGGCATCAAACCTTGGAGCAATATCTATGGATTTTGGGAGTAAATTAATAGTTTTCGATAGCTTTTTATGACATCATTTGCTTTACCGGATGTAAGAATCTCTTGTGTGCTTGATTTCTATACATATCCCGGCTTTGTAACTTCTTGGCTTCCTCGCACAGACCACGGCCAATTAGAATTGACCCCAACGATCTGGCAGACCCACGCCGTTGGGATAATTCTGACTGGTCATGTGCTCGGCGACGTAGTTGGCAAAGTACTCGCTCTGGTGCTCCTCGCCGACGGCCTGCATCGCCGCTCGCTTGGCGTTGATCAAAAGCGCTGACATCTCCGATGGATACAGGTCGTCGTGATGCAATGTCTTTCTGGTCATGGTAAAGATGCTCCGCTTCTTACGTGGCCTCAAGGGTCGCGGCAGGCCGTTGTAGCCTTGAACCACCTGGATAACGGCAGGATCACGGGGCGCATTATAGATTTGCCTTTGGTTCCTTAGCCTCAGCTCGTGCGGTTCATCATTGCCCGCATCTCCGGCCGCTGCATCGCCAATCTGTTGATTTTCGATCCCATCTCTATCTTCGATGTCTAGATAACCCTCCATGGAAGTAGCCGAAAGCGTAAGTAAACTAAAACAAATAATACGACTCAAAAATAAAGTATATTTATGGTTATCTAATGAACGATACGATGTTTTGTGTTCGGTTTTATGCTTTGTTTTGTTTGATTTTCAGTTTGTTTATATACTATTCTTTGCTTAATATAGTATTCTATGCCTACTTTTAAGGAAAATAGAGCTAGGTATTATGTATTTTTGTTGAGAATTATTTAATCAAGTAAAATAAAAACAATACTGCATTTTTATAGTTATATAGGTTTTTTTTTCGCAAATTTAAACCCTTATAATTGTCACAACCTATATAATTTCTCGAATCCTCTTCCAAGGTTAAAAGAATGACGCTTAAGAGACTTTTTTTTGGGTTAGAGAAAAAATCAAGTAAAATAAAAACAATTAACACTGCATAGTTTTTTTCGCAAATCAGAGCCTTTATATTTGTCGGATCCTCTTCCAAGATTAAGAACTCTTTTTTGGGTTACAGAAAAACTGCAAAGCGCTCTCTGAGTGATTTTTTGTTCGCTACTGAGTGAAAATTATGAACTACTATTACTTTGCTTCTACAGTGGAGGCAAGTATAATAATCTTTTGATTTTGTTTTCAATACTTAACTTAAGAGAATGGTATACTCGATATAGAACCGTTTATTTTTTGTTTCTCTTTGAATTCAGATTATTTAAAATCGAAGAGAAACACTGCTAACTCTCAGAGTATTGTTTCGTTCGCTACTGAGTAAAATATTTTGTTGTTTCAGCTTTGCTTGTGAATCCCTTCTGCTTTCTTACCTTGAAGTACCAATAGTGAGCAGTCAAGGGATATATACTGATTCTTAACAAACATAATCCGAGTGAATTGTTATCATCGTGTAGTCCGAGTATAACTTGTCATTTCGCAAATCCCATTTGGGCTAAAGTTTTGCTGTTCGAAACACTCGATAAGATACAATTCGTGAGCGAGTATTTATGTGTGTGTGTGACTGTATCCATTGTCCATTAGAAGCAGTCATATCCATATCGATGCGGGGTTGGCAAATGGAGAAACGCTGTCTGACATTTGCTTGCCCCCAAGTCCCAGGCACAGTCGCAAGCTCCCTTCCATGCGCCCCAAGTGATTGGACACATTTAGCCCTATTTACCCCAAGCCCTCCCCCCCCCAACCCCTTGGAGTCATCATTACAAGCCATTTAACGCGGCGTAATGTTGCCATCGAGTGGAGTCCACAGCTGCCAGCTCGTGTGCCCGTAATGGGGGCACATTACGAACTGTAAATGAGTTCATTACGGGCCTGCTCAATTAATAACTTTTCGAATTGCGTTTAAGCAATCGCATTTCGGAAATTGTTTGCCAGACAAATCACGAGACGGGCGCACAAAAGTTTTATCCCTCCACCCCCACACCCCAGGAAAAGCGGGAAAACGGTGCGACGGCAGGGAGGAAATAATGAAGTGGGGCAGCTGCTGCTGCTGCTGCTGCTGCATCCAACAAGTTTGCCATTAGCAGCATGTTGCCTGGCGCGTATATGTGCGAGTGTCTGTGTTGGCAACATTTTGAGCGGCGCCGACGCAGATTGGAGCGCTCTCTTCCCCTTTCACACCTGCCCTCTCCTCTCGCCCGCTCGCTGACCTCTCTCTCTCTCGCCTACGGAACAATTTATTATGGCTTTGGGTCTATGACTGTGTGTAATCACATTGTTGCCATTTTCACTTCATTATTTTGCTTTAATACGAGCAAATTTTTGTTTTACTGCTGCACTGAAAAAAAATGTGAATTTGTCAATTATTTATTTATATAAAATGTGTATGTCATTACGTTGGTTAGTTATTTTAACCTGTAAATATCTATCCCAAGAGAGGAAAATAAAATTAAAAGATGTTTATAGATATTTAATTATATATTTATTTATTTATATATTACGAAGCATGTAATATAATTTCTGTTTAACTACAGGTTTTGTTTTTAATCCCCCAAGAAAGTTTTCCAGTTTAAGCCTGAGATTTAAAATAACAGTTAAACTAGTATTCTTGGATCAGTAAACATACAGTTTTTGTTGTTTTACCATCATGAGTTGATGTGTGCCTATAACTAGGTATCCAGTTTTAATCTGAAGTTAAATAAAATATTTAGGATACTATAATTTAAATAATAATAATTTAAATAATTTTATGTGTGTAATTTTCGTTTTTATAACCTCAAATGCATTATATTTATGCACAACGATGTGTAAATTAAGTTTTTAAACCCAAAGTGTGAAATTTTAATATTTAGGCTCTTGAGTTTTAACCGAAATTATAATATACTGTTCTTAAATAATTCAAAAAATATATAAATATTTTCAGTATGATATCTAAGTAGTCTTTATTACCTGTAGATTTTCTCTCAGTACGTGATTGTGTGTTTGTGTGTGAGTTGCATCCTTCGGCTTCTGTTTGCGTAAGTTTTTAGCTGGCCATCTCTCTCTCTGTCCATCTGTCTGCCTCTCTTTTAGTTACGGGCCTGCTGCCTCTCTGTCGCTCTCCTTCGGCTCAGGACTGTTACAGTTGGTTAAGCAACGAGGCCAGGATGAGCTTCACCTCTCGTTTTTCGCTCCCCTTCTGCGCGTTATCAATGAAGAAGTGAACATGTCCCTCCTGCTCTATCGCTTCGGGGCGACCTTGCTTGTGTATGGGTGGGTGTGCTGGAATGGGTCCTGTGTGCGGCTCGGTGTGTGTGTGTGTGTGCTGCAGTGAGTTGTGTGTGCCAGGAGACAGTAATTATAATGCCATGTCCAGCGTTAATTGATTCAATGAAATATCTCCAGCATGGCTATTGTACCCGTGAAAACTTTTGGCCAAGGATACATATGCATGTGTGTGTCTTATTAAAGCTCACGCCAATTTGAATTTGTCAACCAATGCAAGTCAAGAGCTAAGAAATTTGGAAGATTGGTTTTTATTTTACTTCTTTTATCGGAAATTAGTTATAGTTAAACGTTACTAATTAAAATACTGGAGTAACGAGAGGAATTAATGCTCATTAAGGTATTCGTTTTTAGACACAAAGAACGTTTTGAAATTACCTAACACATTTTTTCCGTACGAAATATTACACATTAAATTAATAGATTATTTGAGAAGTCTAGACAATAATATAATTGCAAAGAAAATATTAAATTTTATCTTTCACCTTGATTTAGAATTATTTTATTATCAAAGTTCGTTCCGTTCCTATGATAACACGTCACAGCTAGAAAAAATCCAACTTCTTTAGTATCCTTATTCTGAGTGAAAAAATTGTAGCGAAACGAAAACTCTCTCGTTCGCAATTGCTTGTACTTTTCAGACAAAGCATGGAAGAGAGTGTCAGACAGATAGAACACACACATAAGTGCAACATCTTTCCAAGAGGGAAACGGTCTCATGAGATCGAATGGTGTATTGTTAAATTAGTCTGGTATTTTGCAGACTTGAAATGGGACCCCCTCTTATGATCTCCGTTTATTATTTATTCTGCAGTCCGTTCTACCTCCAATAATTGAATTAAACAATGATGCTGATCAAGAATATATATACTTTATAGGATCGAAAATGTTTCCTTAACTGCGTTTCAAACTTCTGATTAAAATTAATTAATTTTATATTATATAGATTATATAGATTATAATATATATTATATAGAATTGGACTCTGCAAGGGTATATAAACTTCGGGTTGCCGAACTTAGCTCTCTTTCTTGTTTGTATTCTCAAATAAACCCCACTGTACAAATAATCATTGGCCGTGACAGATGTTGTATAACTAATGACCTCTTTTAAGGTGTTTCAATTAACTGCTGCTGGTGCCGTTAAACCAAATCCCCAAACAATGTGAAATCATAAACCAAATATTATGCTAATCAATCCATCAATATTTAAATACTCCCCTTGGGCGATGACGACGACGACAGGGAGCAGAGAGCCAGCCAGCCAGCCAGCCAGCTGCCAGCTAATTAAATTGAATTATTATTGCATTTAATTATCGGCCATGCCCGGCATTCTATGGCCACATAAAATGTCAACTGCATTAGCATCATCATTATCGGGGCAGGGCAACACTTTCGGGCATCGGCATCCCAGCCGGAATCCCCAGCGTCCCAGAGCTCCTGCCTCCTTTGATCTCTGCCTGCAGCGGCGTTGCGCTTGTTAAATTCAATATAGGCGAACATAATTTTTATTTTTTTGTCTGTTTGTGTGTCTGTCGTGTCTGTATGTGTGTGCGTTTGCCTCTTGCTTTTATATTTTCGTGTTTAATTACTTTTGCGCTATTTTTAAGCTGTCTGCTGCGGGCCGGCACAACATTCGAAACCAGGTCCCCCGAATTCCCGTCCCCAAGTAATGACAGAGCAGGGACACAGTTGGAGAAACCAGTCTCCCCAGTCCAATGCATTTTTACTAGGTGTTAATTTATTTTTAATTTTTATTATTTATCAGCGCTCTGGGATCGCTCATACAAGCGTCGCCACACAAAATACTCAGACGTAAGTGGACTTTATGGATTTTCATAGATCACTCAAGAAATATTATAATTTCCTACAGGAAATTGGCAGTAATTTTTATATAATACAAAAATGTTTCTTATTTATTTTTAGAATATGATTCCAGTTACATAAGGCAATAATTTCACTTGTATTTAGGTTGTAACATCTAAAAAATAGCAGTGACTAAGTCTATAATATTAAATCTACGATATTAAATATATTTCATCAGAAAACAGTAAATGAAAACTCGTAAACTTAATCAATTTTCATTTCTTTTCATTTTCTTTTATATAAAAATTATATATTTATATAAAACAATATATACACCCAAAAACTTGCTGTCACTACAGTTTACCTTCCCATTTTTATTGTTTTTCTCTCTTCTTAAGTGGATCTTTTAAATAACCAAAAGAACCTAAGGGCTCTCCGTCTCGCACCTCGCCAGAGCCCCAAAATATTCCATCATCATAACGCTGACGTTTCTATTGCCATGGGTGCCACTGCCCCGAGGCGAACCATACTCATCCACATTTTCAGTTCCATCTCCATGCCTTGGGCCCGGCCTGCTTGCACTCTCGCATGCAATTAATATCATTTTTATGTTTTAATGACATTCGCTGCGCTGCATTTCTCGTGCGTTTAGCGAGGGAGCCATCCCTTATACATATATTCCCCATGCCCCGAAAAACATCATCGCTCAAAACGGCGTGGCAGGCACGAATCTTTCAAGTTGTAAAAACGCCATTAAATTGGCAGCGAAGTGCATGCCAGTCTGCCACAATGATGATGATGATCACTCACAGGGCAGAGGAGCTCCTAGCTAGAGTTTTTCGGCCATAAAAGAAGACTGTGGGCATTGCGTAGGGCGCCGCCCCATTAAAAGGGGTCCGAGACCCTGGGCCACATTTAATTTACTTTATTGACTTTAATTAATTTGTATGTTTTTATTTCGATTTTAGTCAACAAAAAAAAAAAAAACGAAAAGAATTTCGTTTCACGTTCGCTGGTTTACTTTTGCTGTAACACAAATATCATAAATATTTCGCCGCCAGAGCTATAAAATATAAAGTAAAGTAATAAAGCTAAAAGTGTATAAATAAGTGTTGTAGAAAGCGACAGTGGGTGTAGTCTGCTACTGTTCCAGCAACGATTGGAATCTTAATGGTCAATAAAAGCTAATTAAATGTTTTTAATACAGCCGGAGCGAGCGGATTGAGATTGGTATTGAGACTGGATGAATGATCGATCAAAACTGGAAACTGTTGCATAAATCAACACTCGAAAATTATCGAGGAGATACAAAGATGTGGATTTGTGTGGGCGCCTTGACGCACGCACACACACCACAGAGCTATTTTAATTGTCTGTAGCTTGGATCAGCGGGTCATATCGACTCCATAAATATCCCCACTGCCAGTACCCACACCCATAGTCCCGCTTCTTTGCCGAATCGATGACAGCAGCCAAAGGAGGAGTAGAAAATGCAACGCATTGAGAAAAGGCTGGGTCCTAACGGCCTTGGTGAAGGAGGCGTTAAAAAATAGGAACCCCCAATTAGCGTTCATGGAGATGTCCTTCCCCCTTAAGACGGAGGAAGACCTTCTGAACGCTACTATTATTAGCCTAATTTTAAGCGACGAAATTATGGTAGGCTTAAGAAGTAAAACAAGGGTATTATCATTTTAGATATGATAATAATGATATTTTATTTATCGTTTTGTGGCCGTACCGCGATAGCCTTTTATTCCCCCAAATACATTAAAATAAAGATAACATAAAAAAAAGAATGATAAAATTTTATATTTAAATTTAAAATATAGTTCGAGAAGTTCTGCATTGCATCGGGTCTTTTTAGGTATTTTCGAAACGGTGTTGTTGCATTACGACAAGGCACGTCAAGAAACAACCTAAACAGTTCCAGCCTTTCAAAGTCAGTAAATAGCATTGTTAAAAAAATTTTATGGTTACCGAATGTTTCCCCAATTTATTGTTAAATTAGAAAATGTCACAAATAAATGGGGGGAAAAAAATATTCAAAAGGCCTTACTACTAAATAAAACCTATACAAGTTTCTTTTTATGTATTAAACTGCTACTTTTTAAAGATTTGTAATATGAATGTTTATGCTCTGCTATTTTAAAGCTAATTACTTTATATAATACATTTCATATATATATATATTAATTTTTTTTTTCATAATTTGTGCAAATAATTATTGTTATTTTAAGTGTTTACGAAATAAGTTTTTTTTTTAAGTAAGGCCAAGCCTTTCCATTAACTCAGATAACTTACCGCTTAAAAATTTTTACTTTTTTAACCGTCTGCATTTTTTCATAATTTAAATATTTCTATACAAGTCTTAAGGATCAATTATTTTAGGGTTTAACCAATTTCATTCTTCTGTAATGATAACCACATTTATTGCACTAGTAATTCGGTGAGATTTTCCTTAGTAATTTTCCTTTCAGTGCTCTGTCAGTTACCCTTGCTCTTCGTCATTCTTCTGCTGCTCGGAACCGCCTGCATCTCTTTAGCATCGACGTCGAATACGACGTTCCGTGCTGACTTCTTGGCTGCCGATTTGAGTGCCTCTCTCTCTGTCTGGGCTCCACTTGCGTGGCTTTTCCGCTTTTCCCCCGTTGGCATACGATTGTCCTCCTGATTTTCCCCCGTTTGGCCACCCCACTCGATGCTGGCTCTTCGTCAAACACAACAAATCGTTTTCATTGCCGGGCAAAAGCATTTTCAAAATTGATGCGGTGTCTGCGTTTAGGTGGAAAATTGAATTTTCATTTTCATTTCGCTCTGGCTCTGGCTCTCTGTCGTCGTTGCCGTCGTCTGTCGTAATGCTTGATGGCATAGGATATGGCGCTGGCGATGCTTGGGGTGTGTTAACTTAAATTTGATGAGGTTGAGGTATTTAAATAAATTGTTGCATGCGTTCTGTTTGACATTTTGTTATTTTGGCCGTTGATTGGTGGTGCTCGCTGGCCCTCGAGGGGGAAGAGAAAAGGGAAATGTCACCCGCAGTCACCCGATTATTTTTTTTGTTGTATTATGATTATGTTTTCTGGGATGTGTGTCTTTTAAGTGGCACCCATTTTATGTGCACCTGCTGGGAAGAAGAGCAAATTTTATATATTCTTAGGCCTCGCGCACACTATAGCATGAAGGAGGAGCTGACGGATGATTTTAAGAGTCCCGTTATACGAAATAAGCTTGTTAAAGAGCTTGCATTTTTTTACCCGCGCACATTATGAGGTGAAGCTTACGCTGATCATTGTAATGGTAGTAAATAAGTCAGCTTGTAAAAATCAAACATGTTTGTTCGATCAAACAGAGAGGAGAGGAGCTTAAGGCTGATAAGGGCAGATCATCTCTCAGTGTGCGCACCCTCATAGAGAGTAGTGTGTTTGTTTCTGCGAGCTTATAACGGGAGTTTAAGCTTCAGCCGTCAGCTTTCTCTTCATGAGATAATGTGCGCGAGGCCTTAGTGCCGTTAAAAAATATACTTGGTATTTCTTGTTATAAAATTGGTAATATACTTTGCTTGGAATTTGTTTACAAGTAAAGTTAGTTAATGATATTTTTAGCTTAGATTGTTTATTTTTAAAAAGCCTTAACTACTTTTTTCAACCAGTTTACATTTACATTATATTTACATTTTTGAACAAACTCTAGACAAAGCGATTAGCTTACCTATTAGGTTTTATGGTCACTACTGAGGGCCTCTCTTTATCAAGAGTATCGATTACTCGCAGCCTGTTTAACTACCCATTAACCCGTCTGATAAATCTTAAATCAATTATAAAAGCGTTTGAAAGAATCTCGAATCTTGGCTAAATTATAAATTATCTGAGCGCCGCCAGACAAGAGCGCCATCAGAGTCGGCGTCTTGTGACTCAATCAAATGGGCCAGACATTCCTAATTGCAGATTGGAGCGAGGGCAGTGTGGGCGGGGCTGCTTCATTAGGTTATCTGACAGTAAATAAAGTCATCAGCAGTCGATAAACGTTATCGGATCATCACATTTATATTGCTGCTGATTAATGAAGGGCGAAGGCGAAGGGCGAACGCGAAAGCGGACGCAACTCTTGGAACGTCAACTGCCGTCGGCTGTGTCGTTCATTTAATTGCTGCTGCCTCTCGCTCTCTCTCGCTCCCTCTCTCTGTCAAAGACACAAAGCTGTAAATAAGTCAAAGAAGCGGGGCACAGGAGCAGTTTCATCTTTAAGCTGCACTTGGAATAATTTATATATTATTCCATTATTATTATTTTTTTTTAACAATATTTATAAATAGGGCTGTTTTTAAGGGCCATATATATATATAATTATCACACAATTCTTGTTACGATAAAAAATATATTGCTTCTAATTTTATTTTAATTTTTTTGACCTTATAATGATTTTTTTAAGTGCTTGCAATTTCCGCTACTAACCAGACAGCAACTGTTACCGACGGGCCAAGTTGCCTCCTGTTGCTCCTGAGTATGATGGTCTCTCGGTCGCATTGTCCCTCTCTGGCCCGCTTCTTTTTGCACTGCCTGTCGGCACTTAAACGGCTGGCTGCAACATTCTTTGCTGACAACGCAGTAATTAAAATTCAATTGCAATTAAAAGTGCGCACGCAAAACGGGGCAACGACAAACAAAATGAAGGCCGCGAGGGAGATGCAGCAGAAGAGCTGCCAAGAAAATGGCAAAGTATAAAAGTGCGATCGAGAATCGCGTCTTATATCAAAGGAATCGACTATAGGTTTATCCTACATAAGCGAGTATATTTAAACGAAATATTTTATTTTTGGTGCTATATTTATGTCGATAGGAATCTATACGTAATTATTATCTATTATAATTATTTTTTTTCGGTAAATTTATTTATATTTTAACAACAAATTTCTAAAAAAAAAGTAAAAAAAAATTAATAGATATGAAAAAAATAAACTTGAATTAAATTAAAATTTGTCTTAGCTATTTAACAAATTTTAATGTAAATAAAAAAATTATATAAATTTTAAGGTTAATTGTTAATTGTAATCAAATTGTAAAGGACTAAATAGTTTAAGTAGGGAGATATTGTAAACTTAGCTAATTTTGCTATTGTGACTAGCGCACTAAGTAATAGGGATTAAATAAAATAAATAAATACAACTTTATTAAATTATATATTCTATAAATATTTTATTTAAATTATACATAGTTTCCCTTATAGACTTTTTTGAAATGTTTGATTTAAAACTTATAAAATATTAGAACATTCTTATATATTGTAAATATTTCTTCCCGCTAATATACCCCACAAATCCTGCTACTAAACGGTATAAAAATTTGTCGCAACGCCAACTTTTAGCCCCCTTTGGACTGTCAATTGCCTCCATTGGTGGCCTGCCTGGCCCTGCCATGTCATCGTCTTTTGCCATCTCCGCGTCTTCCAAAGCTCAACTCTCCTCTGTCTTCTGTCCTCTCTCTCCCCCATGTCTCATCCTCTGTTCTCGGCACTCCTGTATCCAGTTTCGCTTTTTCTGCGCCTTTTCCGCGAGCGCATTCTTGCGTAGGCGGTTGACGTGCTGCTGATTAGCCGGCAACTCTCAGTTCTTATTTATAATTTAGCATTTGGAGTAATAAACAAGAAAGGAAGCTAGTTCGTCAGGCCGAATTTTGTATACCCTTGCAGATTGCTATTAGATCATTAATATTCTATCCATATTTTACGATTTGTACAGTTTTACATTATATTTTTTTTTTTAATTTTTTTATATTTACAGTTTTACATATTCGTCTACATTAACGGATCTTTTTTATGGCAGCTGTATGATACAGTCGTCCGATCTTTACGAAATTAAAGTCGAAATTCTAAAATAATACGAAATGGTCATATCTTAGAGTAGATAAAAATATGTTAAAAACTGGTAAATATATAATTTTTTCTAAAAATGTCCCTATCGCTCCTATGACAGCTATATGATAAAATCGTCTAATTTTCATATAACTTAATCAAAAATTTCAAAAGTTCCCAAAATTCCCATGAAAATATTTGGAAAAACGCCTAAAATATAATATTTTTTTTTTTTAAATTTCCGATCGTTTTTATGGCAGCTACATATATGATATAGTTGTCCGATCCGCTCCGTTTTGACTTATATAACAGTGTGAGAGCATATAAAAGACAAAGTTTCATTCAGATAGTTTTAAAACTAAGAAACTAGCTTGCGTAGAAACGGACAGACTGACATGGCTAGATTGACTCGGGTGTTGATCGTTATTAATAATATATACCCATTATAGAATCGGTTGCAAACTTCTGACTGAAATTATTATACCCTGCGTATAAAAACTACGAATTTTGCTAAAGAAAAAGTAAGACGCTTTACAGTTACTAAATACTTGTTTTTAAAATAAAAGAATTCTTAATTTATTTAGCACTTTCTTTTGACTTGAGAGCAACTTGTAAAGTATTTCCCCACAGCTTTCACTGTACTTTACATTTTGTACTCTCATTTGCTTCTAAAGCTCTATTTGTCTCTATTAATTCTCTCTGCTCTATTCTGATGTTCCTTTTTATGCTGCATTATCTTTATCTATAATCTTTTTACGGTTTGGGCTTTACCGTTACTTAGTAGAGCTTTGAGTGCCGCCTTTTCTAATCTCTGAAAATTTATTCAAAGTCTTTGGCGTCTGCAGTTAAGTTGTGTTTCTTGCGTTAATTTTAGTCAAATTGTCTTGGTGCTGTTAAATAGTATTTTTTAATTTTTGTGCAAATTATAAATTATTAAAAATAAAATGAAGCCGATTCAAAGTCACAACTCTGAGGATGAGATGATGTCCGAGGATGAGGAAGCTGCATCGCCAGCGGCTTCCGAAGAAGATGAGGAGCTGGAAGAAGAGGAGGAGGAGGAGGAGGAGAAGGACGACGACAAGGAGATGGCGGCTGAGAAACACTCAGCTTCAGAAGATTTACTTCACGATGGTAATAAGTCATCCGATCGTCACCTCTATCCCACTCCGCCGCCCGATGCTGAATCCAAAATGGCGCCACTCGATCTCCTAGTCCAGTCCAAGGCACAAGCTAAGTCGGTGTCTATGAAAAAGAAGGTACCCCTCATCACCTTGGCCATAATGGCCATCGAAAACCTTAAGGAACGTACCGGATCATCGGTGAGGGCCATTATGAAATATCTCAAAGAAAATGGCCATCCGTGGGAGGATGAGAAACGGCAAATTCGATTCATGAACAGAGCTCTTAAGATGGGAGTGGCCAAAGGTCAACTGGAGATGGTGAAGCGATCCTTCAAGCTGACCGAAGCCTCCAAGAAGGCCAGCACGGCCGTGGAGAAAATGAAGGCGAAAAAAGCAAAGCAGCTGGCCAAGGAAAAGGAAAAAGAGAAGCTAAAAAAGGCCAAGGCCGAGGAGAAAGAAAAGGAGAAGGCTATGGAGAAGGCGGCTAAAAAGGCTGAGAAGAGTGAGAAAAAAGAAGCAACCAAAAAGGAGAAGCCAGCCAAGCCCTCTGAGAGGAAAACTAACCAGGTATGGCCGGATTTTAACCACATTTTCAGCGATTTCCTATTAACTTTCTCTCTCTGCAGGCTACCAAAAAAAAGAAGGCCGAGGATGGGACCAAAGATGTTCCACCAATGGCTAAGACCGCCGCCTCTGTTGCCGCCAGAGCTCTGCTGGATACGCCAACTAACGATGAAGAGCCAGCTAAAAAGACGACCAAGGCCAAGGCCAAGGCCAAGGCCAAGGCCAAGACCAGCTCCTCCGAGGCGGGAAAATTGAAGAAGCCGCGTAAATCCATCGGAACCCTGGCTCAGACCAAGACCTCGTTGCCGAATGTAAAGGCGGTTAAGAAACTGGTGGCTGCCAAATCTGTGGACACGCTAGATGACGGGGATCTTGGGGAATTACCAGACGCCCACTTCACATCCACGCCCACAGCACCTGCGAAGGGAAAGCGCAAGCGTAAAGTGTAAATTTTAAAAAAAAAATTTAAATCAATTTTGTTTATTTGCTTACCATAAGTTTTTTGTTTTACGGTTTTTGTATAAATTTAAAATTTGTTTATTTACATACAAGAAAATCCTGCAAAGGTTATAGAAAAACGAAGTGTTTTATTTATGTTTTTACTGCTTAGGGGATTTTCTTTTGATTTAGATTAAAATTAGGGATAGGTTCATGTTCTGATAATGATAATTTACTGCTTAGTTTGCTTATTTTTAATCCAAAAGCACCTTTAGGATTATTTTAAAGGATTAGCAAACAAATGAAATGTTTGAAACAAATTTTACACAAGTTAAACCTAAAGCGATTAGCTTCAGCATTTAGGTTTCATGGCTGATACAATCATCCTTCCATCTATTCTCCGCTATATACTGTTTTCCATTAACCATGTCTCATCCTCTGTTCTCGGCACTCCTGTATCCAGTTTCGCTTTTTCTGCGCCTTTTCCGCGAGCGCATTCTTGCGTAGGCGGTTGACGTGCTGCTGATTAGCCGGCAACTCTCAGTTCTTATTTATAATTTAGCATTTGGAATCTCCTCTTTTTGCCATATGCGGACACTCGAGACTGAGCGCTTTTAAGGCGAAATTAGCAAACGAAACAAGCATTTGCGAGGAACAGGTCTCTGGGAAACTTGGATTCAGGCGCAATTCACGTTTTTGCATTTTAATTGCCTTCGTTTCTGTTGCCCTTTCTCAGCTTTTTTTTCTGGTATCTGGTGTCGCAAGGGAAGTTCGTGGAAAATGGTTGAGGATTTACAGACAAATAAGTGGTGCTAATGGGAAATAATTACAAATATCATTATAAGAATAAAAAAAAGGATTCTAAACATATTTTTAAAGCGATTAGGAAAGTGTAAGGTTTTATTTGGCTTTCTGTTTGTTTTTTTTTACATTATAATAAATATTATTTCCAGGACTTAAAGACTTTCTTAAAGCTCTATGTATCACAATATAAATGCACATTTATTTTTTTTAATAATTAAATCAAAAATATGGCTTCAGTTACAGTTTTTTTTTTTGGCCTTGTTTGAAAGTGTCAGCAATTATGTAAAAATCCGAATTAATGGGAAGAACTCCAGGGACTTTGAGCTGATATGTCACTTATATTTATTTATCCGCCAGCTGTAATTGCAATATGTTAAATATTTCACAAAAGTATGTATTCGCGCAACAGCAACTTACATACATATGTACATAGAATTGTAAATCAGTTCATGGCAAAAGTTGCCGCTGCTATTTATGATAATTGTTTTTCGGTTCATTAATTTATTGTGGGCACTGTTTGGCATGCGATCAACGCAGAACTTCGCTGCGGGATGGGGGTTGGTTGGGTGGTGGATGCCAATGCAGATAATTAATTACAGGCTGCGTTTAAATACAATTTCTGCATTATTATTTGCTCATTTTAATATGTGCGTACACAGGGGGAAAATTGCGTGTTCTTCTTATTTAAGGAGTTTGTAATAAAATTTCTACTAAAATTAACGATTTAGATTCTGTTTTTTATGATATGAATTATTCCCAAATTGTTTGTATTTTTCTAAAATTTTTACGTTAAGTTGTTTTGGCCGGAGCTTGATTAAACAAATAATGTATTTTTATAGAAGTAATATAAATATTTTTTTTAATTTTAAATAAAATATCACCATACTTTATATATAGTCAAATGAATACCAAATATTCAAGATTTTACATATTTTCAAATCCTTTTAGGAAAGTCACATTTTGTGCCTCCAAATTATAAATATTTTATAAATAATTTTGTTCTGTATTTTATAAGTAAATTATATTGCGAACCTCTTGATATATTTCTTAAGCTTTAAAACCCATAGTAATTTTAAAACTAAACTTAAATATTTTAATAAATAACAAAATGTTGTATGAAAAATAAAATGAACAAAAAAATTGTCTTCAAGGGAAAAACTGTATAATAATTATAAAAAAAATTATTTAAATTAATATTAACAAAAACTTTTGGGGTTATTACAATTATACTCGTAATAAATTAATTAACTTATAATAACTTAATTAATACTTGAACTTAAATTCCGTTCTTATACTTTAATTTATTGTTAATAAATAAATTTCTTAATTTTTAGAACATTTTTTCTCGCAGTGCACTCAGTTCATGATCTGGGCTATAGTCCCGCATAATTGTCACGCCGCATTTGTGAAATAATTCTTAAATAATTTCATCAATTACGTCGCCCAGCTGCACAGTGTCGACTGCCTTTGCTGCCTTTTCAGTTTCGCTTTTTTTATATTTCTCTCCTCATTTTTTTTTTTTTTGCTGTCGTTATATTATTTTCCCTTCCTTTTCCTTCTGCTCTTGCCATTTCAATTATGTTGATATTTATTTTCATATTTAATTTAACACAGAAAACCCAGAAGAGTGAGTGCAAAAGATAGAAAGAAAAACGTGTCGCGGCGTCAGAGAAGCATTTGGAAAATCCATTTTACAGTAAAAACCGCATGCATTATTTAATTTTTAAGTGAAATCAATTACAAGCTCGTTGACTATTGCCCGGGAGGAGGAGGTTGGAAAGGAGGCGTGTCTGGTCTGGCCTGGGTCTGGTCTGGGCAGGGCTTTTGATGTTAAATGCCAGCCGCCGTGCGCCGTCGGCGGTGGTGCCATCGATGGCGGTGCGTTCTTTGCTGCGAATTGCTGTTGCAGTTGCAGTTGCAATTGCCGGTGTATATGTGGGGGCGTCGCGACGGAAGTGCGCATAAATGCAATTGCATTGGCGAATAAATAAATAAAAATATTTTGTGCCATTAAATTTCAATTAATAACAAGGCAACACACAAACACACACACACGTGTCTCGGCGTCGCGTCGCGTCTCTCTTTTTCTGGCCTGCAATATTAATACATTTTGGCAGTGGTGCGTGCACGGCGCGCTGATTGCCGCAAGCCCATGAAATTAAGTCACAAATTAATTAATTAATGCAATCAATACGTTGGACATTTGCATTGCCAGGCAGAAAGGCTGGCTGCCAGGCACGGCAATCGATGTCACTGCATGTGGGCACAACATTGCAATATGCAATTTGCAATTACAATTATGCCTTTGCCTGACTGTTGCTGCCAGCAGTAGTTTCTTGCACTCTAAATATAGTCGCAACTGGGCCATTAAGGTCGCCAGCCTGTACACAGAGCGAAATGGGGGAGGGAGCTTATTAAATTTGAATACTTTCTGGGTTTTTTGAATATTAAAGAAATTCCGCTGGTTTTTTATTTTTCCATGCAAGGTAAAAAGTGTGTTTTTTCTTTTTTTTTAAGACTACTTAAGAGAAGTAATGTTTATCCGTGCTGTCAAGGATTGGGTTTTTTTTTTATATTTTCAGGTACATTTTTAATTGATTTTATATATTTTATGAATTCTATGGCATTTATTAATATTTAAGTGAAAAATGTTTAATTTTTGATAAGTTCTATATGAACTAATTTTAAACGATGACTTTGTTTTAATTCTGAAAATATGCGTTCTTAAACATTTATATATTTTTCGATGGGCATTTTAAATTTAAGGATCAGAGTTTAATTAATTATTAATATTTTAATTCAGACTAAATGACAGAATTATGATTTTAAATAGCTTTTTTTATAATTAGTTACCAAAAATCGCTATTATCATAATCTTTATTAAATAATGTCACCACAATTAAC
Organism: Drosophila watanabei; assembly: GCA_008042575.1. Lineage (NCBI taxonomy): Eukaryota > Metazoa > Arthropoda > Insecta > Diptera > Drosophilidae > Drosophila > Drosophila watanabei. Next base: position 157,438 of record VNJS01014570.1, read on the forward strand.
TTAATCTTAACTGAATATTGGTTTACATTTTATCATCCAAGTTAAGTTCAGCATTTTATGAATAGTTGAAGAAAAATATTTCGCTTTAAGCTAACAAATAAAGCTTAAATCAGGAATTATAACGGATCAGCATATCAACGCATAAGGTGCGAGTAAAAGCTTTCTTTCAATATGTAAATATAGCTCATAACAAAATACTATAAGATCTGCTCCGTAAAAACCTTATAAATAATATTTAAACATATTTTTCCAAGTGCCCAAAATTGCCTTCGCCCATGGTCTGGAGCTGGAGCTGGAGCTGGAGCTGGAGTCTCTCTCTCTCTCTCTCTCTCTCTCTCTTTCTCTTTCTCTCCTCTCCTAGCACACAATCGAGCAAACGCCCCAACAGGAGCCCGGCACGCCATGGGTGAACATAATTTTTTAATGGACTTTTAATGTCTGTCGCATGAGCGCGCGGTGCAAAAAGGGAGTGTGATTGCAAGTGCGCCTCCTCTTACGGTGCTTTTTTCGGGGTCAGTTTTTCAGATTCAGTTTTTATTTTGTTTTTTTTCAGACTTTTTTTTTGTTTTTGGGCCGTCTGCCTGGGCACAATTAGCGACCGTTTGTCCCGCGACATGTGTAAAAAGCAACGAGAGTGGGAGAGAGGCTTGGAGGTGGGCTTTCCCCCTCCCGTGTGCCGTCAATTTATTAGTCGACGCCTCGCTCGCTCGCTTGGGCGGCAGTCAATTAGAGAGCAAACAAGGCTCCAATAAGTTGGTATTACTGACGACGGCTGCAAATGTGATAGCCGTGGCTAATGGGCTCGAACGGAACTGGTTGCTCCAAATGCTAATCGAAAACGAGCTTGGAGCCTGCTCAGGTGCAACATAATAAAATTATTAATTATTTTAATGTGAGTGCTAGGGAAATTTGCTTAAGTGCAAATAAACTTGGCTAAAAGTTCTTGAGTTTTTTTATGGGTAGTTTTAATAAGTATACAAATCTATATATTATTCCGAGGTTACTTTGAAATATTTATATATATAAATATATTTTTTTACCAAATATTTAACTATTTAAAAAACCATTTTTAAAATAAAATTAAAAGGAAAATATATAAAATTAAATGTAATAATTTATGGATTTCATAAAAGAACATTTTATATTTTATAACTATTTACAAAAATTATTACATATTTATAAATTAAATTTTCCTTTTATGTTTTATTTATTTATTTTATTTTTTTGGTGAATATCTTGGTGCCTATACTTTCTTTTTACAATTTTATATATTATTAAAATTAAAAACTTTTGTTTTTTAAATCTGAAAAGAACATGCTGGCGCCACCTATGCAGGCAGTTTTGCCTTTGAAGCGCCACCTATGCAGATATTTACTCCTTTGGTGCGCCATCTATTTGTCATTATTGTAACTATACCCATATACTGTAAAATGTATGTTTACTTTATTTAAAATTAAACAAATGCATGGAACCAAGGCGAATCGAGAAATATATTAATAAATATCCTGATTATCGTTTTGTATATAATTTCAGTTTAAAACTTTCCTAAGAAATATGGGATTTTGAAGAATTCTTTAGAAGTCATGTGGACCCGAAAGGTATGTGTAAAATTTTAAGTAAATAATTTTTTGTCTTAACAATCAAAGGTTTTTAATAAATAATATCAATTTTTTTAAGCAAATAAACCTGAAAAAATTCTAAATTCGAAAGCAAACAAATAACAGCTTTACTTTGCTAGGTAATACCAAAGGAAACTAAGAAATGTCTCATTATTTTTAAATAACTACAAAGTGGTATCTCTTAAAAACAAAGTATTTTTCCAAAAGTTCATACCCTGAAACCCCAATTTATATATTCCTTTTCCACAATAGAAATAAATAAAAACACCATAATTTTTGTTTTATATTTTATCGCTTTTCGCATAATATGTACTTTTATTGCGTTTCGCTTGATGCTTCGAATATATCCGAGTTACAGCTCTGCTCTATATACCCCTTGACATTGGTTAGTTTCAGTGTGTGTTCTTTCCGATCCGTTTCGGCCGCCCTTATATAGGTAACTCGTACACTCGATTATAGATTTATGTGGTAGCGTATGTATATAGACACATATAAAACTATAGTATATATTAGAATGTATATATAATGTATTGATCGGGGATCCTAGGGCACATCCATAAACTAATGATAGTGGTAATAATAACTCCGATATATATAGATACATTCATTTCCAGCCAAATCGATCGAACTTACTCCTCGAAAAACGTTATTTATTGAGTGGCAAAGATATTCTCTGCCTTCTGGTTTGCTGCTCTTTTGTTGTTGAGTGTATTTGGGGTTAGTATTTTAACTTAGATTTATAAAATTTGACTAGTTGAATTTGCTTTACACATTTTTAAGGTTTGCCTTTGCTGCTGTTTTCTGTTTTCCCGATAGATATCATATTCATACTTGTTAACATATTGCCGAGAGACTACAAACTAATTAACATTAAAGACATTTGGGGGAAATCCTTATTAAAGATACGTAGATACATAGATACTTTGTGATATTTACGTCTCTCTCTATGTGTGTGTGTGTGTTGGTTGAGTATTTTGGATGTTAGATTTCACTTGTCCGTACAGTATAAATTATTTCCACATATAAATATAATACAGTAAACTATAGGTAGAAGCTAAATCGAAGAAACTAAAAACTAGAAAACCTACTAATTTTGTATTTACAAGATTATATTCTCTCTCTCTTTGTGGTCCGGCTTCACCTACATATTTTTCTCTTTTTTTTTTTTTTTTTTGGAAGGCAGGATGTGAAACTCAAGCTCTTGGTTTGTGGTCCTTGGGTTGTTTATGGTTTTTTTTTTGTAATCGTTGGGTTAAGCTCCTCCTCCTTGTACGTATAAATGCGTCAGTTTTGCGACAAACAACGATCTCCTCTAGAATATATTGTATTTAGGGCTTAGACCTTGCTTTCGGGTCCATCGGCGACGTGCTTGAAGGCCAACCGGATGCGGGACAGATAATGAGAGCAGATGTGCCCGTAGTTCTTGTTGTACCACTCGGGTGTTTTGCCCCTGAAAATGGAAAGATATTTTGGTTAATATAATAGGTAAAATTTAAAAATATTAATAAAATTTCTGAATATTTAAAAAACATAAAAAAAATGCTAATAAGCAAGGATTTTAAAGCCCTAAAAAAAGTTTTAGGTGATTTAAAATCCTCATAGATTTGAGATCTCTTTAGTAACTGCCCAAAAGTATGCTTTAAAAATTGTAAAAGTTGATCCTATACTTTTCAAGAAATCTCAAGATATTCCCATAATTTCATTTGGCAAAACTCACTTGACATCCACTCTGGCCAGATGCATGACCCTTGACCTGCCGCTGCCACAGGGCTCGATTAGGTAACGAGAGGCAAGCACCACGCCCCTTACAGCCCCAAAAAGCGGCTTGGCCTTGGCATGATCAATCGAGGTCTCCACTATAACGCAGGCGCCGCGCGGCAAGTCCGTTTGCCAGGAGCTGCCGAATGAAAGAAAATAAAATAAAATATTTAAAATATATTTAAAAGAGTAACAAAATAAGGATTTTCTTACCGCAAAACGCAAAAGTCCGTGGTCAGCTGACCATCTAGCGCATACTGATAGATCTCGGTGCGATCGTCCAGCTTCTTCACCGTCTGACACTGCAGCAGATTGGCATCCCAGGAGGCTCGCTGCTTGATTATGTACTCAAGGACCTCCCTGGGTGGTCCCTCGATTTCCGTGGAACAGCGCCAGAGCCGCAGGGGATGGCCATCGCCCACCTTCTTGTAGGCAATGTCTACATTGCTGTCGTTTGGCGAATTTATGCTAAACCAGCCGCGGGTTCTGAAAGAGAGATTAAAATATTTATTTAATATAAATAAAGCTTGAACTTGATAAGTTAATAAGCTTAAGTTTTAATGTTAATTAAGAGTTCAACTTACTTCTCGCGACCCTCCTTGATGGTGGCACTGGTGCACTCGTACAGGTATCCCCGCCAATTGTGGAACTGCATGCCCTCACCGAGGGCCTCCAGCGGCACGGGCTTGGACTCCTCCATGTAGCTAAAGTTGCACTTGCTCAGCTTCTCCTTGGCGGCCGTGTAGATGGGCTTGTAGTGTTCGATCATAAAGGAGAGGCATTCATGAGAGGCCTTTGCCTCCGCCAGCTCCTTCATGTCCGGCATCCCGGAACCTTTGCCCTTACGCCGGGGCGAGGCGGAAACGGAAGCAGAACCCGTCGAAATGGATGAGTGGAAAATGGATTGGGCCAGGCAAACGCCCAGATTATTGCTAGTCATTTGATTCTGTTGCGAGTTGGCTGCCACAATGGTGAGGAATTCGAGAAGGACATACAGGATTTCACGGTTCTCATCGGGCAGAAGGAGCACCGCACACTGGACGGCATCCAAGCGGACTTCAGCAGGGAGATCTATAAAGAATTCATATTAAACTCAAAGAAGTTCTTTTATTAGTTGTTGTAAACTCACGTTGAAAGATGGCCACAAAGGTCTCGGACATCTTGGTGGTCAGCAGGGATTCGGGCAGCTCGCGGAAATACTGCTTCAGCATATCGGCCACATCGTAGGCCTGCTGCAGATCAAACACATCCATGCACTCGGCTGTGGTGTCGCTCACCTCGATCTGTTCCCTTAGCTTAATAATCCTCGACTTGCCGCCACTCTTACGGAAGATGCCAACCTGATCCAAGGCATTCAGCTGCAGCCAGCGGAGGGCAGCCCGCATGGCCAGGGGTAGGGTCTGGCCAGTTCGCTGAAGGATCAGCAAGAGCGGCACACCAAACACCTTCTTGTCCTTGTAATCCGGCATCTTAATCTTCTTGATGAACTTGGGCAATTCCCAGTTCCAGCCCGACCGATGGCTAGGACAATATCGCTCCATGTGTCCGGTCAAAGTGACTAACGCCAACTTGCGTATGATCTGCAGCTGTCCCGCTGACATGGCGGCAAATGGAATGCCACTTGGATCCTCCTGCAGTGGCTCGATCTTCTTGGAGAAACACTTGCGGAATATCATATTCGGACGCTCCTCCATTTGGAAACTGTGCCAACGCACCACCGGCTGACGCTTGGAGGAGCTGCCACTATTTCCAGCAGCAGTTTCCTCCTCGTTCTTGGTCTCCTTGCGCGAGGTGCTGCGCGAGCGGAAGGATGAGGAGCGAAAACCGTCACGTTTCTTGGGATCCTTGCCCAAATTCAGGGATCCGCCGCGTGTCAACTTCTTGATCTTGACCTCGGTGGTATTCGAATTGGCATCCTTGATGAGCAGCTTGCGTCCCTGATGGCACTCCGAATCGGAATGGGCGCCAATGTCATCGACCTTGCCCGACCGCTGCAGGAATCGGCGGGCCTTGGAGGGCTTTCGCAGCGAGAGCTTGCCCCCAGCGGAGGACTCCTGGCTGTCGCTGTAGTAGGACGACGAATCATCCGACTTCCCCTCCTTCAGCTGTGACATGGGACTGGAGAAGAAGTGCAGGGGACTCGTTCGCATCGATCGCGGCGTGGTGGGCGTTCGCTTCGGACTGGCGCGATTGGGACTTAGGAAGTTATCGCTGTGACTGGGCACCTTCAGCTCGTTGCCGAAGAACGGCGCCTTGGGGAATGTGTGCATCGGACTCAGGGCCGAGGGGGAGGGCGGGGTGGAGTAAACGCCATCGGGCATCTTGCGGAGACTACTCCGCTGACCCAACTGGGTAAGATCGAGAACCTGCGGTCCGCTAATCACCACATTCTCACGATTCTGGCGCTTGCGACGCCGCGACTTGATGGACTCGACGCGACGTAGGAAGGCCTTGGCCCCATCCTTGAACCGCTCGCTACCCGTTCGCCTCAAGCGACCGCCGTCGGAGCCATCGCCCAGAGAGGAGCCATCGGTGGCTGCACCTCCACCGCTGCTGGCTTTACTGCAGCCAGGAATCATCAGGGTTATGCCAGAGCCTTCGTCCTCGAAGCGATCCGGACTGGACTCCTTGGAGGAGCTCTCTGTTTTCTCCACATTCAGGCTGAGGTGTCCCGGCGGCGGCAGTTCCAGGCCCATCTCCCCGATCCGCGACCAGCGACGAATGTGCGGTTGGAATGTCCAGTTTTCGCTCAAGGCGAAGTTCTCATCATCCGATTCCTCCTTTTGCTAAAGGGAAAATATTTTTAAAATGTTGAAGAAGAACGAATTTAGTCTTAAGAAAATCAGTTTTAAATTACTATTAAATATATTTATATTATTGTAAAACTATAGTTGGATTTGTAATAATTTAAATACATTTTATTTCTACATCCTTGAAAATTAATGACAAATTAATTAAATCACAAAACAATGTCTACTCTCAAGTTAGTTTACAGAAAATATCTTAAAGATATCTGTCTTTAATTTTCTCAAAATATCCTCTCGGATATCCTCTCAGATATCTTCATAAATATTATTAAATTTATTCAAAAACTTACCTGTGGTGTCTGCGGCTTGTGCGACTGATCCAAACGCATGGTGGCACACCGATTAAGGACACAGAGCCGGCGATACAGGGACTGCAGCTGATCGTTCTCCAGATTTGTGTGATCTTTGGCTACATTATTCAGATCAATGGGGAACTGATGATCTGCAAAAGGCAAATGGGACAACGAAGAAAGGACAACTATTAGGCTTTTGAAAATTTTTGCGACCGCACGCCTCGACGACGCGTGAAATTCTAATTGAGAAAACCAGAAAAGTCGAACGCCCATGGCGCCAGCGATCATTAAACGGGTACGGGTACGGGTACGAGTACGAGTACGAGTGCACGGCTGCGAGTCGGGTTGCTGCTTCGTATATATATATATGTATGTTATATGGACGATATAGGAGTCTTAGCTAGCATTTTCACAGCGTTTTTCCACATATTTGCGTGGCCAATTCGCACGTAGGAAATCAAGTTCCAAGGCGACCGCCGCCACGACCACATCAGGCACAGAAAAAATAAAGTATAATAAATTAAACGCAAAAAAAAGTATCAATAATTATGTATCTATTGTAAAAAAATAAATATTATTTATTAAAAATCCCTTAAAAAATACTTTCCCACCAAATATCTCCTAAAACCTTTATGTTAATTAACACCTAATTAAAAAACCTTTTCTTTGAGTGCATCCAGACGTTTACACATGTCGCGACGCGTCACACAGATTGTAGGAAAAAAAATCCCTGATACCGCAGATACAGATACATGGACAGCTGCAGCTGCAGATACAGATACACCTCGGCATCCGTAGGATGCACTGGCTGGACCTGGACTGCGTTGCCTGGAAAAGCTGCTGCCGCTATTGTTTGTACAAATATTGTTAGCATTACAACAATATTTTGTTCTTCTTGAAAAGCCATTCATGGTTTGTTGAACTTTTCAGCTGTAAGTAACGCCCCAACTCGTTCGAGAGGCGAAGCTTTTTATAGTTTTGTTTACGCTCCTCGGTAAGGCTTTCCTTTTGGCGCTCTTGGCCCTGCTGCTGCGTGTTTATAATACCATTTCGGATGCTCCTCTTTAAACAGTCAAGTGCTGTGAGGAGTGTGTGTGTGTGTGGTGTGTGTTTAGCTTCTAATTGAATGCACTTTGATGCCGCTGGCTGAGGTGTAAACAAAGTTTTGGGAAGTGTGCCACCAGGGAGTTTACCTTTACCCCCCACAAAAAGCAGAAAAAACTCCATTGACGTCAGATAGAAAATCGGTGTAAATTTTCGTGTCTTTCTTTATATATATATCTTTTTCTTTTCCTTTCCTTGTGGCTTTTCACAGTTTACAAGAGTGCAAGAGTGAGCAGAGGTCTTTATTGGGCCAATTATATGATTAATCTTTTTTCTCAGCCAATGACGCAGATTGCAGAGAAATTCGAAATGTAATTAGGAACAATTTATGGCTGTTTGGTGGAAAATATAGAAGCAATTAGCCTGGAATCTAAATTAGGAAGCGGATTTCCACCGAATATAGATTTTTATTGGGATCACCCCAGCAATTACACCACAGAATGATCACGAAATATATATTGTTTAGATTCGAGCTGAAATTTTGATAAAGTGTTTTCAAATTAAGAAACTTAAGAGGGGGACTTTCATTATGAGAAATAGTTAATAGTACTTTATATTACTTACTATATGATTTATTCTTTAATTATTTTATCTTGATTAAAAAAACTGATTTAATATTTTGTAAATTCACTTTTTTAGTACCTTGGTTTGGGCTCCCAGGAAAACCAGTTCTTTTGGACAGGCAAAAAAAATCGATTGGCCTGGCTTGACTGCATTAAACAAGCCTCATGAGCTCTTATTGCCCTCTTAAGCACTCCCATATGATCCTGTCTTGGCGCAGGTCACACCCTCGAATTAAGTCTGCCACTTTCGGTGAATAATGTGCCCAAGAAATGCACACAAAAAGGCAAACAAAGAAAGGGGCAACTCCTTCTCCTGGATTTTTTTTCCCTGCTTTTTTTTTGTCCTGGGCTTTGAGCAAATTAACAGTCGCTTACAGCCGGAACACCTCCTTTCAGCGGCAAACAGAGCTACGGGGAGAACACACCTACGGCATTTTAATTTACAGAACTTTTGCAGAGCAATCCTCGAAAAGAATGCTGGAAATTTGAGCAGAAGAAAATCTGCGCATGCGCCGCTGCCTTGTTTACACGAAACTCATTAAAATACGCATTTATCATGTTGTCCCCGGTCATGGGGAAGATGGTCATGCAGATGGGATTTGGGATTGGGATTGCGATGGAATTGAAGCTTATACTCTTGGGTTGGGCTCCAGTTTAAATGGCCGCACAAATTATTCCACAAGTTGAAAACTTTGAGTTTCTATCACTCAGGGAAAAGAGTGGCATTTACAGATATAAAAAGCTATATTTTTTGAAGGGAAAGGTAACACTGTTAAATAATTCATAAAATATAAGGTGGCAACGCTGAGAAAATAAGGTTGATTTTTGAGGGAAACGTTTTATATTTGGAATTAAATAGATTCTTTTAGACTAATGTGGGAAGTGCATTCAAGTATTTTATTTAATCTGACTGTAAATAGTGTGACCTTATTGTTCGAATCTGGCATCTCTGCAGGCACAAATAGTGTATTTTTTTCCATGACATAGATGACATTCCATTTAAACGTCAACCTGCTTAAGCTCAAAGTTCTAAAAACTCATTCGTCTTCTGTAAGCGAACGAGTTAACATCTAATAAGTTAAGTTTTATTTTAAATTGTTTTATTTAAATTTAAATTAAATTAAATTTGTAATTTTTTGCTTAGTTTATAAAACGAGTTCGTGTTTTATATTTTTGGATTTTGGTAGAACTAGCTGTTTGTAGTGTTTGTGGAGCCTATATGTTCTTTTGGGGTTTTTCCCTTGACTTGGCTCGGCTATAATTTATTTATGAAGAGATTTTTGTTCTTTTATTTATTATTTTATATTTTAATATATGTCTTAAAATAAATGTTTACTTAAGTGTTTGGCTTATAGCTCAAATAAAGCTCATCTTTTGTCTGCTCCACAGCCTAGATTTCTTTGGTTGGATTTTTATATTACTTTTTATTTCCATTTAATTTTTTTGCAAAAAAAAACCTTAATTAAGGTAGCCGATACAACTTGCAAATCTTCTATTTGTTTCTTTATTATCTCTTTATTTTTTTATTACTGTTTTAAAATGTTTTTTAATCTGCGTCATCTAATTACTTCCGCTTCGGAGGCATTTTTTTGCCACACTCTCAGGCTCACTTCAGAGTAGAAGTGGCGTGGGGTTTGCTCACTATCAAAAGTGATTTGTTGCAATTTCAGTTTGATATATAATCTTAAAAATTTTTCCCAGTGCAGTTGATTCTGGTCTTGAATTTATGCAATACAATTCACATATTTCAAGGTCGGCGACGGGGCGCCTGCGGACATGTCCAAATTGCAGGCTCTCCATTTCAGATTCACTTTTTGTTGTTGCAAGTTTTTTGTTAGCTTTTTCACATTTATTCTTTTTGGTCATAATTCAAAAAAATAATTCAAAAAATCTTTTTTTTTTGTTTTTTGGATCTGCAAGCTTAAGAATGTTCTTTTGGGGATTGTTTGTTTCGAAATATCCGCGTGGAGCTCATCAATCTGCGCGGCCTTCGGGCGTTAAATGCGTTGCGACAAATGCTCCGGAGAAGGGTCGCCTTCGGTTGCGATTAAGGAAATCAAATAAATATGCAGCTTGTGTTGGAGTTCATCGAACTTTTGGGCTAACCATATTTCGGAGACCCGTCTTCAAAGGCCAAAGCCCTTTCTTAAAGAATAAGAAAATAACCAAAACAAAAACATACTGCGAAACCATTTTAATTTTCGGTTCTTTTATTTTTTATACGAAGGTGGTCCTCATAAATTCTTTCGGCCTGCGTGTCCTTTAGCCTTTTATTATATTTTATCCGAGATTTTGGCTGCTTCTCATCTGTATTTTTTGCGTGCCACGCTTTGGGTTAAATTCTCGAGATTGCCATGATCTCGCTTTCGTTTTTCTTTCGTTTTTTTTATATATATATATTTTTTTTCGGTTGAAAGGACTTGAATTGGTTCAGATTGGATCCATTCCGCCTAATTGTTGTCGCGGCCTTTTTTTTTGCGGCATGTTTGGGATATCAAATTCACTTAGCGCTTTGTCTTGCCTGGTGTTGAAATCTTTAGACATCGTGAGGCGGCACTTAAAGTGTTTGTTCTCGAATTGTTGCCACGTCATAAATGTTTTGTTTCGTTTTTTGTTTTGTTTTTATTTTTTTTTTATTTGTATTCGCCCCTACTTGTACGCTTGGCAAAAGTGAAAGTTCGTGTAATACAATTAATAAACCGCCACTTGGAGAGCGTTAAGCATACAAGACTAAATGGCGGGCATGTTGGTCAAGTGCCTGGGTCGTCGCTGACGCTGACGCTGCTGCTGCGTCACTGGCGATGACGAGACCATCAATTACCGACCACCAGCCACCATCCACTAGCCGCCTTCCACCACGCCCCCAGGACAAAAGCGCAAGCTGACACGACACACACACTGAGAGATATAAGGGGTTATGTTCTCTTTGGAGATCAACAATTGAGATCTAACAATTGTTTAGACCAAACTTTAATTATGATAAGACTATAATTATTATTTTATTATTATTTCAAAGATAATTTCTATATAAAGTTGCTAAGCATGTTTTTACAGTTATTAAATCTTCAGTCCCTAATCTTGGTTAAGGGGTTACCTAATTATGTTAAACTGTCTTATTAAATGTTCACTTTTTGCACTAGATGTCTGTTATACCTTTTAAATCCCAATCCTCATAAAAAACAATTCATTTGTGAGCAGGTTTTCATTAGAAATGAAAAGAGTACTCTATTAAAGGTACTACTACTTCTTTAACGGTATACATCTTGTTAAACTTTTGCTCCGAAAATTAAAAATTGTTTATCTTATAATTCCCAACTGCTTTTTGTGTACAAAGTAAAGTTTCTTTAAAAAAAATTGTATAAATGAAGAAAGAAGAAATTTAAAATAAATAAAAACGATCAACCATTTAAAAACAAAATTCTTAAAATGTCCAAATAGTATCTATTATTTTTAAAATAATTTTCCCGCAGTGCAACAGACGGAAGTGCGTGTCCTAGCATTGGTCTTTACTACTTTGGCATGACGGATATATGTATACTATATGTATGTGTATTTGAGAGGATGTGGTTCGCACTTACCTTCGTACATCTGCGCATATTGCGGGAAGCCGGCAGCTCTCAGCCATTTGCAAGCCTCCACGGCTTCGATTTCTGCAAAGAGAAAGGGGGAAAAGAGGGAGTCAATTGGGGGGGCTGAATATGCGTTTCAATATTGCGTATACGTAGGCCAGGCACGGAATTAAATTAATTGTAATTAAGTTAACGTCGTCCGCGAGTCCTTTCAGCCGGATCAAATTAAATCCGTGAGGTACGAATCGGTTGCGGTTCAAGATGCAAGAGTCGCGCCATAGTCTGGCCATTGTTCGGGTTTTCGGTTTTTGGGGTTTTCACGGTCACTTGATGGATTATGTTGTAAACCCTTCAAATGAAGCTGGCGGTTTAAAATTATGTAGCTGCGGTCAGTCGACGACATGCTCTTAAATTGTTTTTCTCCTTTTAGCCTTGAGGAGTGGCAGTGACATGAAAGTAAAAGTTTTCTGCAGAATCTTTTGCGCAACTCTTGAAAGTGAAGTGATTGAGGAGATGTGTGTGTGGAATGTAAAGTGTCAGACCGAAAACAATGGGACCCTAAATCTTCTTTCTGTCATTTTTGAAGATTTTTTTCAAGTGCAAATCAAGTGGGTTTATTTTTATTTTATTTCAAACAAAAACGGGCTATCAAATTTTCATAAAGAAAAGAAGCTAGAACAAAGTAATTTGTCTTCTTAATACATCTTTGACAAATATAAATATTTAATGATGTATCTTTTGTATATGAGAGCATCAACCGCATTAAATTGCTTATTTTTGGTTCGGCTAATTCCAGTTAGACGCAAAGCCTGATGACAAAGGAGGCACTGAACCGCAAATAATAAATGTAAGTCATATCTTTTTACGAGTCGAAATCCCCAAAATGAATTTCAATCAAGAGACAAACAATTTGTGGATGAAAAAAAAAGAAGAAGGAAACATAGGCAGCTATTTTAAATGCTAATCTGTTGAGTTGCAGGATCTGGCGACGGAGCTATTGATTTTTAATCAGCCTGAGCGACAACATGAAACAGTTTCCGGCTGCCTACTGCCAACGGGGATGGAACTGCCAATGGCATAGGGAATGGGGAGGAGGAGGTGACCCCGAGCTGAGTGAATTATTATTGAGTTTTGCAAGCGATTAACTTGCACGAGGATACTGACAGCGATGCCAGCAACTCAAGCGAAGCGGTGGCACCACCACCACCTGTCGTTCACCTGCTCGTCCAGGTTGTACTGGCTGACGGGGCTGGCTTTCTTCTTACCGCTCCGGTACTCTGACTCTCTCTGTCTCTGCATTTATTTATAACCGAGAGCAACCCTTTGGCCATCGATTTATGCTACTGGCATTCTGACAGCTGCCGGGCCGTAACTGTGAAGTCCGGACGCATGACCCGCTTGTAACGGATCTTGGCAGCGGGCCAGTGATTCAAATTGTGTGTTTTGACCCACTCGACCTGGTCAAGGAATTACGGCTAACTGCATCACAGAATTATGCATGCAAATTGTGGGGGTTAATAGCTTAATATTGGGTCATTACCGTGTGGTTGGTAATGTTGTACAATATATAGAGTAGGCATTACTAGGTAACATAATGATTACTTTGAAAATTATCCTAAATTAGCCTGCATTTATAGGATAAAGCTATAAGGCTTAAATATTTTATTAAGTAATACAACTATTTTATTTCAATCACTTTTTTTTATTCTGCAGTGTGACCAGATGTGTTTATACAGCATTCTAAAAGATGGCCACTCTGGGAAAAGTTGTTAAAGTCCCACAGCAGAGGTTTTTTTATTGTTTTGTTTTGACTTTACTAAATCAAATTACAATTAAGAAATGCATAAAAGCTTCAGAAAGTTAGGCAACAAATTTCTTTACTCTGTAGTGTGACCAGATGTATTTATACAGCATTCTGAAAGATGGTCACTCTGGGACAAGTTGTTAAAGTCCCACAGCCTAAGCATAGGTCTTTTTTTTGTTGTTGTTTTGATTTAATTTTATTAAAAAAAAATTACAATTAAGTAATACATAAAACCATCAGAAAGTTAGGCAACATTATTATTTATTTAAGGTCACCTACATCCATGAACCTTGATTCCTTATCACATCCACTTGGCATCAAGGTGAAAGTGGAAAGTAAAGTCATAATTTATACTGTATCACATTAATTATCCAGCACATGGCAACTTTTGCGTTGGCAAATGTTATTTTTCTGTAAATGCCACTCGAGTGTTGTATAAATTGCGCATACGCCGCGTTGACGCTGCAGGCTCAAACTCATCTAAAAGCCATTTAAGGCGAGTGTATGTAGGTGTGAGTCCTGTTGGGTGTCCTGGTGTATGTGTGTAAAAGGCTCACTCGCAGCTTATTGCGTCAGGTTCAATATTTGTTCTTGTTTATCCACACACACACACACACACAGAGAGAGGCTCTGGCACAGGCACAGGACCGCCCAGTTGTTGTCCTTATTGTCCTTTGGTGTCCCATTCCGCCCACTCTCTCCTCCGTCGGTGCTGTTAAAACATTTTCAAACAAGCGACGCGTAAATTCATGAACTTCACCTGCGCCCAGGATAATAATTATTCTGATGGACCCAGGACAATGTGTGTATGTGCTGGATGGGCGTTTTGGAACATGAGACGATGCTGATCGGGGCTTACACGGAATGTCGGAATGCCGGGAAGCCGGAAAGCCGGGATGCCGGGCTGACCTTAAGGATAATTACAAAAAACAAAAAAAAAAGTACATATATATAAAATTCCGAGGCAGCCAGAATACGAATTCCTCTGTGCCATGCGTTCAATGTGAACTTTGCTCTTTAAATTTGCGATGTTTATCTGACTGCTATTAAATTTCATAGTCTTGAGTTTACAATTTTAGGAAAATGAAATTTGCATAAAAAACTAAGATAGTTCGAGGACAAAAGATAAAGAGTACATAACCTTTTTCTAGGAACATAAAAAAAAGGGAAACTTGCTTCAAGTCTTTGTGTGTTGTAAAAGGCAACCAAAAAACTTTTAAAAGTCTTCAGAATTTTAATAAAGTGTAGTAAACTTTGAAATAGAAAACTATCCTTGTCAAGAATTAATTTTTGATTTAAAGTCTGTTTTAAAGGAGTCTAAAAGTATGCAATAAAATGTTTTATTGCGTTTAATTCTATAGCCTGCTTCTGGGCAGAAATTTAAATGGAATTTAAATCTCTTAAAGGTGATTTTTAATTAAATTAAATAAGATAAAAAATTGAAAAAGCCAAATCGATTGACCAAATATATAAATATTTGTATATTTACAAACACCTGCTAATCCCCTTTCGACTCTTTACCTTGATTTTCTATTCCAAAAAGTAAGAAAATCTCACCTTTGATCTTAGTTTTCCATGTCCTAGCACTTTGCATAGATAATGTTGTTTTCTGCCATGACTGAAATTCAATTTATACCCCTTTGTGTTACCTAAACTAGAACTTGGTGTTTACTAATTTTGTTTAAAATTTCAATTAAAATTTGCATTGATTTTAAGAGCCCAGCTTCTCCTCCACAGTCACCGCAATAAGTACAAAGTCAGGGAAAGTCAGGCATTTCTCTGTTTCTGGTTAACAGCGGGGAGAAGAGAGAGAGAGAGAGAGAGTGTCAATGAAAGCAAAGTTCCTAACACAATTGCCGTAGAATTTATCCTTGAGCATGTGTGTGTGTATGGGTGCGTGTTAGTGACACGCTTTTGCCTTTATGTATGGGTGTGCTCCAGAAAAATGCAGCCAAGCAGAGCGAACTGACAATGTATGTGAGTGACAGACAGACAGACACACACCCCAGAGATGATTATGACCAAGTTATGTAAAGGGTTTCCTATTCGTTTGCATTTATAGCCCGATTTCAGGGAAACCGTTCCAACAAATGCATTTTATGGCAGTCCTGTTCGGTCCAGTTATATCCTTTGTCATGTGCAGCTAAGACTTTAAGCTGGCTTTATGCAATTAGTAGGTCAGAACAATATTCTTGGAAATAGGTATTCCAGAGAAGTGATTACTAAGGTCTAAAAGCTTTAAACTTTTTTAAAGTTTGAACGCTTTAAAAATATTTAAAATCGGTTAAAATGTATTTTAAATATTTGAAAGCGTACTTTTGGGCAAATTTCAAATTTATTTTAAGTTCCAAACACTGTCTCATCATGTTTTTAACTTAATTTTTTTAGCCTTGTTAGAATTCAATATTAATACTTATTTTAATTTATGTCTTGAACCGTTTTTCCCTTAAATAGTAATTTTGAACAAGTTTCATGATTAATTTTTCTTCAAACTTAATAGCAACATTGACCTTTTTTCCGCACCGTAAATCGAGTTCCAGCTGACACTAATTGATAGCTAATTCAATTGCCTCAGGCTGGTAGAAACATTATTCAGCAATTTTCATTAATTTCCCGCTAAACGGTTTCATATGCCAATTATGCTGCCATATAAAACACTAAATTACATACGACCCCCCCAGGGCGGGAAAACCTTACAGAGCGAGAGAACCGAGAACCGAGAAAGACTAAAAACAATGCAATTTGTGTATAGTAAATGCAAATGAACCGAATAAATAATTCAATGATTGTCGTAGGTGTCGTGCCATTAATTAATTGTTGCAGAATGAGGAAAAGCGCTTGCTTAAATGTCAGGCGGAACATAAATTTTGGTCACCTTCAGGCTCGCAGAGACTGAGCGCTGGCAAAAGTAGATTATTAATTATAAATTGCAGCCAGAAATAGCACCTGAACTTGCAATTTTCAGATTGTTTTTCAAAATAGAGTCGCTGGTTCCCATGGCCCAAGTATAAAGTGTGTATAAATAGGCACACAGCACACAGCACACTCCTTTCCTCTTCACTGGGCACACAAAAGCCTGCCAGCTTTTCAGCAGGATCAGGCTATTTATAAAATTTACCGGTGTGTTTGAGTGCCTCCTTCTAACCAACTCCCATTCCTTTCCTTTCCTTTCCTGGCTAGAAGTAGCAGGGTTTGGGCATGGGTGCAACAAGTGGCAGGAGACGTCAGTTTAATTTGCTGTAAACTCAACGATGGGTGGAGCAGCCACTTACTTGGCTCGGGGGCTCTCAACCATAAATGCCCCGCAATTACAGAGGTACAGAAGCCACCCCATGAGAATTCCTTGGCCAAATATAACAGATCATTGAGCTTTTAATGTGTTTTTAATGTCAGCGTATTATATGCGGCATATTTCCTGCCGAGCAGCAGCGGGATTCGCTTTGCTTCGCTTTCGCACACAATAAATATATCAAACGAAATTCGCATTCGCAGCAAAAATAATCAAACAATAACAAAGATAAAATAAAAACAAAACAAAGCAAAGCGCGAATGGAAAGTTTATATATTGTTTCAACCCAAAAATGGCAGTAAAAAAAATCAGAAAATTAAATGAGTGTTTAGAAATGAATATGGGTTTTTCATAATTGAAATATTTAAAGAGGCGCACTTTTGTATCAATTTAAAGCTTGAAGAAAAGGTTCTTACTTTCAAGTTTCCCTTTCAAATTCTGGAAAATTATTTTCTTATGAATTTAATATGTGTATCTTGGGAATGAAATACATCTTTTCCGGTGAAAAAATTATTCATGTTAGCTCTTACAATGAAATTAAGTAAAAAGCAACTGACTTACAGGTGGTTATGTTTTCTGAGAACTCTGAGAAGTTTCCCTAGAGACAAAAGAGACTTGCCGTGCACTTCCTCAATCGAATATAGACAGCCTGTAAAGGCCATAAAAATGCCTTTCCAATGGCCCATTCAATTTTGTGTATACAATTTAAGCGTCATTTATATATTATGTTATGTTTTTCTGTATTTTTTTGGAGGCACGAACCGTGGAGGCAGGTACCAAGCGAGTTATAAGTAAAAACAATTTCCCTGAGCTCTTTGCTCGTTTTTTTACTCGTTCACGAATATACATATTAATTGTATAATAATTTTTTTCCATTTATTACTACACGCAAACAATTTTCTTTATTTAAATGAATGGCTTTGCTTGACTGGCGCGCAATTTCACCAGACTGGCCTGGCCTGATGATGATTGTTATGATTATGACGGCTATGGTCAGTGACTGGATATATATATACATAACACTGTGGGACAGTGACTGACTGACTGACTGGATGATTGACTGGACTGGCGACGGGCTACTGGCCAAGAGTGACAGACAGGAACAGCACACTTGTTGCAAATCCTATTGCCATATTGATACACACATCTACCCGTGAATAATTCGATTTAAATTCGAGGCGTCGACTGATAAGTACAAGCTGTGCACTGTGCACTGTGCTCTGGAAATAGCCATGCCCCGCATTCCCATTACCAAAAATAAATCGTGGTTGGGGGGATCGGCGGCTGTTTTGTGGCTATTGGTGGGGGTGCGGAAAAACAATAAACAGCCAATTTTCGGGCCGCCAAACGAGTGGCGCGCGCGCATTCCTTGCCACCAAAGAAACACAATGATCCAGACACGCATTTTTCCATAATTGTATACAAAAAAAGAAACGTTTTTCTTAAATAATAATTGCCAATGGCCCGGTGGCCAGTGGGCAAAACAAAATTGCCCTTGAAGCAGGGCCACATTGGGTTAAGACGCATTGAAAGAGGGTATTAAGTATATCATAGAAAGCTTTCAAAGGAGAAAAATGAATAGAATAAAAGAGTATTTTTTTGTATCTTACGTTTTGAAATTATATCTGCATTTGTTATATAATAATTTAAATTTTAAATAATTAAAATTTATAAGTCTTTTCGTGGAGAATATTTATAGATTTTCAATTACAATGAAACTGTTATAAAATGTTATTTAATTATACAGATTTTAATTTTGAAATGTTTTTATAGGAAGGAAAGGCCCGTAATAAATTATCGAAAAAATACTCAAAATATCATAAACTTTGTTATCGAAATCAATTTCATTTTCAATATCGAAAAATATTGCCTTCAAAAGAAAAATATTAATAAAATATTATTATTATTAAAAGAAAAATGTTATTTAATTTATTTGTACTTTTAACCGAATATAGTGGCTCGATATCATAAACAAAGTATCGATTAATCGCTCTTTTATCGGTACGTTAAAGTATCAATGTATATATCGAATTTAGCGTCTAATATTAATATAGAATCATTAAATCGATCTTTTCATGTTATTCTATTAAATGTTTGAAATAACACTTGCAGTTATTAAACTCATCTTCAACTTATTTGCTAAAAAATTATTTTAACAGCGAAAGTTACACCAAATTCCCAACCTTAACTCTGTCTTAAATTCTGGCTAAATTTCTGTCTTAAGTTCTGCCCTAAATTCTTCTGAAATTACTCATTTACCCACTCCCCCTTTCGCTGACTGCATTGCCTTTTTGTCTTCTTCTTGAGGTAGTTAAATACCGCTAACAATCTCACCTGCAATCTTGCGTTCGCGCATTTTCCGCCATAACGCCTCGGCCTTGCGCTTGGGCCAGTTCTCGAACTTCTGCGAGAAGCTCCTGAAGAACTTGTACTCGCGTATGGTTATGGACATGCGACGCTGCATATTGGCCAGCTTTGGTAGCGCCGTCTTGAAGTGCACTCCACAAATGTTATGACCAGAGAAAATACTTTAACTAATTGCTGCACCAGGTAGCTGGTAATTTACACGAACCACTCAAAGCACTCAGATATATATATTTCTTTTTATTTTCCCTCTTTTCTTGTATTTATTTTTTTGGATGTGTTTAAATTTCCGTTACAAGTGAGTCGGCGGCGTCGACGCGCTCCACCCCGAGTGTGTTATCCACTCGCTGCGGCCACGAGAATCGACAACCGTGCACGGCGCCTGTAAGAGCACTAATGAATTTGCCAACGCTCGTTCGTTTTTTCGTTCGGGGCCAAAATGGCGAGGCTCGTGTCGGTTCTTCGGTTCGTTGGTTGGTAGACCCCGAAGTGGCACACGGGGCGTATGAACAACGGGGCGTATGAGCAACATGCTTCTTCTGTATGCTTCTTGAAGGGCTAAAGGTATTTGTATTGTTTTGTTCTGTGATGAGGAAAAAAAAGGAGGAGGCGGGACGGTACGGGATGGTATGGTATGGGAGCAACTTCCTGGCCATGTTGTAGAGTTATCGGCGCCACAATCGCTTATTATTATTTTGCTGTGGTTAGTTGGCCAGGGCCAAATGCCCGGAGGCAGCCGCCGCCGCACACAAATAAATAAATAAGTAAATGAATAGCTGTCATGTTGTTGATGTTGATGATGATGATGCTTCTTATTTCATTTCCATGTTCCATGTTCCAAAAGGACCTCGCTTGAACAACACAGGCTTATGTTTTAGTTCTCACTGTGTGTGTTTTTATGGCGGGGGAATATAAGTAAAACATTCATTAAAATTTATACGTAGCCATGTGAAAGTTTCAAGACACAGCCAGACCGCACCTGTTGCTCATTGTGGGCGGCGGCAGTTGTGGCACAGAAGTGTTTCTGTGTGTCTGTGTTTGCCCAAGGTTAAGCTTTTACATTTTGTTTTATGATTTATGAAGAGCTGAATAAATGGCATTATTGTCTCTGTTAGAAGAAGCTTTGATGATTCAGCCGCACAGCATTTATATAAAACAAGAGAATAATGGTTAGAATAATAGTTTTTTAATCGAACAAGTGCAGTTCCATTGTTGATCTCCCAACAGCTGCAATCGGTTTGTTCAAGAAACAAGTTTACTTTTTCTCTAGAAAACACGCCCATTTTTTTAAAGCATTTATATTTCGCTTTCAATTGAGTAAACAGGAATAATTATGAGCAAATCATTGCAAGTCACGGCTCTCATTAATCTCCTTATATACTTGATGCGGAACACTCTGAATATTATATGCAAAAAGATAAATACAACATTGTGTCTGGTATTAAATATGAATGCGGAGCAATTTGTATTTTGTGCAATATATCAGATATAAATCACAGCCCATATATGTGCAGTTAATCTTTTCAATAAAATAAACAGCACTTGGGAGGCCCGCTTCCGTTGTGAAACAATAATAAATGGGAAGCAACAGCAGCAGCAGGCAGCATCATCATCTTGCCGCTCCTTAAAGCCTGTCATTATTATTATAGCCAGCACACAGGGCGTATGTGCAATGCAATGGCACACAAAAAATTGGCAATATAAAGACGCGTAAAGCGAAATATATATATTATATGATAACAGAGATATATACAATATGATAGCATGACCATCAACCTTTTCAGAGGTCGCCGCGCGAGACGTCACTGTAATGACGTCAGAGCGAGCAGCGAGAGGAAATGGCTGGCAAACACACTCGCTTAATGGTCATGAGATGACCATCTCTCTTTCTCTCTCTCTCTCTCTCTTCACACTTTTCCCACTGACGTCATTGGCCATTCGGGATTTATTTCTGTTTTTTTTTCGAGACTGCTCCAAATGCCAACAACTGGCTTTGTATGTGCATAATTCGTTGCGAGCAGTCAGGCTGCAAAATCAAAAACGAATGAGTCCCAGCAGCAGGAGCAGGAGCAGCATCCAGTTGGAGGGCACTTGGGCGTCCAGTTTGTGATTCAATTCTTTTCTCCCGTCCGCCATTCATTTATACGCCATTTTTAGCACAAAGAGTGTGCCATCCCCCAGCGAGCTCTGGACAAGAGGCTGGGCATATGTGGATAGATATGCCTATGTGCACGGCAAGAAAACTATTTCAAGAAGTTAAATTCATAGCAAAAGGGAAATGTGATTTTATAAAAAAAATTAGCTTGATTTTTAATCATGAATTCTTAAGGAAATCCGAATACTAGAATTCGCATAAACCAAAGTTTTATTTTAATAAAAGAATAGATTGGAACTTTTTTGGTTCACTTTCTTAAGATATTAGTTAAAAGAAAAAATATCAATAGAAAAGTGGCTATAAAACTATAACATTGAGATGGAAAACTTATACAAATTATGCTTCCCAGAACTTTATTAATTAAATCAACTAAAATTCAAACTACTTTCAAGACTTTCTCTCAGTGCCTTCACACCACTATTGTATGGTCTGCGAACTTGACAGATTGACAGCCATTTTTGGCTGTGGTTTGGGCTCCAGGATTGTGCCATTTGTATTGAAGTGTTGACGGAAGTGTTGGAAATTCGCAAAAAGAGCAGTTCGACGGTGGTGGTGTTGCTGCTGCTGCGGCTCTTGATATTTCCCAAAGAACATGAAAGTAATTTCAATGACGAGAATAGGACAGGCAGGACGACAGCCAAAGTGAAAGCAAAAGTTGGAAATTGGAATTGATTTGCTGGCCAAACAAAACCGAAAAACCGCACAAACCCAGGCCATTTCATCACATTTATAGATCAACAAGAGTAGGAGCTGGAGCATCGCTGCATAATTATAGAAATTATGAATCATGCCGGCGGACAGACTGTTATTATAAACCACTCAGGCTTAATAACAGGCCGCTAATTGGCTGGCAGGACCACCGGCGCATCAAATCAGGCATTCAGCCTTGATGCGCATCCCAGGACCATGGCCATTTAAATAACTCATTTAGTTGCGGCTCTCGGCCATCGTCTGGTTCTGTGTTATATGGCTTAAAGAGAACTTGTTGGCTCGACTCACCTGCTAAATAGCGATCACTCTGCGAACGAGAATAGCGCAGCGTCTGTGGAGGAGAAGAGAATGTCCATTAATGTCTGATAATCAAGGCGATGCGAGGGCGGCTTGATAAGTGCCAGGGAAGGGGGATCCCTAAGCGGATTTTCGTATGTTAATTCTTCTCGGAATTCAGCAAGGTGAAAAGTAAAAACAAGATAAAGTGCATGCCAGCTGCCTTGAACTTCCACAAAAAGCCAAGAGTCTTCCTTGTTTAAATTATAAAGCAGAGCAGGCACTTAATAATCCCTTCAAGGTTAAGAAGTCTACTTTAACTATTTTTCTACATATTTCTCTTCTTGCTGATAATTTTACAAATTGCCTTCGATCTGCCCTCGCTTTGCCTTGGATTTGATCAAGGAAAACACACTCACCAAATGCTGGGCGGCAAAGTCATCGAATCGCCGGCTCATCTCGCGCTCCTTGAGCAGCAGCGGCGCCGAGTTGGACTTGGTGGTCAGCTCCTGGATGCCACCGGTGTCCCCCAGGCCGCTGTGCAGCGAGGCACTGCTGGGCGAGGGCAGCTCCACGAAATGATGCAGCTGATGGGCAGCCGTGGCCGAGGGCGAAAGCAGCGATTGGAAGGGCTCCTGGCGCAGGACAAGCGATAGTTGACCTCGCTCCTTGTGCTTCATGGCCGTGCCCGGATGATAGTTGGGCAGGATTTTCATGCAAGGTCGCTGCTGCAGAGGCTGCGGGGAATGGTAATGATCCAGGGAGTGGCTACGTTGAGTCCTAGGCACCAGGATTGGTGGTGGCGCCGTGTACTTTCTGCGCAGGATCACAGGAGTGGCGGTCACACCACCACCACCACTGGCACTGCTGGCATCGCCATCGGTGCAGTCACAGTCGCAGACTCCGAACTCGTCCTGGCACTCATCGTAATGCTCCGACTTGCTGCCCGCCTTATCCTTATCCTCGTCCAGCATGTCATCCTGCGATTCGTTGGCCGCCTCTCCGCCACTGCCACACTGGCTAAGGACCTCCAGGAGGTCGGGATCGTCGGAGGAGGCCACAGAGCCACTCTTCTGGAACTTGATCTTGCGCAGCGCCTCCAAGCTGCTCACAGACTCATTATCCTGGGCACTGCCTCCTCCGTTCCTGTGATGATGATGATGATGATGGTGGTGGTGGTGCAGGTGGTGTGGCATTTGGTGGCTCTTCCAGTAGGGCATATCCTTGGGAGGTGTTGCCGTGCCAATGCCGCTCTCATTATTATCATTGTCCAGTCCCGAAGAGTCCAGGGAAATGCCTGATTTACCGGAGCTCAGCACACCCGTTGCCTCTTCGCAGGCCGAGGAAGACGAAGTGGAGCTGCAAAAGTAGAGTAGGACGATGGTTAAAAGACATTGACAAATCAATTTATATATATAGGCAGGTACATTGCACTCAAAGAAATTTAAGGGGGTTTGATCTCTAGATTTTCGGATAAAAAAAAATAATTAAATAGTTTGAAAGTTTTAATACTTTTTCTTATAATGCCTAATAAGTAGATTATTTATAAATTAAATGTAAAATAGATTTTTATAATACTCAACTAAATACTGTGTCAGAAATTTCACGAGAGAAATTAAGGCTCAAAAAATACGTATACTTATAATTCTCAAGTACATTTTCTGCGAAAATTTAATTATTTGTTCTCGAAGAAAAAAAGGTTTTATCAAGTGAATATATTTGTTGTTTCTTGTTAAAACTCTTTACCATTGCTTAGAAAAATATTAACATTAAATTTTATAGAATTTGCTATAATTCTCAAATTGTTGTTTTAATTTAAAAATTAAACTCCAAAGAATTTGCTTATAATTCTCAACCAGTTATTTCTTATAAATTTCAAGTGATCCAAGTGATAAGTGATGCATAATTTCTTTATGATTAATATAATTATTATTGATCAATTCCAATTAAATTTCCTCGAGTGTAATTGTCTCTATGTGTATGCCACTCACTTATTGTCTTCATCGACGGCGCCAACACTGCGCAGAATGGACTCCTCCGATGTCCAAATGGTCGATGTGGATCCTTTTTTGGTCACATCCACCAGGTAGCCGGGAGTGGCGGAGCCTTTAACCACCGGATGCGATGAGGATGAGGCCGGTGACGATGACGAGGACGAAGACGAGGCGATGGATGCCGGCGGCGGGGTTATGGCATTTCTACTCGTCAGCGCCGCATGATTAATGCCCACCCGTTTTGGCATCGACATCGGCTGGGAGCTATTGGTGGTGGTGGTGGGAGCCGGGAGCATTGTTTCCATGTCGCCGCTGCTCAATTGTCGCTGTCGCCTAGATTTCAAATCCTCCAAGGTGGTCGCCGGCGATCCACCTGTTGAGGTTGCCTTTGCCTCCTCGATTTTCAGTGAGCTTTGGAAATTTGTCAGCTTATGAGTTGTCGTCGGTGTCGGTATCGGTGACAGAGTTATCGTCTCTCCTAAACCATTAAACGGGGGGCAGGCCAGGCTCTTCCTCTGGCCAACCGCAGAAGCAGCTCCTCCTCCTCCTCCGTATCCCAGACTGCCTCCTCCCTGGCCATTCGGCGCCGACAGGGTGCGCATGTAGGCAACATTCGATTTGGTCGCTGGAGATGCCTCGTTGCGTCCGCAATCAAGGTTAAACGATTGCAGTGGAATGGTGGCCTGAAAGAGACAAGTTATACACTTAGAGAAATGATTTTAGGAGGAAAAAAATGCATTCTTATATATCAAATAAATTTAAATACTACTTTAACCTAAAAAACCTTTAAAAAAAGGTCTATGCTTATCTTTAAGTTTATTTTACTGCTGCTAAACTTTTTTGTTTTAAAATCTTAAGTTCAAACTATAGTTTTTCTCAAGTGCTGAGGGAAGAAGAACGAGCAAACTTATTAAAATATAGTCAGTCAGGTTTAATAAAGAAAAGTCGACACTGAGTGCCGCTGACAGTTTCGAGGGCCGCAACCTCAACCTCCACGCGGGAAGGACCTTGAATGCATAATGAGCGCGAGCTTGGACCGGGTCCGGGTCCCCAGCCTCCGATTCCGATTCCTTACCATACCCAGACTCTATCACCTTGTTGGGAAGCCGAAAAGGCGGAGACAATGCGAAAAAGGAAACATCAGTGGAATTTTCAGACATTGTCAAGTGGAACGCTCAGGCAGTGCAGGAATTTTCGTATTTTATGCAAATCTTTTTGGTCAAAGCTAACTCGTTGGGTTGCTTTTTTTTCCTGGAGAACCTGGCTAACCTGAGGTACAAAAACCAATGCCGACATTTCCCCTATTGTTTTGGTTTATGATTTATAAGCCGCGTGTGATAACAGCCCCCTGCCCCGGCTGCTGCTGCATTCTGGGAACTCTGTCCTGGCCTGTCCTATCCTGGTCTGTCCTCTGCTATATTCACGGTCATGGTTCCATCATGGGGATAAGTGTGTTATGTCAATTCGATTTACAAGCCTTTGGCAAGCGTTTGACAATTTGGTTTTCCGCTAAAATGCATTGCAGGAAAAAATGGAGGGGCCGCAGCTAAGAGCAACAGCAGCAGCAGCAGCAGCAACAGGCGGAAATTGATTTAAATGATTTATTGGCAAAAAAAAAAAAAAGATAAAATGTTTTTATATGTGCCTCGAGCCTCGAGCTTGTGCAGCAGGTTGCTGTCGCAGCAGCAATATTGCTGCTGTCGCTGATTTTGCTGCTGCTGTTGTTGCTGTTGCTGTTGCTGCTGCTGTAGTGGCTGCTCCTCCTGCTGGTTCTGTGTTTTGCCGCAATTCCTTGGGGGCCTTGGGCGTATTGTCGGCCAGTGAAAATGCAGGCTCGCAAAAAAAAAAAGAAAAAAATGTGTATCACGGGGCTGATTGGAGTCGCCAGTCGAGTTCCCCAAAAGCAATCAATATGAAATGGCCTGGCTTTCGTACTAAATTATAAACGCATGAATTTAATACCCACTATTTAGGCATTTCCAGTTAATATTTAAATTGCAAACACATGTTTCCTTAATGTATTGCAATTAAGGGTTGTTAATCGAATATAGTTTAGCCTAGAGAACAATTTCCGGGTGTGGGGATTTTGCAATTAATTTTAAGTTGCCAGAATTAAATATTAAACAGGAAAATTAATTTCTGGTAATGGTCACAAATATGTTTCTGTTTTTTTAGTATCTCATGTATATTTAATATACGGACGACTATGAATTTTGTTTAAATCAATAATTAGACGGTTAAAAATATTAAAACAACAAATAACATAAGCAAAGCATGCAAAAAATCTAAAGTAAATTGTCTTAAAAATGTTTATACAATTTTTTAATTATTTTAACTTCATTTATACTGAAAATTGAATAATACCACAAAAAAACTAAACTCAAAATAAAACTTTTTCTCTTTCTTTTAAAAAATTCAATAAGTGCAAACAATATTTTAAAATATTATAACAAACTAAGCACACACAAAATTCTTAGGAATCCTTTTTTTAATATTTTTTAATAATAATATTTAACTTTAGGGAAGTCTAAGCATAAGATAATTGGATTTTATTTTTAAACATATACACAGAAAATAAAATTAAAAAACCCAAGGAAACACAACACAACATCCCCCCCAAATCGAGAGTAATTGCCAACTCCGGGACCAGACGACGCCCGTCTAAAAATGGTCACAGGATGCGGATGAGTGTGAGCATGAGTGATCCGGGGGGTCCTTTGGGAGCATCCACAGCAGCAGCAGAAGCAGCAGAAGCACACATCTGTTGCCGTTGTTTGAAATCAAATTTGTAATGCATTATGGAGCAGTCAGTCTCGAGTGCCTGTTATGGCGGCGTCTATGAATTATTAATAAAGCCCCGGCCAGCGATGCCATCTGAAAAACTGCGTGTTAATGAGCCGCCAACTCTCGCCGGCGACGCATTAATTGGGCGTCCAGATCAATGTCGTTTATGGGCATGGTATATCGAGGCAGCCAGCATATGGGCGCCATATAGATCGGTTTTCGGTATAAAAACTTTTACCAGCTACGGAGATCATCTATCAGCCCGATTAATTTAGCGATTTTATCAAGGCAACCAATAGAGAAAAATTCTCAATGCCCAATCTGTTTTACATATGTAGGCAATTTCCTTTTTCCTATGATTCTTCTCTTTCTCGCTCTCTGTGTGTTGTGATTGAAACTGAAGCATTTTATGATTAGGGAAAATGAAAATTCAAATCAATTTTATGGCCGAGGCTGTAGAATCCGATATCCGAAACGCTGACAAAGACTTATTTAAATGTCATAAAAATGTGAACATTTCTCACAAAATAACAACAATCGGGAAATGGAAATGAAATGTTTTCTTCGGTTAGTTAATGAAAAATGCAATAAAATGAACACAAAATGACACATAAAAATGGGTTCACCTTCTCTCTCTGTCTAGGTTATCAGTGGGGGGAACTGTAAATGCTCCTAATTGATCATAAAAAAATAAAATATATATATATAGCGTTTGTTTACTACTACTGAGTCGATATCAAAACGGCTGAATAAGCCGAATGACAAATGCACTGGGCAACGCCTCGGCAGCGTTCCACTTTTATTGATATGTGACCCAGAAAGTGCCGGGTCTTTGGGTACTATATTTATATATATATAAATGTACAGCCCCGATCATGTCCGGCCAGACTATCGCAAATCGATTGGACATGCCCCTGGTCTCGGGTTCGGAGTAAATGAGCAAGCTGCCCGCAGTCACGCATGCGCACTGATAATAATTATCAAATCAAAACACTTAAACGCCTGACCAGCCCCCATCGCGTCCTCCTCTGGACATTGTTCCCTGGTACCCTGTTTCCCTCTCTCTCTCACTCTGGAGTCCTCCAGCTCCTCCTGCTCCCATCTCTGTTGTCCATCGTGTTTGTTTGCCTTGCAGTGATTTGCAAGTTCTACTTAAGTCAAAGTGTCTGGGCCTCGTTGAGCTGCGTGAAAAGCTTTTTGTGTGTCGCGGCCTTTTGTCCGGGTAGCCTTGCCCCCCAAAGATCACTTACAAAAAAATTTATAGTTGAGATAAAAATATTAATTAATTAAAGAATAATTTTAAGATTTATTGTTATTAACTGACAGCAACTTGAAGGTGATACTAGCTTAGAAGAGGTCACTTTAAAAGTCTGTCCAGTAACTAAATACAAACAAAAATCAAAGTAAATAAAAGGAATACAAAAATTAAACTTTAAATATTTTTTTCATATTTTAAAATATATTTAAACAAGTTTTTACTGATATTTAATATCGTGTTATTTTTGGTATAATTAATTATAGATTGTTGAGAACTAATCTCAACTCCTTGCAGCTAATAAAAAACTTTTAACAACCCATAAAAAAATCAAGAAAATTAATGAAAACAAAAGTGATATTGAAAATAAATTTAGAACATTTTTTTAGACTTTATATGCATTTTCCCAAGGATTAAATAAACATTTTTCGACTATAACTAATATGCTTTGTCTTATAACAACCATTGACAAATTAGATCACTTTTTTGGACCTTCTATTCTGAGCTTTTTAACTTGAACTTTTATTTATTTTTTTTATTTAATAAGGTATATAGTTTTTTTATATATTTTTATTTTGTTTATTTTCTTGCTTTCCCTTTTAAATTTTCTTCAGTGTATCCTTGTGCATCTTGTGCAGCATCTTGTACATCTTGAGCATCTGCATGGTTCATCATCATTAAGCGCATTGCGTTGCAAGATGATGCCCTCCTGCCTTCCTGCCACACACACAAGATTCACTTTCGCAGGGGAGAAACAGCAAAGGAACACAGGCGATCCCCGGTATCCCGATCCCCATAAATTGGGGCGTTTTGGGGTTCCGCTGGGTGTCTGATATACACTGAAGCTGTGTTGACAGCCGGAGTGCAGTAAAGTGGAGTGTGTTCTCCTCTCTCGTGGATTTGCTCCAGGGCGGCATATTGACCCAGTTCACTTCTGCACTCCTTTCGAACGTAACGATACGAAACGAAACGAAACGAAAAGCTCAAAAAAAAAAAAAAAACTGAAAAACTGTCCTATACTTTATACTTTCATTGACAGTATTTTGTATTTTTGCTTTTTCTTGTCAGATTTTTAAAACCGAGCACGCACTTGTGCCCTCGATGCTGGCCTTTGATTTATGCTGCCGTTGGTAGCTCATAAATCTTGCTCTTCGTCTCCACTGTCTCAACTCAACTGACTGATTGACCGAATGAGAATGAGAGTTTTGAGTTTTGAGTTTTGCGCGGGGACAGTCAGTCAGTCAGACCACATTCTTTGCCTTAATTAGTGCACTGGTCACCGGAGGCAGCTGGAGCAGCTTAAGGGCTTTTAATTGGCACTTTTACTTGAGCGATTAAGGCAAAATATGACAGCTCCAGTGCCTGGTACTCTTTATTTTTTTTACCTAAAAAAACAACTGGCAAAATTCTCTTGATTGTTTTCACATTTTTATGACCAGTTTACTTATTTTCTTTAACTTTAAGGTGGGGTAAGGCAAACAATTACATTATTTAATGATCTGTATTCATATTTTCATTACTTTAATAACTCTAAAGTTCTCATTGCTTGCCTTGAGCTGTATTTGAAAAGCAAAAACAGCCAACTAACTGGCTTTCCCTTACCTTTCAGTGAACATTTTAAGAACGAAGGCGAAATGGCGAAAGGGAAATGTGCCAGGAGCCCTTTTTACTCTGGGGAATATTGCAGCTGAAGCTCATCATATCGATTGGTAGCAAACATTGCCAGTTGTCAACGAAAACAACAATGGAAGCCCAAGCTCGCTTTTAGCCCTTTTCCACCTCAGTTTCCCTCTCTGGCAGACTTTTTGTGGGTTTTTTGGTTTATTCGGTTTTCGTTTTTCGATTTTCGGTGTTGATGTCGTGTTTTTTCCACCGACGCCGGCCCGGCACGCGTTTTGAAAATTAATATTTGTCTTGTTGCAGCAAGTCTGTGCTGCTGCCTTTTTGAGGTTTTTCCATCCGATAAACGGAGGTGGAGGAGGAGGAGGGAGGAGATCCGACAAGAGGCAAGCGAAATGTATGCTAAGCATATGCAACAATATGAGGAGACCGCAAGCTCGGTGCCGTTTATGAGCAGTTTTGGCTTATAAATGTTTTAATTAGATATATTTGGTTTGATAAGCCGGAGACAGCTAACAAGTTGGTTAGTCTGTTTCGGGGCTTATGGCTTATGGGCCTGAATGGGCACTCGCACACACTCCAGCGACTGCACAAAGTGGGTCATTGAGTTGGCCAAACACTGCAGCCTCTTGGCTAGAGAGTAAACACAAGGCACTGCGAGAAAAAAAGCTAATGGAAATTATGGGAAATTAAGATTTTGAGAATTACTTTAACTTGTTTTAAAAAAGCTTGAGGAAAAAACATTATTTTAAGAATATTTTGTTGTATAAAACCAAGTACTAGATATTTATTGATTGTTCTCCGAAAAATAAACAGATGCAAAGGAGAAAGGACAGGTTTTTCCCCTCTTAACTGTTCCAAATGCCTCCTAAATCCATCCTTAAAATTTTATATTATAATTTACATGAAAAACTTTGAAATGTAATATTTTTTCCATTTTTTTTAGTGCATTTACCCAACCAGAAGTTAGACTTCCTTCTTTGGGTTATCACCGAGTAAAAGTTGCCAGCCATTTTCCAGTGAACTTTGGCTCTTTCCTCTGATTGCAATTAGAAAATCTTTTACGACCCAAATGCCCGACAATCAATCTCCAATTGTCTACCAATCTATCGCTCAAGAACTGCACTAATTAGACTATTTTATTACACATTTTATGGCGCTGGCAATGAGGCCCCCCGAAAAAAGTGCAACAAAAAATCCCCATCGTTCCCTTTCGTTCGAACAGAAGTTCAAAGTTTAACTGGTTCAAGTGCCAGCCACCGAATGACGACTGTCTATCAACGTTCTGGGCTGCCAGCCCTCCTGCCCTTCATTCCTCATCCTCGTTTCCATTTTCATCTCCATCTTGATGCAACCCCAACTCCTCAGCTTTTCTGCTGCCCATAAATTTCACGCGCTTCAGTTGCGCATCCGGCAAATGGATGGATGGATGGATGGTTGGCTGCCTGGCTGGAACATATGGCAGTTCTTGAAAGAACATTCTTTCCCCCCCAAACCCTGTGTGTGTGGGCCACCGAAAAATTCCGCTGGTGCGTGTGTGCATGTTGACAAGATTGTTGTGATTCAGATTAAATGTCTTTTGTCTTTTCCTGAGCGCATTTTATCTAACCCAAATTCATAAAGTATGCTTGCTGTTGTTTGTTTGTTCGCTCGCATGTCGAAATTGAGGAGAGATTACATGGGGAATTCCAGTGACTCGAGATTAGGAAATCCCAGTCTGAGCTACAGAATTTCTGAATACTCTCAGGGATAATCCCGCATTTGTAATGTAAATTGGAGTAACTCAAGTCTTTGTTTTTACAATTTAAATATGGTAATTATTCATCTCGTATTTAAAAATATATATTTTCTTTACACTCACATGTTTCTCTGGCTTCAAGACGAGTCCATTCTGTTGCTGCTGCTCCATGATGGATGAGCTTTTGCCATAACGACTCTGTATGGCCGCCGTGGCTGCAGCGGACAGGAGCATGGGAGCTGTCCGGGAGATGGGCGAACTGCTGCCGGAATTGGAGCCGGATGCAGATCCTCCGACTCCGGCCAGGTGTGCCAGGTGCGGTGGCAGCTTATCGGCGGCCATCAGGCTGTCCAGATCACGTAGAAACTTGCAGGCCCAAATGTTGACATCGTCCGACTGGCCTGTAGCAGGATCAGTTGCAGAAGCAGGCAGGGATTTCACTGGACTCAGCGGCGGCGGTGACAATGCCCTTAGTTTAGTTGTCACTGGCTTGCCCGCCGATGTTGCTGTTGCAGTTGCTGTTGCTGCTGAAGTTGCTGTTGCCGCGGTCGATGTTGCTGTGGTGCTGCTGCTGTCAAATCCACTATCTGATTCCGTGGAACGAGACAATTCATCAAGCTGCTGGACTTCAGTCTGAGATAGCCGCTCCTCCAGTTGGTCGCGAAGCTGCTGCTCCAAGCGTTGGACCTTGCGCAGCTCGAAGACCTCGTTGATTTCCCGCTGCAATTAGAATGGTAGTTGTGTTAGTTGATGGCACTGGGAGAAAAATGGGGGAGAGGATACTTAAAAAACAAAAGAAATGTAATCTATTCCTTTGATTTAATATCTTTCTAAGACAGGAGTTTGTATTTAATGATTAACTAATCTTTTAACACTATTTCTACCTAGTTTCTTTATATTCCCTTTTCTTTTTTTTTTTTGCTCCTGTATTATTCTTATTTTGTTTTAAAATTCCAAGTGATTATTTAGCTGAGGGAATCAAGATTTAGAACTATTTTTCCACCTGAAATTTCATTAAACTATAATGATTTTCTCCCTATAACCCTATTCCCAACCATTTTACTTTTAGCTCCCCATTCCCGTAATTATTTTTCTTCTCTGCATAGAGGACACATACATAAATTCTGGACTGCCGCTAAGATTAGGTTTTGATTAGCACTCTAATTGCACACATATATCAAGGCAATGGTCTATTAATCGCGCCCAGAGCGCCACAGCCTCTTCTAATGGGCCCCCGACTATGATGTATGTTTGCTTAATTTGCCCCGCAAAAGCACAGGGACAAGAGCAGGAGCAACAGAAATAGGAACAAAAAGAAAGCCCAGGACACGACCAGAAGAGACCCACAAAGAGACATGGGCACAATCAAAGACAAATAAATTAGAACACGACCGAGGCCGAGGTTGCCTTTTTCCACACTCGAAACAGAAAACTGCAGCCACGAACTCTTGGCAACAGGAACACGACTCGCAGGAGGGAATGCAAATAAATTGAAATGAAGCAATTTGTTAGCCAGATTAAACACAACAAGCGAGAGAGAAGCAGCCCAAAAAACTACAAAAAAAAAGAAAACCCAAAGGGAAGAGAACCCGGAGAAGATCAGACAGATGGAGCCCACAGGGCTTACAAAGTCAGCGAATTACTTAATTAAAAATCGTGGCCCAAGACAGAGGACCAGGTCTGCCTGCTCCTCCAGTGACATTAATAACGTGCAGTGCTCATTACTCAACAATTGTGTTTGTTGTTACTGTTCCCCGTTTCTTTTCTTTATTTTTTAACCCAGAAGGGCTGCCAGTGCTGCCCTCAGACAAATGCGATCGAACATTAGCAGGCAATAAATTCTGAAAAGGTAGCCCAGTCGCCGGTCTATGGCTTCTTGGGGGCTTTGAAAGAAAGCCGCTGCCACTCTACGATTTTATCGCCGCTGAGATTTCTCAGTTGTTCTCAGGTTGTGCGGCTAATTTGTGAAGGCGGAGGCCAGGTCACAGGTTAGGCAAACAAAAGAGCTGGACAAACGAATTGGCCCACTGATTTCGATGGTTCTAACATAGGAACTATGACGTATGAGGGGGTAGTTTCGTGCCTGCGGTGATCTCAAGTGGACCGCTGCTTATTTCCCAGTTCGCCGTCATACATTGCAATTGCTTTTTATTAATTTCATGCTACGACGCTCTGGACAAACAATTGGCATTGCTATGGAATCAAACATAAAACACTTGGGGAAATTGGGCGGTACTTGGATTAAGAAATGTGTCATAAATTGTGGGATTTCTTGTGAGCTTTAAATTATATATCTTTTTAGGATTGGTCTTATTTTCCTATAGGATTCCTTTTATACAACACCTTAAAAACTTAATTTCTTTTAAATTGTTTAAGGAACTCCTTGAGTATTCTTCCACCTCTATTTTCTTCTTCAAAGAACCCTCAAAAGATTCATTTTTCGCAGTGCTTTCATATGTGTGACCAAGGGTCTCTTGGACCACGACCAGCAGGCGTATTCCCAAAACTCCGCGGGCAGCTCCTTCGCAGCATCCCCATCCTCCTCATCGTCATCACCATCAACTGGTGGCTATAAAAAGCTGGTCCGCTCGCCAGCAACTTTCAGTTTCAGTCTTTCCGTTTTTCTAAGAGCCAAAAAACGCAGCGGTCGCCGCCGGCTGGCTTGGCTGTTAGCTGGTTTGGTTTCTTGCCTGTATCGCTGCATCAAAGTGGCCGCCAAGGCAGCAGCACCAGCAGGAGCAGGAGAAATAAAAATTGGAACAGCCTCGTCGTTGGTAAAGTCTGGCAAGAGCAGCAGCAGACAGCATGAGACTCACGTTGGCCTGGCTCAGCGTCTGCCTGGCGATTTATTGCGGCGGTGGCCATGGCCATGGCAATGTGGTCCTATCTCTGCCACCATCGCTTATCGCCACGGCCACGAAGGCGGCCTTGAGCCAACAGCAGCAGCAGCAGATGCAGCAGCCGTTGCAGCAGCAGCAGCAGAAAAAGGATGCACGCGTCCTGTTCGACATGCTGCCCAACTCTCCAGCAGAGAATTCGGAATCGCGGACACCGTCTGAGGATTTTAATCGAAATGCAGATGATTTAGGGGACCGGCAATCAGCGCCGCAGGAAATTGTACCAGGACTGGGCTTTGGTGCCACGCCCTCTCACCGATATTGGAGCAACCGCTGCCAGGGTCGAGCGGGTGCATCCGCCAAGTGTCCGCAGGAGTACTATCGCACCATGCTGGCCGCCAGGTGAGAAGTTCAGGTTGAAAGTCAGGATGTGGGTGGCCCTCTAAGGAAGAGGAGGAGGAGGAGGTCCAAGAGGAGGGGAATAATGGCAGCGGGTTCAAGGCTGCACAGGAGGAAAGTTGAGAAAGTTTCGCGCCTCGTTTCCGCTTCAGCATGTAAACCAATTTATCAGGCAAAGTTCGACTTTAACCCTTTATAAAAGTGATTTTGGGGTTTTTGGAAATATTTATAGGACTTTAGAGGTATTAATTTTATCTCTAGAAAAGAGCTTTAAAATTAAATTCGAAAAGCTTAACAAAAGTGAGAAAATTTTTGAATCTTTTAAGATTAAATGAAGAGAAACCTTGAGATACGTTCCGTCTCGGAACAGAATCATTTTTCTTATGACTCCTCTCAATCGTTACCGAAGAGAAAAATGCAAAGCTCTCTCAGCATGCAACTAAAAACACTCTCTTGTTCGCTACTGAACAGGACTTATACGCTGCAAAAAAGCGTGGAAAAGGAAAGCAAGGAATCGAACTTTAATAAAAACAGATCATCAGCAAAAAGAAAAACCTATTTAACTTCCTCAAAAAACCTTTAGCTCTGATTTAATTCAGAGCTGAACCCTGTACTCAAAGGGTTAATGCTAACCCTTCTCAGGGCGCCAGGTATTGCCGAAAAAAAATATATGAAAACGACGCGAAAAATAAAGGTTAAGCCCGCAAGAGCGGCAACAAATCGTCGACAATTTGGCTGTCGGTTGGGAACACGCAAAACCAATTAATGGGCGTGAAAAAATCAGTACGAACGATTGCAGTTTTGTTTCAAGTCAGCCAGGAGGCCGCTCGCCAACGTATGTTGATTTATTTTATAAAATAACAACTGTCAGCAAATTCATTGGCCCGCAAACGAAATCGAAACGAAAACTGCATTACGAGTTTCACTTTTCATGCCAGACTTGGACATATACGTACAGATATATATATATTTTTTCACTCCTCTTTTGTTTTATTTAAAAAACTGTTTCTTTCTTCCGCTGCGGCTTGTAATTAGTGTGTGTGGAATATTATCTTGTGTTGAAAAATTATTGGGCGCTGCTATTAAAATCGAATTAATCATGTCTCTGGTCGAGGGACTTTATAGTAATAATTATTATTTGTGTTTCGCCTTTTGTTGATTTGTTAAATGTTTGATTAATTGGCCACCGAGGAGACCCGCATAACTTTCGATGATGTTTGGCTCTTCGATTAATTTGTAATTTTACACAGTCATTTTCAATGTAGAATTGGCTCAAATTGTGTGTCGTTTGATTGAATTGGATCAGCCCTGACAGCTCCAAAGAGTTAAGGCGATTTTTGGGTCACATGTCTGGGAGATGCTACGAGTGGGAGCCACAGAAAAAAGTTAATCAATTTGGTGGTGTCGTCTCTTGTTTTTCCCCCAAAAAAAAAAGAGAAACTCCAGCTTAAGACATGTAATTGAAACTCATGGTCGCTGCCCACGCTCTTCTGGCGAAAGAGAAAAATGTGAAAATGTGCTGCTCCTTAAAGTGAACAAATGATGGGGCATTAATCACACTATAGAAACCCAGAAAACCTTATAAATATATATTTTTGTAGGAACAAAGAGGCCCTTGCACGCCTACACTTGCAGCTGAGTTCCATGCAGGATTCGGATTCTGAAGTTAATTCCGATTCCGAGGAGTTTTTAGGGGATGATGACGACGACGTGGATGAGAACAGCAATGAGGTCTTTATGCTACTGACTGGTGAACAGGATCTCATCAAGTTCCTGCACTGGGCCATGCAGCTTCTATATCCTATACAAAGGGCTCCCGGCAACTTGAGTGATGGCGCCGCCGAGAACTATTATCCAGGCATGTTTCTTTGGAAGAAACTGAACCTATCCGGTCACTTGGAGCCTCCACTAATTGTGGATGAGCCTCAGTATGTCTTAGTTCGCAGGGAGAAGCTCTTTGATGGCTATCAGTGGGGAGGTGAGTCTATGAATATTTTATATTTTATTTCATTTAATTTCTAAAATTCTCTGCTTAATTTCCAGATGAAGTCAGCCAGGAGAGTGATCCCTTTATACCGCCCCGTGGTCGCAAGCACAACTCTCCCGATTTGGATGCTTTGATGAATCGCTATGAGCCCTTTGTCCCAAATCGTGGTAAACGCGACAAGGTCAAGGATCTGTTCAAGTATGACGACCTCTTCTATCCGCATCGCGGCAAAAAGCATCGCAACCTGCTGGCCATGGACGACGATCCCTTCTTTGCCACCCGGGGCAAGAAGCTACAGCTCCGGGATCTCTATAATGTCAACGATCCGTTTGTACCGAATCGCGGCAAGCGCTTCCTCTGGCGGGGAGCAACAACAACAGATGACGACAGGCCGCAAAGAATGTCAACGCATAAAATTAATGGTTACGATCAATCAGTCAGGCCATCACTGTCAATGGAGGATGCTTTGGCTCCTTCTTGGCGACTCTCCGCTAATAGATTGCACCCGACAAGATCAATGTCAAGTGCCGATCATCAGCCGCTGCAGCAGCAGCAATTGCTGATGTTGCCCCAACAACATGTCCGCTTCATTGGCAATCCCAATCACATACGCCAGCAGGTGAAAACATCCTCCTCCTCATCCGCCTCCCCCTGGACAATGAACATCCGTGGCGTTGGTGGAGAGCGCCTAAGGAGATCTCTGCCCACGAGACACAATTAACGCAATCGCACCTTGGCTAATCCACTGGTAAACTCGGACATGGACACTGATTCGGGCAATTTGAACATTTAAATGCGGCGGGCGATATATTCGGTTTAGGTTTTCGCTCCTCAGTTTCCAGTTTGGTCGGCTTCCTGGGGGCACTACTCATGTAGAGAGAACTATAGCACACAATAAAGTAAAGCATGCAATTGATTTTGAGAAAGAAATCGAATCGAATCGAATCGAATCGAATTGTATTGTGGCGAATTGAAGGTTACACCGGTCGGTTGCCCTTGGTAGAGGCCTTTCTAGAATGGCACTGGAAGAAATGGGGTATTTTTGTGTATATTTATGCATCAAAATATGTGGCAACATAGGCAAGGGCTTTTTCTTACACTCTATAACGAGTTTTCTTCTCTAAACCCCTTAACCCATTGACCAACTAAAGTTAAACACACATATTTCTTCCTGTGTTCACCGCGAACAAGGTCTCCTTGGCTGGCCTGCCCTTGGCCATACTGCCTTGCAGTCCTCGAGTATTGCCTATTTTAATTGTATTCATTGGTTAATTTATCGCTAAATGCAATCAGCATTGTGCCGGTCTAGACGGGGATTGGAGCCGCCACAGCTGCAGACAGGCGGGCGTGGCACGCAGTTGTGGTGCCACAGATGCGATATGCTGGACAGATATTGTAGAACAACCAACAACCAGCAGCAGCAGCAACATCAAACAGATGCTAGCTGTGTGTGACTGCAAAGGTCAGAGACAGACTCCAACCCAAGGGCTCTATAATCCCCCAAAAACGCACATCAATCACGCCAGATTTTTAGCTTATTAAAAAATAAAAAATTGAAGAAAAATTATAAGGGAGCAACGCATTTTTCCACTTCAGCCCATTTCTGACATTGACATTGACCACAGCACAGCATATCGACATATCAACGTCAAAATATTTGGTAAGCCAGCACACCAGCTTGCCTTTTTTTGTTTTTCAACAAATGACCATTGAAGGTCATCGCCGGCAACCAAAACAACAACAACAAATTGGTTAAATAATACCATCGACTTTTGGCTTTTTTTCTCTTCTTTTACTGGTTGGTAGCCTGACGTCCGAGCGAGCGTTCGGTCCAAAATCCCCTGAAGATCATTATAAATTTCAATGGCACTTCACATGGAGAAGCCAGTATGCATATATATATATATGTATCTATGTTTGGTTAGAAGAATGCATGCAGCAGTCCATAAATATGTTTTCCATTTGTTCAACTCTCCTCGACTGGGCAATGACACTTGAAGTGGTCAATCGCAGCAGCTCACAGCTCACGTGCAGCAGCTTTACAAGGAGGGGGGGGAAACAAAATCTCTCAAAAGGTAGTTTGTTCGCGTTTTCCGGAGGACTGAGTTTTTATTTTTTGAGTTAGGTGAGCTTAGTGCTAAACAGATGTGACAGCTTCAGAGGAAATCCCACAGAAGCACATCTCTGATGCTGCGTTCTGTTGTAACTTGAAATATTTTCAAAAACTTTTTAAGTGGTTAAGCTATTTATTGGCACATAAAATTAATGAATTTCAAAAAGAGTGGGGGTTAAATATGTTTGTGTTTCTTAAGTTTTTTAATAAAATAAAAATAAGATTTACATTTTAAAAACTCGTAATTCTACACGTGCAAAATCTTAAATTTATTCAGCTATTTTTTTTTGAGTTTGAAAAAATTTCTTGCAAAAAAAGCAAAGTAAGAGCATTGCTCCCACGCAAGTCTATTGAACCAAATGTGTCACAGGAGTGAGGATTGTACAAATTAAATTCCATTGGCCTTGTGCGCTTTCAAAACGCCAAAAAAACCAAAGTCCCAAGTGGCAGGCATGAAAATAAAATAAAATCAAAATAAAATGGAGAAAAAGAAAGTCTTCGGGTTGCGCGATTCCCCCTCAGCTTGTGAGCTTTGGCGTCAGCAAATTGGCTCAATTTCTGTGGCAAGGCCTTTTTGTAGCTGCTGATTTGCTTGTCGGAAAATATCAACGCATTGTCAGCGATCCGTTGACAACTTGCAACATGCAATGCGGCAGCAGCAGTTGCAACTTGCAAGCGCTGCAACGTTTGCAACTCGGCGGCAACTGTAACTTTTCAATTGCATTTGTAACGCGATCAGCATGAGTAGCTGGCAGCCTGTGACAGCGGCTTAATTGCTGTCTGCAATTATGATTGCTGCCGGTGAAATTGTAGAAGTCTGCCACCCCCTTTCCTCGCATCTGAAATGCTTCACTTTTGTATCAAAACTTCTCCCACTGTGAGCGTTCGATTTGTGTGTCTAGTTTTACACAAGGAAAAAATATCGATTTCGGTTAGAAAGTTATTAATTTGATATTTGTTTAATTTTTAGTTGGCTTTTCTTAAGAAGTCTGCGATAGTCATCAGTTTGTGGGTAGAAAACCTTGCCTTTGGTTTGTAATGATTCAAGATCAAGTGTCTTTTTCGTTAATAAATTAATTAATTACAAATATTATAAGTCAATGATGACCAGAAGAGTTCTCTCTATAGATGGCTGACAATATTGATATAGAGTTACTATATAGGTATTTGACACCAAGACCGTGCGATAAATGTAACGATAACTCTTGCGATAATTTGATAATTATTTGATGAGAGCGATATTTTCGATTATAATTTATATCGAATTTTTCTTTTAGCTTTCTCTCTTTGAAATAAGTTTTTATTACCTTAAAGAAATATTAAAAATGGTATAAAAACCATGATTGCTTGCCTTTTTCTCCCTGTGTTTTGAGGATTTCTTTGTTTTGCTGAGGATCAACTCCCGGTTGACGAAAATAGTAACGTGCAGGCAGGCGCTGCCTTTTATTGCCATTTGTTTTTTCGGCCCGTTTGCCCGCTTGACGTTGACAAAAAAACGTCATTTGCAAATTGGGCAAAGACAACTTTCTCTAGGCAGCTGCTGCTGCTGCTGCTGCTGCTCCTGCTGCATTTTACCGTCGCAGTCGCATTCGCATTCGCCGAGTGACAGAGCCATTGCATAAAGCCATATAGATAAACCCAAAGGCGAGTCGTCGCCCACATTCATTAACAGCATTCGCATAATTGGCTGAAGCAGATACTTTTTTTTCTGGGTTCATCGAACGAAAAACTAAAGCCCCAAAAAAGAAACAATCCCTGGGCGCAGCCTTACGTCTCAATTTCCCAGCTTATTTTTTTTTCCATATCTATAATTAAAATCGTTTGAGAACACACGCAAGCCCAGTCGCGTCGCGTCTGATTTATCAGATTTCAAGCAAAAAAAGCAATATTTATACACGTTGTGACGCTGAAAGCTTGATTGATGCATTAAGCTTACTGCTTAGCCACCACACAATCGTCGTCGTCGCCGGTACACCGATATGTTGACGAGCGCCAATTAATGGCTGCTTAAACGGGAAAAACTCTGTCCCAGCTTGTCCATGTAAAATTATGGAAAATCTGTGGAAAAGCCATCGCTAATTGATGCAGGAAGCGCGACGCAGAAAACGAGTTGCTTAGACCCAAAGCCGAACCGAACGCCTGTCATGAATTCGCTTCGTTTCGTTTTGGTGCGTCGTCTTAAATGGGTCAGGCGGTGATTACCGCCTCCACTAACGCATTTCATAACTACACTTGAAATAAAAATTGTAAAATAAATAGGGATAGCCATGCCTGATTAGCATATAATTGTCAAAAGTCAATTTCGGCTGTCGTTGGTCATGCGAAAGATGAATTATGTATTGTATTGTATTTATTGTAAATAATTTTATAAATTATAACTTAAGAGAATCTTTCTTAAACTAATATCTTTTCAAAAAACCATTATTTCAAAGGATCGGACCAGCGGTGACAAAAAATATAGATAAATCGAAATTTTATCGGTGTTTTATCTCTACGTTATTGTTCAACAAATCAATATTATGTTAGATATATTGTAACAATAAAACTAAATAAAAAAGAAATATAGATAATTAATTGAATTATTTGAAAACTCGAATTTAATTTAACATTATACGCGATATTTTTCGATATTTAACAATTCGATTCATCAAATTTTAAGATATTTTGTATACACAATATTCGGACGTATAATATTAAAATTTTTCTCTCGATATACAACTCTTTTTTCTGTTACTTAAATCTCAGTACTCATTATTAGATAACATACTTTCATATATAATTTCTATAATTTCTTAATTTTCTGTAATTTTTTTCTGCAATACTATTAACCCACTTTTCATGGCATTTTATTGAAATTAACCCAAGTTGTACACCCTTTAACGACCTTATTTTTTTGCGGCTGTGTAGTCAAATTAAGCCTAAGGCTAAGCGACAAGCGTCTTAGCAGTCTTAGCGAGTAACGGCAATTTCCAGCCCGCAAAAGGCAAAAAAGTGCTGCACTATTTGTCATAATAAATGTGCACAAAGCCAGGCGACCGACCTCTCGCCCCTCCTCAACTCCTCGACCCAAAGAAAGCTGCGTGGGCAGAGCGCTGTGACACGTTTTGTCATCATTAGGCACAGTTGCCGGCTAATAATTTCAATTTAGCCAAAAAATTAGTTGTATATATATTTTAACTTGGAGGAAGAAGAGAGGGAGAAGAGGGAGAAATATGTAAAAAGGCGTTAATAACCGCGGCGTAAGGCCATAAGCTGACAGCCCACGCCATTGCCATAGAAAGAAAAAAACTAAGCCAAACTAGGTTTAGTTGGGACGCCTCGAAAAAAAAGGGGCGTCTATGGGTGTTGAGGTGATGACACTGATTATAAAATGCAGCATATGCAGCACATGGCACATGGCGTGCCCCGTTTATATGGCCATAAAGCCATCCCAGTTGATCAGCGGCGTTAAAAAACGCCTTACTCTGATTTTGGAGCGTTAAGAAACGCAGTTAAATCGCTGGCGATTTGCTCGCGATTTGTGGGTGCTTTACTTTGGCAGAAAAAGCGATGGAAAAGCACTTTAGTTATGAAGTTTATTTTTATCTAGAGCTAGGAAAATGCAGTGGAAAAATCTGGTTAAGAGGGGAAAAATGTCAATAAAAATTTAAGCATATAAATGAGGTTTATTTTTATGTTAGATTGGGTTTTAATTGAAGTAATTTTAATTAAAGGAAACTGAAATACTTTTTATTTTATTTAAGTCTTCTGCGACATTCCTAAATTTTTTTAAGTGCAGAGAAAGCTAGAAAGCTATTAAACGCATTTAGCAGTAGTTATCTTCGTAACCTTAATGACGAAAAATAAATGTCATTTAAATAATGGCAAAACTCCTTTTGGCTCTGAATTTGCCACGATTTTGCCATAAAATCAAAGGAGATTTTCCAACAGACTTAATCGATATGAAAGAAAATCCATAAATAGACTTTACAAACTTTATGCGAAGTGCAAAAACTTAGCAATTTTTTAATGACCCAATTAACATAAAAATAGATACAAAATTCCTTATAAAAGTATAGAAAGTATATTTTTTCCCCCCAGCTTGCAGCCTGCATAGTTTAATGTTTAATGGAGCTTAGCTGACCACTGACCGCCGCAAGAACCATAAACGCACATGCCCGCTAAAAGCGCGTGCGTGCATGGCTTCCGCCTTGAGCAACAAATAAACAAAATAATAATAATAAAAAAACACAAAAAAAAAGGAAATATTACTCGGCTATGAAGAAAATTCATGCGAAACAGTTGTAAAAAAAAAGACAAAGAGCGGAGGAAAAACAGAAAACTAAGGCTGCGGCCATTGACGTTGCCGTCATCGTTGTTGATGTGTATGTGTAATATTGCGCTTTCCGGTACAGAAACATAAAATTTTATGTACACGACCGCTGACGACGACTACGACTACGACGACGGCGACGCCGCTGACAGCGGCAACGACAACTCTAACGACAGCCAAAGCGGCAAAACGGAAAGTCGGGCGTGCAACACTGCGTATGCGTTACATATTACAGCTGACTAGACGAGGGGTGTGTATGTGTGTGTATGGGAGTTCGTGTGTCTTTAAGAGTGTATTTGTGTTTGTGTTTGTTTGCCTTAACACATTTTTCTGTCACGCAAAATAATCATTTGCAAAATCACACCGTGTTGACAGGAGGGAAGCGGGGTTCATTGAAAGACAGCCACTAGGCCGGGTCCCAGGCGAAGTTGAGTAAGTTTACACGGTGAGAAAATGTAGAGTAGGTTAAGTAAGGGTAGTAAATCACCATGAATTCTTAAGGGAATAGAAAAGGAATATTTAAAAAATTATTTTAAGGAAGTAAAATATCTAAAATACAAGCTTTAACTCAATATGTTCGAGTAAAATTAGTTTCTTGCTTTTGACAACCTTTGAATGAAGGCAAATTTTAATGTATAACTAATTTTAAATGTTTATTTTCCACTGTGTATTGTGTGTTGGCATTTTCCTACTCGGCAACACACACAAATTGCTGCTTATTATCATGTGAAAATGCCAGAAATTGAATAATGTCATTTAACAGACTGAGACAACAAGTGGAGCATAGCCCAATTCTTCTTTCCCAATTTAATGTGAACGGAAGAGCGTTGTGCTTCCCATGGACTTTTTCATACACATAACACTCACCTTGACACGCTCCAAATAATCCTGCAGGGCTCCATATGGATCCTCGCCATCCACATCCAACAGGTCTAGGCTGTGTGCCAAATCCAGATTGTCCAAGGCGGCCAGCTCGGAGTCGGCCTTATCGACAAATTGCAGCTTATGATGATGAGGATGATGATGATGAAGATGATGATGAGGATGCCCCTGAACGGGCGCCGTCTGTCCCAAGAATTTCTTATCAGCTGTCATGGTGTTGGCTGCATTTGCTCCTGTGGATGCAACCGATGTTGCTCCTGTTGCTGCTGCCGCTGCTGCTGCTGCTGTTGCAATGCTTCCGTATTGGCGAGTTCGCGGCATCGTTGCACAACCGGTGCTAAAAACGCTCGGAGCGGCGGCTGGAGTAGTCGGCCGGCCATCAACGTCTCCGCTGGCCACCGCATCACTTAATCCCGATTTGTAGCGCGTCGCGTCAGTGGCGATTGCTGACGTGCCGCATGTTGCTGGTGCCGCGGATGTGGCTGCTGTTGCTGATGCTGCTGCTGCAACATCAACTCCGCCTGTTGTTGCTGGCGGCACAGTCGCCT
The DNA here is from genome assembly GCA_008042575.1 of Drosophila watanabei. Classification (NCBI taxonomy): domain Eukaryota; kingdom Metazoa; phylum Arthropoda; class Insecta; order Diptera; family Drosophilidae; genus Drosophila; species Drosophila watanabei. The sequence goes on from VNJS01014570.1 coordinate 202,219, forward strand.
TGCCGTTGATAAGCGTTTGATGTTGCTGCTGTGCGTTGCTGCTGCTGCTGTTGCTGCCACTGCTAATTGCACTCTTCACATCGCCTGTCATGTTGTTTTGATTTGTATTGCCATTGCACTGCATTTTAGTTAACTTCTTGACTTTGTCATGAGGCCGCACCGACTGCTGGGGCTCTGTAAGAGTAAGGAAAATAAAAGATAGAGGAGTTAGATATTTAAAAAAATCAGAGAATAAAATTAAAAATCGTTTTCATGTATATAGGTAGTTAGCTTCTCTATGTTATGCAAAATTACTTGCATTTTTATCTAAAATCTTCAACTTTTCTTTCCAAAAAAAAAAGTATCTGACTAATTTGTGAATTTTTTTGCGACTTGCGGCGCACCCCATAACAATTTCCCAATAAATTTTCACAAGCCAGCTGACTGCTTGAGTCCAAATGCGCGAAAATTTCTGCGCTAATCGCTTTAAATTGTCCACCAAATGTGTGCCATTTAAATTGTCATAAATTTTGCAATATGCCTTGGACTCACATACACACACACACATGTGTGTGTGTCAGCTTGTGGACTTAACTCCTTTTTTTATTTGCCAACAACACATATGGGCTGAGCGAGCGAATGTTTTAATTAATTTCGCAGTGGCGCGCCAAAAATTGCCAGCAATTATTTACATATTCGAATTTATTGCTCACACCACACTTGGCCATTCCCCGAATGTTTCCACATTATTTATCTTCAGTTTGGGTTCTATTATGGAGTTGGGGGAACCGAGCCTATAAACATTTATTTTCCTGCTTAAGTTGAAAATGTGTCACTTGGTTTAAAGAGATGGAAATCGGCATGATATTTGGGTGTGGGAAAATATACAGGAGTATTTAATTTATTCGAGAAAATGTTGTGGAAAGAATATGTCAAATAATATAAGTTAATATTTAAATTTAATTTATTTTAAACACGCCTTTTATTGCCACATTTAATTATATCATAATAGAATTTAGTTCCTTAAGAGTTTTATTTGTATAAATTTAAGTAATATATCTCCATTAAAGCATCTAAATTTCCACATTTCCTCTTCTCCACCACGTAATCTTAAACCAAAAATCAATTCTCAAGCTTTAACCCACATGAATGTCAATAAATTCCCAGCAAATCGAATTGAATTTCGCATAGGGGCTAAGGTTATTTGAACTTTGTCAAACGGAAGAACTCCGACGCCTCCGAACCGAGCGGCCGGCCGGCATATGTCTCTATATCTCTATTTATGTACATTCAGATTTCTTTTATTTTTATTTTTTTTCTCCGTTCAGTTGGCTGGCGGGTAAGTGAAACGGTTTAAGAGTGACTCTTGTGGTGGTTGCCTGTTGATTTTATAGGTTTGATTTTATTTTTGTTTTTATTGCGCATGCGTGCGTTCGATTGAGTTTTTTGATTAAAATGTCGCCGCCACCGTCGAGACTTGGCGACAGCCAATACCGAAAAAAAAAACAACAACAGCAAGGGGTCTCTCAACTGACTCTTTACTATATACTGAGAAAAAATGACTTTATTGGGTGATTTAATGGGTTATTTCTACTATAACTTTGGGTATTTCATTACTAATCCGAAAAACGAGAAGGAAAACATTACAGTAACATGATCCGTAAATCTTCAACTTTTTCTTCTGAGAAAAAAAGTATCTTTAACCTTTAAATTTGCTTAAAAATATGTTTGTAACCTAAAATTGTTTTCCTTAATTTATTTCTATATTAATTTCAACTTGAACTTTTTTTTCACAATGCACTTTGCTTCTGCTGGTCAGAGCTTGGCATTTAAAAATTCTGAATCGCATGCGTTACACAACGGCCCGTGGCGAGCTCGTAAATCAGCTCTCCAAACGAGAGTCAGTCAGACAGCGACCGAATATCGGAAAGACAGACAGACCAACAGACCAGAGAGACAGTTGGCAACATTTTATGGAGGTCTCTCTGCCAATTGATCGTTTTGGACCGATTGGCAGGCCGCCAGGCCAGGCCACAGTCAGGCCTAAAAAATAATATAAAAAGAAAAATATATATATATATATAAGAAAAAGCCAGGCCCACACTTGGCTGCACTTTTCTTCTTCTTCTTTTTTCTTAACTGCATTTCAATTGTGCAATGCTAACGGTACTTTTGGCCATAGGGACGCGATATTTTATTTACCGCCGTGTGGGAGACGCGTCGAAAGTTCATGGGAGGTCTTCCCCCAATTTCGATTGCGATTTTTCAGTCACCAAAAAGTTATTCTTTTTTTTTGGAGACACATGTGTGTGCTGTGAGCTTATTTTACAGAGAAAGGAAAACATAGGAAAACTATAAAAATATATTATATTTGTTCATTCTAAACACAAGTTTGTGTTGAGAAATATTTATCACGATAGGTTGTTTTTTAAGATAATAGTCATAATGTTTTCGCTATTTCAGGTAATCAACTTATGAATGTTGTAACTTTTAAGTTAAGAAAATTCTCAACATAAATTAATTATTAGAAAATCCATCACGGTTTGTTTTGGTTTAGAAAAATATTCAGTATTGTTATCAATATTTCCAGAAGCATACTTGTAGCACTTTTATACTTTTTAATGGAAAAACTACGTAATCTGAACACGAATTTAGGATTAAAAATATCCATAATGACTAATTTCTTCAAAAACTGTTACCCAAAATCCATAAAAATAGTTTTTAATTTATTTTTTATACTGCTATTCCAATTGTTTAAACACTTTCTTCATTTGTAAACATTTTAATCTTAGTCAACCCACTCGATGATCACATTTGATGACATATGCTCTCGGTTTAAATGCCAACGGAATGTCGCAATTTACTATCCACTTTGCTATATAGTAATTCTTATTTTAGCTTTTGTTTGAATGCCTAATTAACGGGTTAACAAGAGGATATGTACATAGACTGGTCAGAAATAAAATTCGGGGCTATTCTTCTATTTGATTGTTGGTCATAAATTCCTTTTCTATTTTTTATTTTTTTTTTCGGTAACCCGTATTCTGATGGGTTCTCTAAGACAGACAAAGAGCGCGAAAACAAAACATTTGTACGCATTTAGCTTATTTGCTTATTTACTTGAACTCGAAATAAAATTGTTTGCTGGGTGTGTCCGCTAAATGGCCACCGTCCACCGTCCGTTCATTCATTGTGATGGGCGTGTGTGTGGTGTGCGGTGGCGGTGTGTGTGCCTTGCTGATTGATTCGCTGACTGAGGTCACTGCGACGTGATTAATTGCCAATTGCCGGTTTGCGCAGGGGAGGTGTCACTGTGCCTAATTGAAGACAATGCAGCAAAAGTACATGCTGGGAAGTGTGTTTTTTCCGTCTGGTCAATATTTGCCTGCAGCTTGCAGTTATCTTTAGCCTCTCTCCCCTGGAGACCTACCTCAATGCATTTCATCTCGACTGGCGACTGGCGCGGAATGAGTAAATAAATAAATAAAATGAAATAAGCACAAGTGAGCTCACCTCACCGCTCGCCAGAAGCTGTCAGCCGGGGCAAAAATGGACACTTGGACACGCGATTAGCGGGCGATGAGCAAGAGACCCAGGGAACCCGGGCAAACCATGGAACCATGAACCGACCCATGGAGCCCCGGAGAATCCCTCCTCGCTGAGCTGACGTGTGTCGGTTCGGGACAACGTCTTCGTCTTCGTCATGCCGATCAGCACAGATCACAGGCGCCCTCAGACGCCGCCCAACTTAAGTCTGCTCTCTAGACTCTGTCTGAATGAGTTGTATTCTATAGACTATAAGTTTGTCATATAAAAATTCTTTAAAATAAATTTTTCTCTTTTTTTTTCAGGTGCTTTTAAAGCAGTTTTAACAGGAATTATAATGGGTAAGTTTGCAAAAAAAAGTTGTTCTTCCATTTAAACTTGTTTTAGAATATTTTTTCTAAGCTCTAACAAAGATCTATAAACTCTTTAAGGAATATTCTGAGAAAGGGTACCCAAATAGGCCATTTCCTTGGCTTATTTACTCTCCAAGTTAGCCAGCTAAGGGCAGGGCTTTAGAGTTGGCAGAGCCTGGGGCCCGTGTCTCTGGGAATGACTCCGACTCTGGCGGCTTTCAAGCCTCATTTGCCTATCAAAATGATATAATACGCACTCATGACGTCGATTGCCGCGTGTGTTGTACGTGTTTCCTGTTGCGCCTTTGTCGATTTTGTTGCTGTTCTTTTGCTTTATTTTCAACTTTTTTTTATATATATTTTTTTGTGCAAAATTGCAGGGGATATTGGGCGCGGTTCGAGTCAAATGGAGTGCACTTTACAACTGGTGACAAAAAAGCTGACCGGGGAGTGTTTTTCTTTTCAGAGTTGCCTGCAAGTGCGTATTTTATTTTCTTCGAGCTGCACCCAACTTAACGACTTTCCCAATTGCCAGACCAGACCTATGCAGACGCTTTAATAATAAAATTTTTACTTTATTATTAAGCAAGAAAAAAAAAGAAGTAGGGAAGTTTTTTATATGCCGCTTAAGTGGCTTTTTATTAAGCATTTGCGGCATTTAATTGATTTGTAATAGATTCGACTCTCATGCTAAAGGTGTGTGTGCCTATATTTTGTGAGTGTGCCATGTTAACGGAAACCGAAGGCTCCATGTCATGCATAATTCATTACAGAAAATACAAAATGCAGTCGGTAAAAAATCAAGTAAAATAAATACATATAGAAAAAGTCACAATGACACGCCCTTAGCAGCTGCCTGGATTTTCTATAAATTTCCTGTACATGTCAATAATTTATTTATTTTTTGTGTTTGCTTTATAAGTATTTTAATTATAACTCAAATTGCCTTTAATTGATTTCAGTGAATTTGTAAGTAATTGCCGGGCAAAACAAAAATGATTCAGATGCTTGAGATTTATTCTCTGAATAAAAAAAAATGTAATTTAATTTTGTATGGCATTTATGTCTTATCGGTGGCATCGGCTAAACACTTTTCACGATATTCCACGATATAATAACAGGAAATGGCGAGGATCTGAGCTGGCTTTTTGATTCACGATGACCTTCTTTGGGGAATGGAAGATGAGGCACTAAGATTACTCTCAGAATAAATAATTATCTTGCTTGCTTTTTATATCTCGTTAATTGTTTCATAAAGTATTATATTTTATTTCCGATGGAATTGACTTCATATTATATCAAAGCCTAGTATTGATGGCATTCGGAAATGACAAAAGAAATTATTTATGGTATAATCCCACCATGTCGCACTTCCTTTCATATTTCCCTCGAACAGAACCCTTGCTCTCATCAATTAATAACAATAAATGCTGCTATTAAACTAGCCTCGATGAGTGTGTGACTCTGTGCCTAGCCCAAGTCCAATAGTTCCCACAATATGTGGCGACACTGCCAAAGCCAAAGCTGATTAAGTAAACTTACCATTTCCTGCCGCAAAGGCGGCGATGCGCTCCCTAACCGATCGTCTGGGCTCGTCATGAGCTGCAATGTTGCTGCTGGTGTCGCTGTTGCTGTTGCTGCTGCTGTTGCAGCTGTTTGGCAGCAACACATGTGTTGCCGTTGAGTCATGGCTAGGACTTCGCTTCACCATTGTCGTTTTGATCACAGTCTTAAGGCGGCTGGGCGTGGTGGGACGCGCTGCAATGCGGGGCTTAGTTGCAACTTCAGTTGTTGCTATTGGAGCTGCTGTCAATGTTGCTTTATCGCTGCACAGCACTTCTGTGGCAGCACCCACAAACTCTTCTGTTGTTGCTGCTGCTGCTGCTGCTGCTGCTGCTGCCGATGTTGCTGGCAGCCCACACTCGCCAGTTGCCGTTGCTGTTTCGGTCTCGGTTGCTGTCGTAATTGTCATTTTATTCTGCGACGACTTGGGTGAATCAATTTTCGAGTTGCTATTGCTATTCGTTTGGGGCTCGGCGGCGACGGTGTCGGGTAATTTACAATAATTACAGCGCAGTTGCTGGTTGTCTAGTGTATTTTCCTTATTGCTATGTTGCTCTTGCTCTTGCTGTAGCTGTTGCTGTTGGTGTTGCTGCTGTTGCAAGCTAAGTCTTTGGGTTGGTTGTCGTTGCTGCTGCTGTTGCTGCTGCTGTTCATTGCCACTTGGCGGGCTCTTTGTGACAGCGCAATTTTTAGTTGCCGCTGCTAGTTGAATGCTACTGCTGCTGCCTTTGTTGTCCTGCCGCCATTGTTCGTTCAGATTTCGTTGATTCATTAATATCAGCGCCACATTTCCGTCGTCTTCAGCGATATCATTGGCCCCATCATTCACATCTCTAGTTGTATCGGTATCTAAAGCTGTGGCTTTATCTTGGCTAAGATCGTGGCTAAAATCACTGCTGCAATCTCGACGACGCCGCTGTGGCACATCATCAATATAAGTGAACTCGCTATCATCGACGAATATATTTCTGGCATGCAGCGTATTAACCTTCTTCGGCTGCTTGAGGTTGTAACGCCTTCGCTGTGGACAGCAGCACAACTTCACGAGCGATCTGTGCAGAGCTGGCGGCGATGTTGGCGACAATGTCGGCCGATGTGGCGTCGCCGGCGTGGCAATGTCAGCCCATTTCTCGATCAATGCCAGCTCGCGAGCATTGGACATTGTCGTATAGCCATGCAGGGTGATTCTGGAAATATATAGAAGGGAAAATATATGAGTTAAATGGAGTTAAAAGTAATATATATAATTTTATAAATTCAAAAATTGGGTTAGGAAAGTCTTTAGATCTAAAAATAGTTTATAAAATTAGAAAGGAGCTTAGAAAAGTTGAGAATTCAGTTGATTTCATTATAAATTATACCTAAAATTTTTTCTATAATTTTTAAAATCTTTTTTTTATTGGAATTAAGTTTTTTAGCTAAGCAGACAACTTCATTTAAACATTTGCTATTTTAAAAGCTTAAACACATAACAAAGAAATTATAATAAAACAAAGAATACTGATCAATTTTTCACTGTCTTTTCACAAAACATTTCTTTTAATTCCGCGATGCACCTGCTTTTTTATGCCGATTTAAACAATAAGCTTTGTGGCAATTCTGCAGGTGAATATCGAAAAGGAAACCATAAATTAATTACACTCGAAAACCGAAATCAATTAACCACATTTCTCAACGCGTCTCAGCTTTTCACCGAAAACGTTTCCTCATTCCTGTGCCTCTGCGGTATGGAATGGAATGAATGGCCAAGACGACTGGACTGGGACTGGACTGGAGCTGGAGCTCCTCCGTTGAAAGCCAATTCGCTGCGCACATCACAATCACAGCCGACTTGGCCAGCGACGCCATCTGTGCGTCATAGCCACATCCACAGGCACATCCAGGTCCGGGCCAAAGCCGGAGCCACAACGTGTTTTAATTGCCAGCCGCTTTTTGCGCAACACTTTCCACGGGCACCCGGCACACCGGGCACTGGGCACCGCCACACCACTTCTAAGTGACCGCCAAAATGTTGAGCTGCTGTTTGCAGCTTTGCTGTTGCTGTTTTTTTCTGTTTTCTTATTTTTTTCTCTCAGCCTTTTTCTGTTTGCTGTTTGCCGGCAGAAAGCCGGCTGTCGATGCATGATTAACTGCCCGTGCGGAGCTGCAAACTGCATTTAATTGCATTCGCTGCATTCGCGATATTTCGGCCGCAGGGCTTTCGACAGCAGGTAGCCGAAATCTCGGAGATCTCTCACAGATTCGGTATTTCAGATTCCAGATCCCCGAGTAGCTCCCAAAATACCGTTGTTAGCCGACCGCCCACCGTAGCTCTCAAGCTAGTCATTGGCTGATTAATTTGTTGTGCCGGAAAAGTGCACAGTGAAAAATTTTGAATGGGGTTTTAATTACGTATTTATCTTTTACAGAAAAAAGTGTAAGCTTTATGCTGGAATTTTTGAATTAAAATCATATTTAATTTATAATTCAGCAAAGCAAAAACAACATCTACAAATCTTTGGAAAGAAATATTTGAAGCTAAAATTAACATTAAGATGAACCTTGGATTTAAAAAACCAAATCTACCTTAATGTTTTCAATTTTTTTATTATTTACTTGATACAAAATTCATTTAAGCTCATGTCTCCATTTGTAACTTAAATTTAAGGCTATTAAAATTATGCTCCGAGCCCCAAAATTCTGTGCCCACCCATGTTTTTATTAAAAACTGCAGTAAGACGAACGGATAAAAGGGAAAATTAAACAAAAAATCAAATTAAAGTAAAGTAATAAGTAACTTAACTTATATTTAAATTTATTTTCCACATAATACCAAAATTTTCTTGCCGTGTTGCCACCGGAAAATGAATTTGCATATGGGCTGGTTGCGAACTCGACTAACTGCTACCTTATTGGCCAACGGGGTTGACCTTTTGCCGTGGCCCCGGCTAAAAGCTTTTCGCCGTGAAAGTTTCTGCCTTGGAAATTCCTTTCACCACACTTTTTTTTTTTTTTTTGTTTTCCTTGCCGCAGAAAAAGCATCTCAGGCTGCCGCCTTTCCGGACACTTTGAGTGGGGTGGGCGTGGTTGCTGTCAAACGTTTGACAAATTAATTTCAATTGTTTAATGCGCACACACACGGGGCGCTTATCTCTTCCACTTTATCTATTGGTGTTGCGGCCGAGTGAAAATAAATTAACAATAAATAATTTTAATTATTTCATGAAGATGTCAAATTACACACGCCCACGCAAAAGGCCAGGCCAGGCTCAGACCAAACTCTGTGGGGATTTATCTATTATTTTTTTGCCTCCCAAAAGAGCCTGGGCCCGCCGGGTCGCGTTCGGCGATCTTTGCCACTTACGGACGTCTGTTTTTTACTTTTTTGTGGCAGCAGCTTGTGGCACAGCTGCGCGCTCTCCGTATTTATGATTATTTTCCATTTTATTTTATTTATTAAATTTGTGTGTTTGCCAAAGCTGCCCGACCCGGCCCGCCGCCGGCACTTTTCGGGCAGCTCTAATAGGATTTGTTTGCGGGATAGGAGCTGTCCGAGTCGCTGACGTCCGACGTCACACAATTAAGCCCGGGCCCCTAGTTAAATTTCTCTCACCGTAGCTGGCTAGCCCTATCACATTTCATCTGAGGAAATTACAAGAGGAGCTGCCAGCAGCTGGGCTACCAAACGATTTGTCAAATTAGGTTTTTGGGGCCATAAAAACGGTGTGGGAAGGGTTCCATTGTGAACGGATTAAGATCAGGTGTAAATATAGAGTATACATTCCATAGTTTATAATTAAACCCTTTGCTTCAAGTTATATCCTAACTTTTAAAACCTAAAACCTTATAGTAATACTTACAGACTTGGTTTCATAAGAGAGTCTACCCTGTACTCTTCATCTTGTCTAGAGGATATAAAACTAGGGAAATACCTTTATGACAATTGGATTAGTTGAGATAGCCCCACGATCTCTACCTATTTTTGGGTGTGTCGCCCTTATCTGCACGCTAATATACCCCTTCTTATGCTGTAATCTCGGCCTATAAAAAACGATCGTAAAACCGACGAAAGACATCGGAAAACATAAATTAAAAAATATGCCAGAGCAGCCCCTTTTGCTTGTATTTTCCCATCTGCGTAATAAATCCGAATGCGGTATGGATATATGCTTTATTTGTGTTATTGTGATTTATGGGCATGCTCATGCCGTGCTCTTTGCCGAACGAAATTAATATTGAAAAGCTACTAAATCCAGACTTACGCATAAATTAAATGTTAAGTAGGAAGGCTGGGTCCCGGCACCAGACTATTTTTGTGCTCCGAACACAACGCAACAAAGGAAAACAAGCCAACGAAAATCGAAAACAAAACAACGAACAGCTTCTCAGCTTCTGGGGGCGATTTTCTCGCATGTTTAACCCGTGATTTATGGCATCGAGTGAGCCAGTGAATAAACACAACATTTTTGCACATTTGCAATGCATTTCGATGCATTTGACATCGTAAATAACTTGCCTCCAATATAAATGCATATATATAGAAACAAATATAAATAAATCCATATGCGCATGCGTGGCACGTACAGCCAAGCCGGTTCGATATGGGGCCTGTTTATTTATGAAGTCTAGACTCTCGATTTGGCGTACTTATAATTAGCATCATTCAGTCTCATATCGGGCTATATATATAGTGGCCAAGTAACGGTGTGGCCAGGGTTCTATGAACTATCAGAGCCCCGCCGGCAAAACTGTCGTCTTAGCTAATTGAGGCTGACCGCGCGGCTTAATGTCAGCCAGTCCGTCACTTTAGCAATCGGGCAATCGATCAATCAGCCGACCGATCACTCGACCAATCAATAAGTCAATCATATGCACGGCCAATCGGCAGAGTGCATACAAATTGCTGCAATTGTCTTTCAATGGCTTTTCATAAGTGCATTACCCGTCGCTTTGGCTTGGAGTGGGAAAGTTTCGCTTTTCGTCGCCGGAGATTGCCGGGAAATAACATATTCGATGGATTTAAATACGCATTCGTTTTGATGCTTCGATCTTAGGTGGAAAGTTTTTGGAGGCCCAGGGCCAGGCAATCAAGGCGACATTAGCGATCTGCCGATGGCTTTTCCAGCTGGAGATAGAGAGGTGCAGTGAGGAAAATGTTATGGAAAATCGTATTTTATTTTAAGTTTTCTATGAAATTTTTTGTTCAAGTTTCTTTATTTTCTGTCTCTAAAGTTTCCAAAAAGTAAAGTTTATTTTTTGTATTATTTTTTAACTCGATCAAACAATTAAATTATGCAATTTCTCTCCAAAAACAGGGATGCCCAAACCTGGTACTTTCGGGCTTTTCTTGACTTCCCAAGGTATTTATTTATATTTTTCCGAGACAGAGTTCGCTTTAATTTAACTTTAGCTAATTTTCTCATTGTATTACTTTTTATCAACCAATTCAAGAATTTTAATTTCTTAAGTTCTTAGGTATTTTATTTACTAATTTAAAAATAAATAACTAAACCTCTGTTTGAACTTTTTTCCTGTGCATTTGGAAGCTGTAACTAAGGCTTTTGCCAGCCGGTCAGCCCGATTGCCTCGTACGCTGTCTATTAATGTTGCCCATTAACCTTTTAACCCTCGATTGCCAGTCTTTATTTTTTCGGTTTTTGTTTTTTTTTCGGCTGCAATGCGTGGTAATGACTCTCTTTCTCCGCTTTGTCTCTCGAGCACGCTCTCTTCACGCAAAAATGCGCAGAAGCCAAACGCTTTTTTCGGTAATTTTTTTCCCCCGCAGCTTGGCCGTTTCCCCAGTTGGCCATTTATTATTGGTAGTGGAGTCGAATTTGTTGCCAATTTGTTGCGCCGCAAAAGTTTGTCGTTCGCCGTCGTTTTTTTTTTCGGGTAGCAGTCTTCCAATTAATTTCCGCATTTCCCAGAGACAAACTTGGCAATTAATTTTGCCGTTTGCATTTCTTCAACCTTGTTGGCCTGACCTTTTGGCTCAACTGATTCACGCCAACGCCACACACGTCACAGCTTTTTTGGTCTCAGTTTCGCAGCATCCTAACGATGGTCCTTTTTTTGGTTTCGGCTTCGACTTCGACTGTATTTTTATTTTTTATGGTTTCCTCTAAGTCGGCAATTAATCAAAGCGCCTTTGGCCACGACGGACAAATACAAATCCTTTTGTATGCACTCGCATTCGGTCGTATATGGCTAACGACTGACAACGCAAATGGCTTAAATGACAGCGGGCCGTGGTCGCGTCATGAGTCAGCCGATGGGCCAACGGTAACGTAACGTTAACGTTAACGTGGCCAATGCGTTCGCATCTTGGCCGTTTTTGGGCGGCTTCTCTCTGGATGCTCCCACAACAACAACAACAAACACAACAACACCCCACTTGGCCAACTCGACTCGCCTGACTGACAGACTTTGCTGACAGGCAATGCCAAAGGCCAGAATCCACACAGGACGGGACAGGACAGGCAGGACAGGACAGGCAGGAGTGAAGGCTTTTTATTGAAATTAACTTTGTTGCCCATTTGTATATCCCGCTGAGCGCATAATAAGTTTGTCAAAAATTAAACAAATAAGATGGGAAAATGTTACGAGAAGAAGTTAGAGGAGAGAGTCTAGTAAAATAAATTTAGACCTTATTGAATTTAACTAGTAAAAAAGATATTCTAATGTTGCTACCCTTTTTGAGTTTTAAATAAACTTATTTACATACGCTTTAACATTGAATTATATATTAAACAATTAACCTCTCAACATTATTTTTTATGCGTTGTAATCAAAAAAAAAAAAAAATCTAAATATCAACAGCAGTTACACGTTTTGCAATTTGCCCGGCAGCATTTTGATTTCTCAAATTCAGTTCCAGTTGAAAATTTCAGGGACAAGGACAAGGACGCCTTGTGCAAATACACTCGACTTGGCAAAATGTTTGCTCTAGCAATAATTGGCGGCATTATTGACGCTTTCCGATAGCCACTCAATGCCCGGCGATTACCGGCGTAGTTTATATGGATCGCCTTGCCTCGCCTCACCTGTTTTTTTTTTCGATTGAACTTCAAAATTGGAAAAAATTCACAAAATTCAATTGTTGGCCCCCATGATGCGTGGTCGGGGTCTCATTTTTTTTTTTTTTTTTTTTTTTGCAAAGGCCAAGTTAATGAAAATATCATTACAGTTTAGCCCAGAGCGTAACAATAAACAGACTGGCAAAGAGCAAAGAGCGGGGCTTGGCTCGTTTCTGTTCGTTTCGCTTAGTTTATTGACACATGAAATATGATCGCTTCTTGTTAGGGAGTGTGTGTAGTATCTCTGAGGCTTTTTGCCTTTATTTTGCTGTATTTTTCGTCTCATTTTTTGGTTTCTTTCTTACTCTGAGGTGCGTGCCAAGCGGGCATTATTCAAGCAGCGCTCAGCGAGTCAAGAAAGCTTTGCGCATGCGCGTCAAAAGTGTCCAAGTCCCCGGAGCTGGATACCCTTCTCTCCGCTCCTGAACTGGTGTCAAGATTAAGCGCAAAAGTGCGCAATCTTTGTGCAGAGAGAAAAAATTTATTTATGAATTTATTTAAGCCAAAAGTTTACCTACAGAACAATATTTATGAGCCTTAAGTTTAAGACCCTTTTTATATAACGAGAATTTTTATTGATATTTCCTTTTTAAACTCCTTAAAAAATATATATTACCGAAATCCAAAATGTCTCATTTCCCTATAAAATTAAGTCACCGTAAATAAGGGATGACAGAAAAAATCGATACATCGCTACTGTAACGATCTTTGAATAAAAAGTCGATATGTGTACGAATCGATTATTTAAAGTGTGCGATAAATCTATTTCCTGTTTGATATATCGGACCAAAATTACCGAAAGGGGAGACAAATACCTTTATTTTCGAATTTTTCCGATTTAATCGATATTATTTTAGAGTGTGCCATAAATCTATTTTCTGTTTGATATATCGAACCAAAATAATTGAAAAGGGAGACAAACTCCCACATTTTCTAGTATTTTCGATTTAATCAATATTTTGAATTTAAATGTGATATTTTTCGATATTTAAAAATGCATTATATCAAAGTTAATGATATTTTCGATAAGTTGCCATATTTTTTTCTACGTTTTCTTTCGATTTACATACCCACCCCAAATTTCTCTCCGTGCAGAGCTGTAAGACTGAGGCAGCCAACTGCTGTCAATTTGACAAATGCTGCTGCCTGCACGATTGTGACAGTTTTAGCGAATTCGTAATTAAGCATGCGCGCACATGCATAAATAGCATAAATATATTAAGCAAATACAAAGCCAAAGGCACTGCCCACCGACTGCAATCCTCGTGAGCTGCCAGCCAGGATGACAAATTGCTCGAATGTTTTTTGGGCCGTTTGAGCCGTTGGTATGTCGCTATCGCTATCGTGTGTTTATTTTTTTCTGCATTTGGTAATTAAAATAATGCACAGAAAAAGGTGTCAAGGACTTTCGACGTCAAGTGAATTTTAAAAAGAGTGAGCTTTGAGCTTAACTCGAAACAGCATGTGGTGGCACGTTTTCGGCTTTGGGCATGCGGGCTGCCACAGTGCGTATGCGCAATGTGGCTGGTAAAATGGTGATTTAAATGCTTAAAAATAAAGGTGCTGATGGGAGATATGCTCAGGTTGGTTTTTAAGGGATTACTAGAGATATAGAGATAGAGATAAAGATATTTACTTCTTCTTTTACAATTTCTTAATTTTTTAAACTTGATATTCTATTTTTGTATTAAAAAATTGACTTATTTAACCCACTTAAAATTGCAAAACAACCTTCCACTTAATTGCTTTACTCATTACCCGAGTGTCAGTAATTTTCGACAACGTATTCTATTATCCAAGTGACATAATTATTTTTTCAAGCCTTGTCTCCTCGGTGATCTGGTTAGCATAACAGTAATGAACCGGGCCACGCCTCACAAATAAATGTCAACGCTTTGGCACGTTCAGCTGGATTCCCATTTTGTATACTCCACACTCCACAACTATATAGTATTTTGTATATATACTCACAACCGGGCACGTATCTAAGCACGCGATCTGCACCGCAAAAGGCGAAACTGTTCAAAAGTATTTGCATAATTTACCTGCAAAGAAAACAACAGACACATAAATTATAAATATTTTGTTGTACTTTTTATTTTTTATTTTTACTGGCAAAAAAGTAAACGTTTTCTTAAAAACAAATCGGTATGGTAATAATATTTAAAATCGCAGAGCCACACCTTTTGCAATAAATTGTGTACATTTTGCCGTCGCACACATAATAATTAAATGCACTAAAAAATGAATTAAGCGCGCTGCGATGAACTGCCACGGGATGCGGAATCGAAACCGAAATCGAAAGACGTCTGCACTGCCGGCAACTTCATTGATAAATAAACGGGGGAAAAATGTTTTCCCCGAAAAAAACAGCCAACTAAAAACCCACCCGAAAAATATTAAAAAAAATCACTGAAAAATATGTACGCCCTATGGCGGGGCAGCTTGCTGCACGATGCTTCCTGCACAATATGCAACAATTTGTTGCACGTCCGGATGTTTACAACAAAATAAACAACATATCGCGGCGCAGCATTCAATTCCCATCAATATCAAAATCAAAATCGAACAAAAAAATTGTAATTCCAATTCGAATTTGACTCCAGAGATTCCCCAAGCCAAAGCCTGCATATGGATATATGTATAACTTGTTACAGATTTGTTTACTCGCTGCGCTGGCTGCGCTTTGAACGCTGATCAAAGTCCCCTGGTGAATTTATTATATAATCATTGGCAGGCCCGGCCATAATTGGCCGCAATCAATCAGCCAGTGATTGGTGATCGGATCGATTGAAATCGATGAAGCGCTAATCTCCCCGTTGACCCATATCCATTGCGTTCAAAAAAAAAAAAGAAGTACAAAGATGCAATGCGTGGGGGAAGTGCACCGGAAAAAGAAGTTGGGTCCTTTTGGTATCTAAAAGGGTGCCAAAAATAATAGATTTTAGGATGTACAAATGATTATTTTATATTTTTTAATATTTGTTAAATTTAGGTGAAAGTAGATCATCCTAAAACAAGGATATTTTTATAGGAGTAAGATAAGATTACTCTTCCTCTCTCTACTGAGTTTTCTGCTTGGTTTCTTAGTTAGTTTTAATTTTAGTTTAAGTATTTTTTTTTGTAGATTTTTATTCTAAAATCTTAAAAGAATATTTCCTTAAACTAAAACCCATCAGCTTCCATATATTTTCTCCAAGTGCACTACAAAGTACAGGTGAATGCACCCGAGTTAAGTATTTTGTTTACTAATGATCGCCACAATGAAGTACCGCTAGCTGCATTTTCCGGGGCATCGAGATCTGTTTGAAGAGCCGTAATTGTTCTCTAAATTATTTGGGCGAACGACTCTTTGGTCGTTGAGGGCTTGTCGCCACCGATGTCTGTCTATATGTTTGCGGCTTTTTATGTCTGTCTGCGGTTTTCGGGTCGTCATAATGAGGTGCCAAACATAAATATGAAGAGGGGATTCTTCTACCACATGGCCGAGACATTTTCTTGCTGCTTCCCCCTACCAAAGTCTGACAACGACAAATGTTGGGTTCTTTAATGAGATTTTGGAAATCTCAATCTCCCAAGGTGTTTATCTTACACTCAAAGGAAAAAAGTAGTATAAATAAAGGCAAGGAATATGGGGAGAGAAAAATAAATAATTAGAAATTCTTAAAAGGCATGAATACCTTTTAATTGTAAATTACTATCGAAAATATTTATGGATTTTAAATAAGGGCTTAGCTATTTTGTTCATTATTTTTCATAATACTTATTATGAAAGAAAATGTATTGTTTTGATCCTAAATATAGCATAAATCAAAGTGTAATTCCCTTAATAATTAATCACTTTTCTCTGGGTGTGCTGCAAGTCTCCAGATCTCTATTTTCACTGTTGATTTCCTGGCCATGTAAACTCGAGTGCCCCTAATGAGCCGCCTAGGTAATGCAATGTGGTTAACCCCCTCGAAACCATAACTCATTCTTGTCTCCTCTGGCTGCTAGAAAAAAAGCAAACACAGCTGCTGCTTCAGACAATTGTTTAGACATTTAGCCATTGCTGTTGCCCCCAAATAAATATATATAGAACTGAAGAACCGAAAACCGAAACTGAAACAATTTACAAATAATAATAATAATAGTGGGATAGGAAAACCATTTGGCATGGCTGCGAAATTGGGGACGCCTCAATTTTGTTTATAAATGCGCTTCTCTGATCGAATTTTTCGTCTTTTATATTTTTCGTTGCTGATAGAATTGTAACAACTGTCGCGGCATAAATAAAGCTATTATGATTTATGCCGGCCAGACATTTTGCTATTACGAAACTCGTTAGAATGCTGCTGCAGCCACGGGCCAATGGCTGGGATCTGGGATCCTCTGTGGATATTTGCATGTCTAGCGCCAATAATTCTAAGGCGTGCGCTGCGATGAGATGATACTCCGCCAAGTGGGACTCCTCCTCTTCCAGCTGGCACCTCTCTCTCTCTATCCGTTTCCGATTTCGACGTTTGATATGGCGTGAGGCTATATTGGCAATCTTCTGTGGGCCCATCATCCATCGGCTGGTTGATTGTGAATGTGCGTGGAATGGTAAATATCTGCGATTGCAATTGCAATTAAAAGAAAGCCTGGGACGAGGACGAGGACGAGGATGGGGATGAGGATCGAGATGAGGATGAGGACCATGAGGACCAACTGCAAATGCAATCTGCGAGCATGGCTTTTGTGCATGTAAGCGGCGGCGCTTTTTATAAGAATCGCTTATCAAGCGTTGTTGCAACTGCAAGTGGTTGTTGCTGTTGTCATTGCAGATGCAACATTCGATTGCAAGAGGCAAAACACGCAGAAAAATCAAATCACAGAGAAATAAAGTATTAAACGAAGCAGGGAATACCCTTCTAAACAAACATTGTTGATTTAAAAAGAATATATTTATAGATAGAGTCAAAAAATAAATCCCAGAAAATCCTAAAGCAAGTTCTTATGTCTAAAAATCATCTCAGACTTTTCTAAATATATTTTCTTTTTTAGGGATCTTTAATATCTTGACAAACCTTATGGAAAAATGAAAAAAAATATACCCTACATAGACTTTAAAGAAAACCAACGCCCAGCAAGTGAAAATTACTGTGAGTCATGGGACTCAGCCCACAGACAAAGGCCTCATTAGGCGGGGTCTCTGGGATCTCTCTTTCTGGATCTCGGGGGACTGGGAACTGCGAACTGGGAAGTGGAAACTAGGGATCTTGGGACCTGGAGATACTCCATACTCCGGACTCGTTTCAATTTCAGTTTCAGCGTTGGCGTTGAAAGCGCGTCGCGTCGCGTTGCGAGCACTCCTCTTTAACTACATAGTTACAGTCATTGCAGGATCTGCATTATCATCATTATGGTCATCATCATGTTGCGCCCATAAAGCGAATTATGCCATTTGCGTAAATTATTGTCAAGTGGCCCCGGCACACTAAATCATAGAGAGATGCCAGGCTCCTGATGGGGGCACACGGATAGTGGAGCTGTAGCTTGAGCTGTTTTTCACGCCAATCAAATGGTTATGGCTTGTGGAACCTCTAAAACATAAAACAAACTTCTTACTCGGGAGGAGAGAGAGAAGTGAAATCAAGAGTTCAGGGACTGGAGGTGACCCACAAAATGTATGGAACGATATCTGAAATTCATATTTATTTTTGCAATGGCCTATTAAAATATACAACTTTATAACTTGTTCCACTTTGTGTTTCGTGCTTCGGGACTTCGTAGCGGGACAGCAAAAACTTTCTTATTAAGAATTATATATGCAAGCGTAATGAAAAGCCATAAAAAATGATACTTATAAGACGAGAGCAGGAGCTGGAGCTGGAGCTGGAGTCGTATCCCGGCTCCCTATTCCATTCTTTTTTTTTTTGCTCAAGAATTTGACCCAGAAAGTTGGAAGTTGCAGTTGCAGTAACGCGGAAGTTCTGCTTTTTTTTACAGCTCTTTACTGCTCCTCCGATGGTGCTTCGATGCTGATGCTGCCTTTCAGCGGGTATAAATAAATTTAATGACTCAATTTGTAATGAGAAATGTGCTGCTGCTGCTGCTCGCTGGAAAGAGATCACTGATCAGCTCCACTTGCAGAATTTGTCCATAATTCCGCTTAAATTGAAGCTCCCGCCGGCTGCTGTGTGTTGGTTTTAATCAAAGGACCATTCAGAGATGTCCATTTGCTTCCACTTAAATTTAAATAAATTACATAATTTGCGAAACGAGAGAGTTCTTTGTTCTTAATGAAAAATGCCCGAATAAAAATATGCAAATTCATGTCGATTCCTTAACGTTGACATCATCCCGTAACCTGTTTTTTAACAGGAATTTGCTGATCATATATTTTGCCTTTGTTTGAGTTTTTATTTGAACAATCCGAAAATTGTTTTAAAGGTATTTCGTTTACTCGTAGGCAATGGCAAAAAAATGTACAAAAATTTATGACAAGAGTGTCAATAGGCCGTAGCACATAAACGCTGTTAATTAACATTTATTGTTTGCTGATACTACAAAGAAAAAAGTAAAAAAATATTAAACAAAAGAGGAGAAATAGCTAAGAGCAGAAAGGGGGTCTTTTTGGCCATAAAAAGGCATTCAATTTGCTGGCCATAAAATTTTATGAAAAAAAATTTTTTTATATACATTTTCTTTCTTTGCCTTGTTTGCTATTTGAAATTGGAACTCGAGCAGGCGATTTGCTAAAAGTATTAAATATAATGTATGCAAGTCTAGAAAACAAAGAAAATTCTAATCTATGAAGAAAAAACTTTATTTGTTTTCATTTTTCTTTGCCTGATAAGTACTCGAGTGACTTTGTCCGCTGCTGCTAATCAGTTAAACTCAAATGAAGACTGGCGACTGGTAATTAACCCAGTGCATTTTTGACCGCTGCCTGGCTGCATAAAAATGTTCGTTTTCTTTTTTTTTATGGCTCACAAAGCAATTTAAAGGACTGACAAACCAAATTGGTATGATTGGAAGCAATGAGTTGGGCAGACATCATCTTTGTCTTCTCCTTAAGGGGGATTTCTTTGGGCTTCTCTTTTGTTGTCAACAAACTAATTAAAACTGACACTGACAGCCGCGCCGCGGCGGATGACAATTTACGCAGCTGCATGGGGCAAAGGGAGCCCTAAGCTGGAGTATGTATGGATCTGTGACAGTTTGGCTCAATTGAAATGTTGCACGCACAATTGCCGAGGCTCCAGCATTAAACTGCACTTCAAAGATGCGACATTCAAATGGAAGTTCGTGTTGGAAATGGAAATGGATGTGGAAATGCAGATGCAATTCCAGCTATGATCATTTAAATTAGCCGCTTACAAATTGGCAAATGAGGCAGTGGCAACATGCGGCCAACAGCTGTTTGCTGGCAATACACACATGTTGGCCATATTTTCAAAAATAAAATTGAAGAAAAAAGAAAGCCAAGGTTACACTGAAGGAAGAATATTAAAAAAGAATAATTCAGGACAAATTATAACTAATTATTAAAAGAAAAGTGATCACACAATATTTTTCCTTTAACGACTTTCTAGCTTAATTCCTAAGATACAAAATAGGATGGATATAACTTTGTTTCGGAAAGATATACCCCTTTCTTTAGCAGTATTCTTGTCTGTAGCTAGACCTTGTTGGGAATTTTTAAGTCAAAGCATTAAAGTTACTTTATTTGAAAAATATTTGATGAAAAATAAAAGCAGGTAGTAGGAAATCGCAACATTCTTTATCAACATCATTTTTGGCTTCTTTTTTACATCTTAAACAAGCCAAAATCTGTCTGTTTAATAACAATCTCTTATTAAAAAATATTTAAAAATAAATAATATATTATCTATAACTATTTTTTATAATTTTTTCCAGTGCTTTAAAAATAAAACGAATCAAAACATTTATGTACACTAGCACTAGCAGCAGCAAAGTTATGACTCTAACATGGCAAATGCAAAAATGCTAGCAATTTGTGTGCACACACACCTAACACATCTATGACAGTGGTGTGTGTGTTGTTGTGGTGTGATTTTGTGGTGTGCCTGTGTGTTTCTGCTGAGGCTGCTGACAACGACGACAGTCAGTCTGGCAAGACATGCGAAACGTGGGCAAATAATTATACACGGATAGCCGATCAGCTAGACGTGGCTTTTTTTTCTGGCTGCCATTGTAATTGTTGCCTATTTGGTGTTGGCTTTAAGCGTAAATGCAAAGCAGCTGAGTTCAGACTTAACCCAAACAATACTTTGCGAGCAAAGGCTTGGCTAAAAGTGTTGAAATTCAAAGTATTTCTCAATTGTTTAGGGGAATTTTAGAGCAGAAAGCAGGCATATATTATATTAATGCTCAAGGGAGTTGTGTTACTTCAGTATTTTATTATTTATTTTATTTACTAGCTTTGTAAATTACATATTTTCTGGCGTGTTACAGTTAGGTAACAATTGCCTGCTGAGGGTTAACTGGAAAATTGTTACACATTTTCGTTATTGTTGTTGCTGGTGCCCCGAAGCTCCGCCTGGAAAGACTGGCAACACCGGACCACCGGTGACAATCATAATTTTTCATAACTCAACCGGTTTTTCGGCGCTCCCCTGAACACTGACTGACACGTTTATGTAGTTTGCAGGTTTACTTCTTATTTTTATTTTTTTGCAGTGTATGCGTGCTGCTGCACATGCGCACAAGTGTCGTCGTCATCGTTGGCGTTGGCGTCTGAGAGAGCTTGGGAGTTCGGTGAAGGAGCCAAGCTGGCCAAGACCGCTGAGCTGTTGGCTTGAACCGTTGCACCGGGGCGGGCGTCGTGCTCATTGCACAAAAGAATAATGTGGCATGTGCTTCGGCCTGTAATTACCCGGACTCGGCCTCTCCTCTCTAGAGCCGCAGCCGGATTGTGTGTGGCTGTTGTTGTTGTGTCTCGAAAACTGGCTCTGGCTCTCGTAATTAGCCACATTTTTATTTTTTGTTTTGTTTGCTCGCCATGAAGGCCCTTGGGCCAAGGCATTTTTTGTGTTTTGCATAAAAGCGAGCGATGTAAGGCGAGGAA
Organism: Drosophila watanabei; assembly: GCA_008042575.1. Lineage (NCBI taxonomy): Eukaryota > Metazoa > Arthropoda > Insecta > Diptera > Drosophilidae > Drosophila > Drosophila watanabei. The sequence continues at coordinate 223,770 of VNJS01014570.1, forward strand.
ACTAGATTTATTTTTCGACTATCAAGGTTGAGGTGTCTATCAAAATTGACTTAAAAGCTAAGAATTTTTGGATTAATTGAAAAACAATTTTTTACATTTTTCTTTGAGGAAAACCACTCAGTTTTAGCTTGAGCGAATCACAATTAATGCTCAAAACACTTAAATTTAAGATATTTGACATAAACCCTTGGTTTTAATGGATGAAATATTAAAATAAATCCCAAAATTTCCTCCAAATACTTAGTTTGATATTTTAAGACCATTTTCTAGCTTATCTCTTGAAGTAATTCTCTTAGCTTGGCATTTAAGGCCGTTTGCTATTTTATTTTTTGTACATTTGTGAAATGTAAACGGCGGAGAGCAGTCTATAATTTTCAAACATTCAAGTGCCCATCACCAAGACTTGGCAGACCCATTTTTCTTGGAGGCTGTGTTGTGAAAGGAAGTTTGGTTTTTTGTTTTGGTACATTGCATTGCCAAAATGCCGAGCAACTTGACCAGTAACAGAGGCAGCAACTGCAACAGAAACAGCAGCAACTGCAACAGAAACAACGGCCTGTTGCAGCGGCAGCAGCAACATGAAAAACTATTGCAGCTGCAATTACTCGCACTTCAAAATGCCAACATTTTGCACAAAGAGAATATTTCGCTGTTTGCTGTTTTCCTAGGAGATCAGCCACGGCAGCAACAACAATAGCGAAACGTGGCAACATCAATCATTTTGCATTTGCATGCAACAGACAGTAGCCCATGCAACAACAATAACAATAATCTATAGTGGACAGTGGGAAAGAATGATACATTTTTATAATAAAAACTTTATAATTTATAACATTTTAAATGTAAAGTGGCTTTGAGCTTGAAATCTAAGTTATTAATTATATTAATAAATGAATAAATTAAATATAATAAAAACTACAATGCTTCACTCAAATATTGTTGTAGAATAAACATTATTTCATCTAAAATGTAGCAAAAGCAATTGCGGTACTTTCTTTTTAATTAAATTAAGAAAGCTAGTATTTTTATTCACTTTTCCAAGAAAGTTATGTTTAATTTTCATACAAACAACTATTTTGTTATATGATTTTTATTTCTCTCCTAACTTAACTCATCTTCCCAGCATAATTTTTGCATTTTTGACCCACAGTGCTGTGGGAACGGCATAAATTAGCTGGAGGCTTTGTGTTAAGTTTAAGCATTGCACTTGCCTCCACAGACCCCCTTTTATGGCAGCCTTTTTAGCCAGCTTCGTGGTCTGTTTAGCTTCATGGGAGTAAAAGTGTTTCCCTGAACTCTTTTGTGGGGCCGAACTGACTTCATTCTAAAGATACACTTTCGCTGCTACTTTGCTGCACAGTTGCAAATAGCAATTCTCTTGGTGTATTTTGTTACCATGACTCATGACTCACGAATCCAAGACTCGATCCACGATGCGTTGTCATCTCGTCGAGCTCGTCATAATTGGTATTTGTTTTGCTTTTTTTTATGGTTCGCCTCAAAGGTGTTTCCCAGTCTCCCACACAAGTTGCAGGCTTTTTTATGGCGGTTCTACGGACACCCCACAGACTGTCCACATCCGGTTCTGACTCAGCTTAAGAATATTGAATTTATTGCGAAACGAAGACTAAAATATTGTGGATTTCTACCTTTAGAAGTTTATTTAAAAATTTAGAGGAAATTAAATAGTATTGTAAGGTATTTATTTCATCCCAAATATTACCTTTAAGTAACTTTACTTTATTCTAAAGCCCATAGCCTTGGCTTGTTCGTGTTAACCATATAAATAACGCTGACATAACATTTTGCAGGCGAATGATTTATGCTAAATCCGTACAAAAAATCGCATAAACGGACAGGCTTATCTCAATGAGCTGATGCTGCTGCTGCTGGCCAAGCCAATGGAGGAGCCACCGCCAAGAGGCACAGACTTTTGGCCACATGCGTGCTTGCCAGGCAAAAACGACAACAAAAAAAATAACAAACAAAAATGTAAAAAAACAACGAAATACAACAACAGCAAGAAAAGAGGCGCAGGCAGCGATATTGATAGGCGCAATTAATTATACGCGCCTCACACTGACAGTAAGCGTTTTGCTTTGGTGGCACCGTGCTTGGAGATCCCCTCTCTGCCCCTCCCTCACTCTCTCTCTCTCTGTGTGTGCCTCTCCTCTATCTACCCATTCTCTCACACACTCCTCGATCGGCGTATCAATGACCAAATGACATATTAGCCTTCGTCTTAGTGTAAAAAGCCGCGATAACTTTGGCAGACGCAAACGCAAACTCAGTCTCAGACGCACACGCAATGTGCCTCCTCCAAGAAATCGTCAGAAAAATAACAACAACAACAACAACAAAAGAGGCATATATAAAAGCAATAACAAAATAACAACTACAAAAAGCACATGAAGAAAAACCACAACGACAACTTAGAACGCCACGAGCGTCGTCTAATCGTTTATTGAACTCAAAAAGCGAACTCGGAAAGCAACGAACATAATACGCATACGCAGCGTGCGCCGCCGATTGAAGCCTACGATTTTGGTTTAGTTTTTTGTTGTTGTTTTGTATTTTTTTTGGTTGCGGTAAACTAGAGCAGACAGTGTCCAACTGTGTCGCTCTGCTGGCCCGCTGGCGGCGTTGAGAGCTGGAAATTACGATCCGAATCTCAATACCGCCCCAATCCCACCGACACCGCCACCACCTTCAACTCATCAAGCACACTCCCCGCAGAGCTTTGTGGCTTTGATTAGGCGGCAATCGAATACACTCGGGGAATATTTGGGGAAAATGTGTAATCAAAATGAGGAAATTGAGGAAAATATTATAAAAATTCTCTAAATAATCTCTTCTCAAAGTTAGACCTTATTTAGTTTGACTTTAATTACCTTCAATTAAACTTTGCAATTATAAAAGATAAAGGAATGTAACACACAGCTACTTTTATATAAAAACCTTAAAGATTTCACATCTGTGTCTAAAAAGTTTAATCTTAGCTGCCTTGAGATTTCCGATTCCATTAAAATTCTCGTAGATTATATTTTACTTGACGATTCCAGAAGCAACATGTTCCATTCTCATAACCCAGGACCACCAAGGCAGAAACTCTTTAATATATTTAATAAACAAAGGGAAAATGAAGAGAAAAACAATAAGAAACAAAAGTTTGAACGTCAATTTCGGCGTATCTCCGATCCCAATGCCAGTTGGGTTTTGGTTACTGGGTTTCCCTGTGCGGCCACCGATCGCATACTCTTCACATTTCGCTCCATTGGCACCATTGTGGGCAAGTACTGGTCCAAGGAAGGACTCCATTTGCAGTTCTCCAATCCCTGTGAGAGTACCCGAGCTGTGGAGCTGGATAAACTATGTATTGCTGGCTATCCTGTGCGCATTCAGGCCATACCTAAACTTACCGGGGAAACCAAATGTTCTTTCTTACGTCAAATGGGTGAAGGTTCCTGTAAGAATATATGCCGAAGGGAAATGGAGCCCTGTAACCTGGGATTCTTAAGCAACTGGCTAACAAGTATTGCTAGGTTTTTGGCGATTTGTTTGAATAAATTTTATTAAATCTGGGACCTTGATGCGGAATAATCCTCATCCTGAATCATTTAATAATATATTTTAATAACTACCATTTTTTGCCGTGTAAATCGTATATGCATATGGATTATGCTGAGAGAGGGGGAGTAGGAAGTCGATGTGCACGTTTCGTTGAAATATGAGTAGCTGAGTGACTTTATCACGGTGGCCCCCAAACAAACAGAGGAGCCAGAAGAGAGGCAACGAGTTAAAGAGGTAAAGAAGAGCGAAGAACACTGGAAGACTGGCGCCATTGATTCCCATTGCATTCCCATGAAGTTGAATGCAACTCCCACGCTTTAAAGTAGCTCGTTTGGGGTATTTGTCACGTCTTTGTGGCGGCTTGAATGGCCGCTTTCCTAGGAGGAAAGTCGCTTCAATTTCATTGGCTTTATTTCAGCCCTATTCTAGGCGAGTTCTTCTGGAAGTTTATTTACGAGAACAAAGCGTGTGGCGTCTGACTGGAATTCTGATGGCCAAAGGGAGTGGTCAAGGGCTATAAAAGAGTATATAAATGGTTATAAGGGTCTTTATTTAGGGCTTAAAGGTTATTAATTAAAAGTTTAAAGTACAGAAATGGTTAAAAAAATAGGAAATAATCTTCTTCTGTTAGATATATGCACTTCAATAGCTTTCATTGAACTCATACATCCTTTCTTCAACTGCAATTTCATCATTTTCGTTACAAAAGGGCTTTCAACATTATTTATTAAGTACTATACGAGGGCGTAGCTTGCCGCTTAACTGCTTTACAAAAATCGATGGCAAATTGTCAGTTACTACTGTGTAATCAGCCAAACAATAACAACAATCGAACTCCAGCAAAAGGCTTTCAGCTTTCAGCTCTCGACTCTCCACACTCCACACTGATTTGCTAAACAATTACGAGTACGTACACTCACTCCCAGGCCGTACAAGCACTTTAGATAAGAATCTTAATAGAATTGCAAGGCGAAATGCAATGCAAACACAGAATACTGAATACAGAACCGAGAATATACAGATACAGATACAAAAGCCGGGAAGAGAGTTGCGACCTAATGATATTTATCAGCGATTCATACAATTTCCATGAGGGCATCATCATATTTACAAGTTAATATTTACGCTAACAAGATTTTCTCGGCCCCACAACAACAACAAAGTTGCTGATCTAGCCACGGGCTCTACTCGATCTGCTCCAACTCTTTTCGGGATCTCGGATTTCCCCCGTCCTCCCGCTCGCTCGCCTCGCCACACACACACAAAAGGATCGCAATGGCACACGGCTGCGCAGATGGAGATACTTAGATATAAAGGATCTGAGTTGGTAAGGAGGCAGGGGGAGGGAGGAGCGACATGAGTAGACAAGCAGAATGCTTGTTAAAGCCCACAACATGCTGATTTCATTAAAGATATCGCCGGATGGCACTGCAATCGCTGAAGGGAGCCACTTTGCATGTGGCAGCCCAGAAAGCAAAACTCCAAAGAACACTGGGAAAAATAATTATAGAGAGAGAGCTAAGGGAGTAATTATTAATAAATTGTATTTACTGGATCATAAATCATGTTAAAATTGCTTTAAAAATCTTTAGGATTTTTAAAAACTTTTAAAGAAGTGTCTAAAAGTATGCAATGCTATTTTTAGCTAAGGCTAATTTTTGACCTCTCTTAAGATTTTTCAAATAATAAATAATTTACATTTAAATGTAAATAAAAGGAGACAACTCAGGAAGTAATTATTTATAAAATGTAAATCACTAGTGTAAATCACTAGGGGTTTTAAAACCTTTTAAAAAGCTGTCGAAAAGTATGCAATGCAATTTTTAGTGAAGTCTAATCTTAGCACTTCTTAAAATAATTATTGTAGCAACTCTTATAAGCTTAGCTTTACTATATTTTTATTAAGATATAATAAACCCGTTTTTGAAATTAAATTTCTTTCAGTGCCTAGAATCAGTGACTCCAGAAACTCATGTTTCTCTTGATGCAAAATCTGTTGCTGATGCGAAAGTGAAGCTTCGAGTCTAATGAAAGTCACTGCAGACTTGACTGACTGACTAACTGACTGACTGACTGAGCTAACTTGGCCGACTAATAGCTTTGGCAATAAAATGGCAATTAAGTGCCTTTACGGCCGTATCCCATCATCCTGGTTCTGGTCCTGGTCCACAGCCATGGGGCATCCTTTTATGCCCCGTAGTTCGGGCCATAAAAATACTTGTTTACGCATGTAACAACAACTCTATATAGAGAGAGTCTTGGCTCATCCCACCAAAGTCTGCGGTTTTGGCAGATCGCTTTTCGGCCTCATCTTCAGTCTCGCGCCTCTGCATTGTTTATGTTTATTGTGCGCATAAGTTTGTGCTATTTTATAGTTTTATATCGCTAACACATGTCGAATGCAATCCTGCCGTTGGGCGGGCCCCAGTTTACGTTTATTGATTTTAAGTGTGAGTTTATTTTATAACCTCTGCTCTGTGCGAGGTGTGGGGATAAAAAGGGAGGCCATAAAACGTAATTCGTTCGGCATGTCAACTTCATAAGCAGCGCACACGAATTAACGCATCTAGGATTGGGCTTCATGCTGCGATTGCTAATGAAAAGGGGAAACGAGGGGAATTCTAGGGTGCTCCATAACCCAAACAAATCAGATTGTTTGGATTGACTTTATGGTCAACTGGTGACTTGTGAGCAGCAGAACAACAGCACAGCAGACACCTAAGAAGCCCTTTGAGTTGCAATTTAAGTATAATCAGCCCTTTTAGGGCCATTTTGATGGGTTATTTTATGCACTGAGGGGGAAATAATGGATTTATGATTTGTATTCCTTTATAAAAGGGGCTCTTTTCGGTATGGAATTAGTAATTAGGTACAATTTATTACCAGGAATTGTTTAGGAAAGATTTATATGAATTTGTCATTGAATTTATAAGGTAAATAGTTCAGAAATCAAATAAAATAATTATTTATAAATAGTATGTTAAAATACTTTACTAATTTATTTATTGTAAGTTTATTGCAGAGATTTTCTACTGATTTTATATTAACTTTTTATTAAGAACAAAAAACACTTAAAACCACATTCTTTTCTCTCCTTTTTAGGTAGATTGCATCTTCCATTAATTTGCTTTTAATTCGTGATTTTCTCCGACTGATTTCTGTGAATACTCCATGACAAACCAATTTGAATCAAAGTGGATTTCAGTGCGGTTTTTCGATGGGTGATCGTACACACAATGACTGGCTCTTGTGACTCACATGCGCTGCGTATGCGTAATATTTGTAAACAACTTTAGCTGCCTTTTCTGCACTTACTCTCTTTCTCTCTTCAATCAGTTTCGAAACTGACGATTTCCGTTCTACCTTCTTTTCTTTATCTCTATCACTCTCCCTTTACGGCATTTCAAGAGTATTAGTTATCGGAAATGTGGTTGGTTTGCCTTCTCGTATCGCTTTTTTGGCGCAACCCGTTTGGAAATTAATGCGAATTCGATTTAGAAATGTTTGACTTTGATTTGAGTCACGGGAATCTTTTATTGCAGCAAACACAGATGTGGGCACTGGGGGAAATATTTTATGGTAATTTCACGGTAAAAGATAAAGGGATTTATATAATTCTAAGGAAATTCTTATACGTATATTTACTTGTAATACATTTTAAATTCGATTTGTAAGGACCTCTTCCCCTTAAATATATTTATTGTGGATTCATTTCCTTATATTTATAACCTTATTCTTGGCTTCAAATGTTTTATTTGACAAGAAAATGGTATTTCTGTTGACTTAAAATAAATTATTTAAAAATTTTAAACAGAAAGGAACAAATTTTATTCATTTGCTTGTTACCACTATAAAATGTTCTATTAAAATTTAATATAATTTATTTAGTTTCCCAACTTAACTATTTTATTTTAATATTATTTTATTTCTGTGTGAATAAATCGTGTGTGCGCTTATTAAAATGCAAACAGTTGGAGAGCACTGAGCACAGAAGCTACATGACATGGCAGTGCATATTTGCATAAGAATTAGAAATCTGCGGCGTGTCGGCTCGAAAAAAATCTGACTTTGGCGCGCAGAAAGAAACACAATCTTGCTTCGGCATGGGGCGGCCATATAAAGTCGGCGGGGCATACCGAAAATAACTCCACAGACAACGGCAACATCGGCAGCAACATCAGCAGCAGCAGCAACATCAGGCAGCACACGAGCTGCCTCAAACTTGCCCAACAGCAACACAAATGGCAACATTAGCGCAAATTTCAACGAAGCACAATTTGAATTTGAATTTGAATTTTGGCTTTGGTTTTGGCCATATCGTTGCTTTTTGTTTGTGCGACACTCAAACACGTTTGCTGTATATATTTATTTTATTTTTTTTCCATTTGTTTTGGGCCTCTTTTTTTTAATATATAGAAAAAATACAAGCAAAGCAAAGAATTCCCAGCGAGCCAATGACTCCGAAAAAAAAACATGTGTTGATTAACATAAATGATTTCTGTGCGGCACAGCCTCGGCTCCAAAAAAAAAGCTTGTTCGTCTGCCATTTGTAAAATGTAAAAGCATTTTTGAAAATCTTTATTGCTGTAGTTTAGTTGTAAGCGTCAAAACGCAAAAAGAAAAAAAAAGTAAGCACCGAGAGTCTGGCAAATATTTATTGACTTAATTGGCATATTTGCTCTGCGCGAAAGTCACCTTTTTGGAGTTAATTAAGAAATTTGTAACATACCTTTTTGGTTGCAATTTTCATGCAAAATATTCCGACGATGCTGTCCCAGTGCTGCAAAGAGAAAGCCAAAGCGAAAAAAGGTCGTTTAGTTTTCATTTGTCAACAATAATCAATGCAAACGTTTAGAGGTTTCGATATATTCGGCGGGGCTTTTGTTTAGTAACAAAAAATATTGGCACGCACTGCGTAAATATGCTAATTTCGTGTTGTTGTATCTTTCGCATGATAAATGTCTTGACTAAATGCATAAATTTTAAGCCAAGTTGTTTAAAGGTTGCTAGGCCAGTTTCGTTTGGACTCTGAAAATAAACGAAAAAAACATGGTCCGAGTCTGGGCCATAAACCAAAAAGCAAATCGATAATGCAATAAGGCATAAATTAGCGGGTGATGAGCCTCAAAGTTGATGAAAAACATGGTTAATGCATTTGTTAAATGGCTTTTGATCGGGATTTATATTACTTTGTTTATATTTGAGGGTATTATACATTTGCAAATTTTATAAGGTTTTTTTAAGACCAATTCTATGATTAAAATGTTGTCTTATAAATCCAACAACAGCTCTCATGAATTTGAAATTTTGTACGGCTGAAAAATCTATACACGCACCTTTTTTAAGGAAGATATATCATAGTTTTGCAGGAGTCGCATGACGAAACCATAGAAAGTCGCACAGAACACAGCTGTTTCTCTAAAGAATCGGTTTAAATTTTTCCATATCTTTACTTTTTAACGCAGAACAGAATTTATTCAATAGATAATCCCTTAAACATATGTTTATTAACAATATTCAAACGAATCCAAGGCCAAGACCCTTGTGACGCTGATTGTAAAAATGTCTCATATATAACTCCCTGAGCAGAGCAGAGCATCTTGCACAATTTTCCTTGGCTTCGCTTCAAATTTCCCCTCATCCTTAGCTTCGGTTTAGCATATTTTCCTTTTGCAATTCAATCAGCTGGACATATAGTACATACTATATAGCCGGGCCAACGGAACGGAGCGGAACCAGACGTCATTTGGAATACAAATCGCCCGATGTGGACGTGGATTGTGGATGTGGCACATCAGGTTTCGCCATGGCCGTCACTCAAAACCAGTAGAATTTCTAAACTGGTCGAGCTGACTCGACTTGAGCGACACAAAAGGCCGAGCGAGCGACTAACAATGCATCCCGCATTGTATACCAAAAATGTATAACAAATTCCGGTAGGTGCGGACATTCTGCTGTTTTTACTTTCAAATGGCATTACTTCTTCTTTTTTTTCTTTTTCTCAATTTACAATTCTCCCGAAGCCCGACTCAATTTGCGTGTGTTAATTGAGACTAAATGAGTGAAACACTGCAAAAGACAGACGGCGGCCCTAGTGCTTTGATTAATTATAGACAGTCCGTCATAATTTACGACTGTTAATTTGCTGTAAGTGTTGCATGCGAGAATCCAATAAAAAACTGAAAATGTTACACAATCTATGGGCTCTGGCATCTTGAAATGGAAAGGGAGCCCCAAAGATCTGATGTTTTTCTAACCCAGAAAACAGAAAGAAAGCAGGCAGCCCACTCGAAGAGTTGACAAATCATTGCCAGATTTACTTTTCAAGAATTAATCCGCCACAAACTTTGAAAATTACTGCAGACTCATGGCCTAATCAAAAGTAAGAGTTACCCAAATTGTTCATCAGCAATGAAAATATTACAAAAAGAAGGGGAAAAAAATAACCTGAGACTCTCTGGGGGCCCGAATTAACCCATATTTCAGCGAGGAGATGAACGCTGGCTTAACCCCCGGCTCAAGAGTGCTTGCGTGCCTAGAGCCCATTGATCCAAGTGATCGAACAGCAAATGGCAGTTGCAACTACTGCGACACACCTTCGAGACAAAGCAAAAAGCGAAGGAAAATCGCAAGAAAAATAGAAATAAAAGCCAAGCCAAGTTGCAATAATGAGCAACTGCCAAAAGGGAGATAAGCCTGTGTGGGTGCCACAGCCACCTGCATTTTCCATTTTCATTTTTTTCCCCCATTTTTTGATGCCAATTTGAAAGCCCGCCAATCGGAAAACTCAACTCAGCTGCCAACATTGCCATTCGATCGCAGCATGTGACTGCCAAAATATTGCATTGTGTGCACACGATTTCGTTATGCATTTCAAATGCAAATTGGTTTTGAAAGGTAATTGATCCCCACCGGGGCAAGCTACCTCCAGTCAATGACAGAATAATTCTCTGACTTTCAAATGCTGTGTCGCAGGAAATACAAATCTCTGGAAAAACAAAAAACAACTCAGAAAAGAGACCCACAAAATATATATTTGTGAACTGATTTCGTATGCTGTCAGCGATCACAACGAAATCATGGAAATTAAATAAACTCTGCACGATCTTTGGGGCATTTATAACTTTGAACTTGACAGCGTCTGACTAGATGTCACTATATATACAGTCAGACCTCCATGAGAGGGGAAACTTTGATGAATTTTTAAGTGTAGAGTTAATGTAAGATGTATAAAGTCAGACTTGTTAGTATTTAATTGGTGAGTTATAGATTAAGTAAGTAAAGAACCTTTTAATACAAAGTGTAAATGGCAAAAAAAGCTCTTAGAATTCCCAAGTACGAATTCAGCTATACACTGGATTATAAAATTAAAAGATCTTTGATCGTTTTTTGTATATTTATTGCTTAGAAACAAACAAAAACCTCTTATAAGTAGAAATATAGAAATACAGTTCAATATTAATTTCTAATTACAAATATTTAGTTGTCATACATTTTCAAGACCCACTGTACCTTCCATCTAGGCTTTCCTATCTGACTTTCGGTTGATATGACAGCGTTAATTGATTTTCATTTTCATTTACATTTTGGGAGCTTCTCCGGCTTTCCGGGGCAGAGCTCTCAATAGAACTCTAATCGGGCTGAATGGTTCATTACGCATGCATAGAAGCGTTACAAATTAACCCAGTTATTTATGATTATTTCGTTTTAAATTTGGGTATTAAAAATGATTTAGCTGCCATAACAATTGGTGCGCGCTGCTCCGCTGACGCTCGCCTGGATCTAGATCTGGATCTGGATCTTCAGATGCAACTGGCGCAGGAGGGAGGAGTAGGAGAGAGATCTCTTGTAAATTGCATAATCACCACAGCTGGACGGATCTGGTTGGATATTCTCATCTAGCCGGGGCCTAAAACGTGTTCCCAGCCGGCTGCTCCATTTTAGACCCTCTCCAACGCGGTAATTGCCTTGTCAATTTGCAATTGTGCGGCTCTGGTTCTGGCAGATTGATGCCTTAGTTTGATAATGGCCAATGTCGGAGGCATGCAATTTTAACGGTTGCTCCTCGGTGTCGGAATGAAAGAGGAGATCTTCCCGCTTTCAGAGATGATAATTTCCAAAAACAGAGTACAAAAACCTGAGAGAAATAAAATAAAACAAAGGGCAACAAACTGGAGAACTGAGAACTGGGAAAAACTGCAACTGTGTCATGTGAGTCACACGATGACAAAGATGATCCCGATTTTTTATTCCCTTCCCAAAAGTCGCCAAAACAGTCACGTGCTCTCTTAGCCATATTTCTTATTTTTTTTTTTACTGCCAGAGCACCTATTGTCTGTCTTGCCAGATTTCGGGCTACAAAAAATGCATTTAAAAAACGATACAGGTGACAGAAAATTAGCAAAAACAAAGTGTTATGTGCGACAGCTGAAAGAGCGACAATTAGGCGCATTTTGTGTGTGTTTCGAATTTTGCTTTTTTTTCCTGCTGCTTTTCTGCCTTGTCTGTCTGTCTATTGCATTGAATTCCCCCCAAAAAAAAACAAAAACAAAAAATAAAGAAACCGAAAATTGTGCAATAACAATTTGCGCTGCACAAAAATGCGCGAGCAGCTTGGTCAGCTAAAAAAAAAAATAAAACCAAATAACCAAAAACAACAGCAAATTCGAAAACTGAGACAAGTTGCGTGGCGGCTTTTGTTGGGTGCGTACACTAAGATAAATAATTTATTTTGTTATTATTTAAAATGTACAATATTCCTTAGCTTATAGTGTATGTTACTGGAGTTACTTTTTAGTTTTTGAATAGAATTCTCAACTGGTTCTAAGATGGTGGAAATCGCTTTAAAATTATAAGTTTTTCAACAAAGGATACTGAGAAAGGATTGTGGCTATCTTCCGAAAGAATCTTTGACAATATCTTTGTATAAAGTGTGAAATATATTATAATTCTTTGAAAACAAGTGTAGACGTTTCTCTATTCAAAAAACCCCTTTTACTTAAATAAGTGTTTAAAAATATTTAATACAAAAATTGATCAATAAGAATATTTAAACTAAAAGAAAGGATTCTCTTTCTACAAATTTATAAAAAAAAATTACTGATTTTCAAACTAATTACACAAAATCTATTGTCGTCTAAGAAAGTTTATCCGATTTAAAAAATATGTTTCCAGTGTAATTGCATTAGATGGGCGGTGGTGAGTCTGTGGTTGGGGGTGTGGTGTGGTTTTTGTGGAGCTGCTGCTGCTGCTGCCTCCACGAGTGGCAATTGTTTTGGCCTGGGCATAATATTTGAGACAGCGACTCTCAACTGTTTCACACAGTTCATTAAGCGAAACAAATAAATAAATAGAGTTTAATTGTGCAATCGCTGATAGAAATTGTCAACGCAGCCGCCTTGCCATCGAGCCATAAATGGACAGAGACGCAATGGCCGCTTCGATGGGAAATCGGAAAAAATGGAGTGAGAAGAGTGTTAACAGCTCTGCAGGCCTAATGAAGGTTAATGGACATTGGAAAACGTGAAATGTAGCAGTGGAAAATTGTCAAAAAAAAATATATTTATTTATCACGGAGTGTGTGTGGGGGCATAAATCATGCAAAATGTACAGTTAATAAAACGATCGAATTTCATTAATTGTAAATTAAGCCCGTAACCAAAAACGCACACGAGAAAGAGCTAGCAAGCGGGCGAGAGAGAGAGAGAGAGTGGGAGGCAGCTCTGCTTATGGGTTGAGTTTTCCCCTTTGGCTTTAGCTTTTTCCTTGGAGTTTTCTTTGCTTGGTTTTTTCTTGGCTTGGTTTGGTTTTGGTTTTGGTTTCGGTTTGTCTGGGTTTGGTGTTTCTTCTCGGGGACGAGCCACGACAACCACGCGGAAAATGTGCGACAAGGCGACGACGACGACGACTGTGATGGCAATGGCGACAACTGCATGCCAAGGAAAACGCCGCTCTGCGATTGCGTTTTTACACTGAGAAAAAAGTATGCATTAAGAGTGGGATTTTAAAAGGGGTTTATGTGTGACATTTATGTTTTTTTAAGCTTTAAAGTAAAAGTTTGTCTTCTTTTGCAAGAGGTGAAAACTGAACTAAATTTCTAATAAAAAAATTTAATTAAATTGCAACATAAAGTCTACAATTTGTGGCAAAGATTTTACCTGAAAATTCCCAAGCTTCCTATTTTTCAGCAAAGGTAGTAATTATAAAATTTTTAATACTTTAACTTATTAGTTTGTCTTCTTTTCTAAATTCAGAAGAGAACTGTATTTCTAATAAAAAAATTTCATTAATTGCAACATAAAGTTTACAATTTGTGGCAAAGAGTTGACCTTAAAATTCTCAAGTACAAATTCAGCTTCCAATTTTGTTAGCAAATGTAGTAATTATGAAATTTTTAATACTTTTACTTATTAGTTAGTCTTTTTTTCTAAATTCAGAAGAGAACTGTATTTCTAATAAAAAATTAAATTTATTGCAACATAAAGTCTACAATTTCTGGCAAAGAGTTCACCTTCAGCTTACAGCTTTCACCAAAATTAGTAATTATAAAGTTCCTTTATATTTTTTTCATTCATATTTTTTACAATTTAAGTAGTAAGTATTATTCCCAGTGTTGAACCCACCGCTTTGGTGGTGCTTGGTGTGGCATGGTGTGCTCCGCTGTGTTGTGGTGCGTGGCCTGTCTGTGCTGCGTGGTGCAGTTGAGCCGCATTGTTGATTGGTGGCTGCAGTCCGCCGGCGACGTTAATTTCACTTTAACAAACATTTCGCTTGTCTACGGCGGCCTGGCCCGGACCGCAAATGCCAAAGTAAGGAGAGAAAAAAAAGCAGACTTTTGCGGCCTGGGTGACAGATCATATAGAAATGTGTTGCATTTCTAATCAAAACGATCGATCAAACGGTAGTTTTGTTTGAGTTTTGCTCCCGCCCGCCTCCCCCTCGGTATGAGTTATGTATCACGCACATATGGCATTTCATTTGGTTTGTTGTCTCTACACGCCCCTTCTCTTCTATGTCCCCTTTCTGTCTTCTTTTTTTCCCTCTCCTTTTTTTTTCCTTTATTTTTCTCCATGTGTATTTTCGATTTGTCTGTCTTTCTGGCTGTGCGAATGCCTCGGTTGACATACGATACTCGGATACTTTAATAACGGTGGCCTGCATCTGTGTTTGCTTTACGATTCCATTTTGATCGATCGCTGCTGAAAACATAATTTGGTCTTTGGGTCTTTTAAGGAAATGCTGGTGGTGGTGCCTCCAAAAAAAAGTCTCAATTACAAATGAAAAGGAAAGGGGGAAACCCGAGGTACCTCTTACTGCACAATGCCTAATGGCCCAGCTAATAGCCTTCATCCCTAACCCCAAACTACAAAGCCTAACCCTAACCCCTAACCTTTAGCAGCAGCAGCAGCAGTGGCAACAGCTCGCTGCAACAACCTTGAAACCGCACTATAAACAATCAAAAACCCATTAACGCCTGCTCCAAAACCTTTTAGAGGGACCTTTGCCGGCCCCGATGTTGTTATACGAGTATTTACCAACATCATTACGATGAGGCTGCACATTTTCTCAAGAACTATTACAGCAACTAGACAAAATTAAACAATCTACACAGTGCCACATGTGTGTATGTAAACGTACAATTGCAGATGGTAGAATAGGAAAGAATATCTGATTAAAATTTAAACTTATTAATTAGTTAAAATGAAAAGATCATGACCTAGGAGTCCATATTAGGAAAATAAATATGAAAACTTACTAAGAAACCTCATCAAAAGTAATATTATTATTATAAAATATGTATTCAACTATAAATATTATCATTAGATCAAGTAATCAATGGCTTTTGTTTAACTTAAGTTTAAAAACCTGGAGATGAACATGCAAATTACAGATTATTATGTATTTATAGACAAATCATCAAAGTATGATTGCATAATTGACTAAGCAAATACAACTTAAAACCAGATAAATTGATTACAAATCATTTTAAACAATAGGCTGCTCTTTAACCCCTTGCTGTAAGACGTGCATTTAATGTATTAATTTAACAACTTAATTAAAGTCTGCCTTATATCGTTAACCTTAGCTGTAAGATGAAGATGCAGACAGCGTGGAAGTGGAAATGGAAGTGGTTGCCGTTGATCCTCCACCCTCACAGTAGGGTTACCCTTTTGCATCCTCCGATACGGAATAGAGAAACAACGTTTTGTATCTTTACATTTCTAAGAAGCATTTAATGCCCAAGCGGGCATTGCGTGCCGCCGTCTGCTGAGCTGCAGATACACACAGATGCATCCAGCAGATGTTAGCTGATGAAGATTCTTTTGCGTTTGCTTTTGCTTTTTTGCTGGTAGCCTTCACGTAATTTCAGCTTTGCATCTTTGCAGCTTTGATGCCACAAGTGTGACTATTAAATTGGCGGCGGTAATTTGAAGTTGTTGCTACGTACACGTACTATCCGTACGAATGTATATATATATACGCCATGGGCTTGGTTTGGGTCTAGGTCTGGGTCTGTTCGGGGACCACACATCCACAGTCTGTGAGATTGCCGCTTTGGGTTTGTTTGCTTTTCCTTTTTTTTTTTGTTTTTGTTCGTATTTTTTCTGCTTCTTTTGTAGTTGTTGTTGCTGAAATTAACCCTCTCGTGTGTGTGTGTGTGCGGGACATGGGGCATTATGCAACCGCTGCAGCGTCGTTGCGGCACATATGAAAAGCGAGTCTGAGAGACTCGCCCGCCCCGTTCTCGGTTCAATTGAATTTTTATGACGAATTTTAATGCCCCCAAAAATCGACAGCGGCTGCTCTTTCTCTTTCTCTCTCTCTCTCTTTCTCTACAGACAGAGAAAAATATCACCACAAATCGGTCATTGAGTCGGCAGTTTTCACAAGAGTAATATGAGCATATGTTGACCCATATTATTAAAGTAAATATTTGGGGAAATTCCAAAGAATCAAAATGGGAAAAATCTTACAAACTGGGAATGTTTACAAAGTGAGTCTGATAACCATTTTTTGCAGATCTGTTAATCTATATTATTTGTAACCCACTTTAAATTTTAATTGAATAATAATTTTTTTTTTGTTAGTGCCATCAACTCGGCCACCCAGCGTTTAATTGCCAATCTTGAGTGGTAATTAAAATCAGCATCCGCGGCTATCCAGGCACAATCGCCGAGCATCTCATTTCCCATTCCAGATCAGATGAGGATGAAGAGGCTGCTGCTGGTGCTGCTGCTGCAATCTGATTAGCGACCTACGCGCGACATTTGCAGACTTATGGCGGCGGCATTTTCAGCATTTTCTGGACTGTCAGTCCTCTGGAGCTGGTGGAGCTGTCAGGCGTTGCCCACACGCTCCGCCGGCGGCTGTCAGAACGGTTTAAGGAGGCTGAGACTGCCGCCCAGCTGTCAGATGACCAGTTGACCAGACGGCCATCGGGTGACAAATCAATAGCCAGAACGTAGGCCGAGTGCCAGCTATATATGCTGCTGCGGCTCCTGCTCCTGCTCCTGAAAGATTCAGAGAGTCCGAGCACAAAACTGATTCAGTGATGGCAGGGAGATCTTTATAAGAAGCTGAGCTAAATATGGCTAAGTTATAGCCAGGAAAGTAGTCTAAATTTGCAAAGAAAATTCTTGGAAAATCTTCATACTTTTGCTTTAAATAAAAGCTACCGAAGGACTTGAATCTTTGTTGCTCAAATTGTAAAAAATTCCTTGATAGAAGCGAATTAGGTAGTTCAAGAAGGTAATATTTAAAATTGATTTCCGTAAAGAATTATTATGTTTTCAATGAAATTTAAACTTAAACAATATTTCCTTTAATAATATTATTATATTTAATTCATTAATATTTTTATAAAAGGTTTGAAAATATTCGCCAAAAAGAATAAATTCT
Source organism: Drosophila watanabei (assembly GCA_008042575.1). Taxonomy (NCBI): domain Eukaryota; kingdom Metazoa; phylum Arthropoda; class Insecta; order Diptera; family Drosophilidae; genus Drosophila; species Drosophila watanabei. The sequence continues at coordinate 241,239 of VNJS01014570.1, forward strand.
CAGCACTGCCACAGTCTTTGGCTCATTGACTGCCTCAAAGTCCACCAAGTGTAGGCATTAAATATGCTGCTGACACTCTGAAATCGGTGGAAAGAAAAAAATAAGATTCCAGTAATCAGCTATAAGACATATCTCGCTCAGTGCCCAACTAGCTGCCAGTTGATATTGCGACATGATCGAGAATCTCCATTCGGGCGTGGGCTTTGCAGCTTTGCAGCTAATTAAACGGCTCGCCTGTCATGGTTTTACACAAAAACTACAAAAAAAAAGCATAGAAAAAGCACTGAAAAAAACCAAGAGAGAGAGAGGTGGGGAAAAGCCAACTGAAAACCAGAAAAATATGAGACAACGCCAAGCGTTTTGTAATGTACCAAGTTTGATGAGTTCAAAGACCGAACGTAAAAATACAAAGACCTCAAACGGCGCGAGCTCACTGGAAATCGTTAGAAAATATACATTTTACAACTGGCGGCGGTTACCCACAAAAAAAAAGCCAACAAAAGGCGGCTAAGGTCAAGGACTTGGGGAAATAGACTTCAAAATAAGAATCGTGAACCGAGAAACGGAAATGGGTCGGTCATTAGAGCAAGGTTTCTTTTTTTTCTCATTTTTTTCTTTGGCAGTTTGTAACGATTATAAAACTTGGAATGAGCTCAGATCCGACTGGAGATTTAAGGCCCCCATTAAAAGCTCTGTTCCAGCTGACATAATTTGTTTCGATTCGATTTGCTTTGTGTGTGTGTGCAGAGGAAATACTAAAATTGATTTGCATTTCCCCCTTTTGAATCCCCAATTGCGCATTGAGAATTCCGTATCTAAATTATGCGCTTTGTGCCGTAGCTTCCTCTTCGAATGGCCTGCGAATGCAAATTTTCCCCTTTGTCTTTTCTTGATGCGCAGGACGTGGCCAAGTTGACTTTTGCCTTGCTCTGTCCAAAAGTGTGGGGCACAAGCCAAAAACGAGGGGGATCTCTGACGCTTATCTTGTCACAGAAAACTCGGATTTGCTCCCCTCTTTTTTTTTTGCTTTTTTTGTTGTCTTTGCGCCTCACTGAAAGAGGCTGAGAGCTAGCGACGAATTGATGTATGTGTACAGTGAGGAAAAAAGCGGGGATTATGATTGGATTTTAGAGAAAAAATTACAAGAACTTAAGGCTTCTGATTTGGGAAGGATAAAATATAATTAATTGTCTAGTCCTATCCCAAAATTCAGAACGATCGAACAAGTATTAGGGTCTTTAAAGAGATATTACAATATATCTTCAGAACCTTTCCTGTATGCTTACGTCCACAAGTAGGCAATGATTGATTTTTAAGTGCAGTTCCAGCTTCTTAGAAACTTTATTTCCAGTGCAATTATGCAGCAGGTCTGGGGACAAAAAAAAAATAAAATAAATAAATAAGACAAGATGGAAAATAGCGCATTGCGACCAACGATGGCTGGTCCCGGGCCTGACTTGATACATTGTTGGAGGAAGTGATCTCATCGTAAATTACAAATTACACAAAGTCACGATATCAATTTCAGATATACCCGATGTGTTTGTCGCTCTCGCTGTTTGTTGTTATAATTAAATTGTTGTTTTTTTTTCTCTCTCTCTCTCTCTCAGCGCACCCAACACGAAAAAGAAATGTTCGAAAAAAAAGAGTCTTGCCATGGAAATTGATTAATGTATTTAAATTGATTGAGCGGAGCGAAACGAAGGAGAAGAATCGGATGGAAGAAAAAAAGCCCACCAAAAGCCAACTAATTGTAGAAGAATATATTCCAAAAAAAGCCCAACGAAAATTTACATAAATAAACAACAAAATCGTTTCGGTTGAGGGTCAAACACCTACACCGAACAAACAAGTTAACTTTGCCCCAGCACGAGGTTCATTAGGCAGTAGAGTATGGCATATGCATATGCTATATATATATATATTTGTCTGCCCTATATATACCAATTCTCCATTCTCGATACCCAATTCCGGCTGGCGAAAGGTGACGACGACTATGCTGACCCATATGCTGCGGTGAAAGCCTCTTTAATCAGCGACGCGGGATTTTGCCTTGATTTTCCATGGAAAATGCAACAAAGTGTCTAGTCATGGCCTAAAGGCCGGCCCCAAAATCTGTTTTGTATGCCATTAACTAACAGTGGCCCATTTTTTCTAAGACAAACACCCAATGCTGAATCTACAGCCAAACCTCGACCTCGCCCCCACATCCGACGAATGGAATTTTAATTGGAATTTCATTTGATGGCAAACCGTAAAGACCAAATCCGATCATCTGGTTACTACTTCTGTCTCTTACGAAGATAACTGATAAATGCAGAATTTGTAGAATTTCGATAGTAAATTCTAGACATTGTAGCTGGCGATAACGTAGGTCGGGTTCTTTGTTTGTTTTTTGAGTAGATAAAAACGTTGAAATATTTAGAGATTAATGAAGGTTATAGATGTTTTAAAACATAAGTAGCTTAGCTAGAATTTAATGTTTAATTAATGTGTATATAAATTCCCAAAGTTTCTGTATATTTTCTTTGATTTAGTTACTCTTAAAGAGTCTATGTTTAAAAATTAAAACTAAAATCAATATAAATTGCAAATTTTTAACATATTTCTTACAAAATATGTCATATTTATGTTTGCTCAAATTTTAATCCCATTTAAATCTCTGAATCATCCATCAAAGACCTCAAATTAAAATCTCACACATTTCCAGCTGACAATTTCGATCAACTTCCGTCAATATGCATTCGATTTCTGTTGATTTTCCCTCGGGCATCAAATGCATTGCCAAATATTATTGGAAATATTCATCGCATACACAAATATTACTGCAGCTAAAGCTCAACCCAAAGCCAGTCGCGGCTTAATTAATAAAGCAAATACAAATATTTTGCTATTTGCCCGCTGTGTGTGTGCATTAAAGCCCAGTCAAACTTATGCAATTCGAGTGCAACGACAACGACGGCCATAAATTTACACATTGTCATGTGCGCGGGTCTTTTGTGGGATATTATTTTTTCTCAGCATGTTTTCGCCTTTATCAGGCCCAAGTGTCGGTTGCTGTTGCAGCCATTTCTAACAAATTCTGTCGGCGAATTCGTGAAATATTTGCGTGCACAAGTGTTTTTCATTTCGGACACTGTCAGTCAAGAAGGAGCCAGAGATACGAGAGTGTATATCCATCCACCTGGCTCTCCAGCTTGTAGGTGTATCGGTAGATAGGTTATGTCACCTGGTTGCCGGGAATTTTAAAGGCCTGACAGGTATGTTGCACATGCAACCAGCAACAGCTGGGCGAGCTTGGTCCACCTTCCAAGCATTTTTTTGACGACCTTCAGCATTTGGTAACTACTTATGATAATTTCAGAGATTCAGCGATTCCTTGGTCACAGATGCGCACAAGGTCAACTGCTTGAATATAATAAAAAATCTCCAGTTTTTTTATGTACATTACAAATCAATATAAATCGAAGTGTTATAAAAAGCTGGGCAGACCATAAATAAATAAGAGCCCGTTCACAATGAAATGTCCCAACTCTGGAGGAGAGCTGCAAACTGGAATTGCCGGGTGAATGGCTGCTGCTGCCGCTGCTGCTGCTGCATTGATAACCACCACCGGAGATGTGTGCTCTCGCCTAGCACATAAATCTTTTCACACCCAGAGAGACGATCGCCACAACACAACCGGACAACAAAACTGAGTACACTGGAAGAAAATAGAGATTGCTCAGCCATATATCAAGAATTCATTCTTTACACTCAGTTTTATGTTGCAAAGTTTACCTCAAAATTGGGAACTTTTCTTAAAATTAAAGCCTGAACTCAAAGTTTTAGAAGGAATTTGGGAGAAGAACAAACTTTTAATTAAATAATTCCGCTCTGTCATAAAAATTTACTCAAAAATTAGTTCAATTTAATTTATTACCCCTTAAAATCAATAAAACCAATCCCCATTTTCTTCAAGTGCAGCCAACCGGCTTTGTATCTGCGCAAAGTGCATGTAGTTTTGAAATTTGAGCTACGCATGCGACGACCACAACCAAGCCCAGGCTCAGCAGCTAATTACTAGACCAAACCAAGTTCTGGAAATGAGTAAAAAATAAAATACAACAAAAAACGTAGGAAATAATAAAAAATAAAGTAAAACCCCGGCAAGTTGTGTGATTATCGCTAGTCATAACTTACGACAAAAAAAGCTGTCCCAGCCGCGTTTTTTGTGTTTTTAATTGGCAAAACGAAGCGGCGTCATGATATCATATTGTATACTAAAAGCGATAATCATTTATTTTTAGCCAAATTGACAGCCACCGAGAGCGGGCCGATAAAAATGGCTAATTAAAGTGCGAGAGAAGAGAAGATAAGCGGCACACGGACCAAGATACGGGGACGGGGACTATAGCCTCCGGTTATTCATATATATATATATATTCGTATATCTGTATACAAATGGCTTATCAATCTCAACTCATTTGTCGCCTGGCGTGAATGATTGCCCCTCGACGGTTCAAGGTTCACAGCCAATGATCATTGGGGGTTTTGGAAGGAGAAAAGGAATCATTTTCACTTGTTTAAAGTTTTTTTTATTAGCTCTTTTTTTTTTTTGCTATTCATTCATGCCAACTCACTCAGTTCACCTTTTCTGAATCGAAAATCGAGTTGAAATCAAACTTGTGCGTACAACATTGCGTATGATTGACGGGCGAGCGCACCCAAGGAGAAATTAATGAAACAAAAACCTAGAGAGCAACTTGCCGTAATATGAAATTCACCTTAGAGCGTGGAAAAACGCACGGAATTCGTAATGAAAAGGCAAAATAAAAAAAAAAACGCTACAAAAATGAATTGTAATTTCAATGTGTTTTATGTTTACGAGAGAGTCTATGCTGGGATTGCGTACCTCGAAAATGTTTACAGCATTTTGCTATTTTTGTTGGAAAACAACAGCGGTGCATACACGGCGTATGCGCAATCCGAGCAGCTTTTTACACATTATTTTCTTGTTGTTTTCACTGTTTTTGTAGTTGTTGTTGTTGTATTTGAAAACGCATCGTGTCGTATGGCAATCAACGCGCACAGCTGGAAACTTCTAAGTTTGTTTACACAACAACAGCGGCATCTTGAAATGGGCAAAAATCGAAAGAAAAAAAAAGTTTGAAGTAAAAAAAAAACCTTAAAAAATAAATGATTTTCCATTTTTTTTCGACTGCTTTTTTTGGGCAAGTCCAGCGAATATTTCTGCTGCTGCTGCTGGTGTTGTTTTCGTAGTTGTTAACATTAACGAGTTGCCAGGCAGTCAACACACCACAAAAAACATAATAAAAACTTCCATAGCCATAATATTCGTACGCATGAAAGGCGGCGGCAAGGAGACTCTATCAAGTAATCCCACTTTGAAAGTGAAACAAGGGGCCTATTAAAATATTAATTTATGTGATATTTCACATTTGGGAATGTTGAAAATGGAAAACTGTTTTTCGCAAGCTGGGAATTTCTATTTTAAGGTAATAGGGTATTTAAGAAGATGTTTATTTGCATTTTCTACAAAACAGAGGGCTTAAAAGTGGTAACTAATTTAAAAATATTTATTTTTTATATGTTTGCATTAAAGAAATGCTGTATTTAGCTTTTATTGTATTTACTTCAATCACAATCTTTAAAAATATATTTTAAAAATATTTCTGCATTAAGGAAATTCTTTATTTAGCTTTTATTGTTTTCACTGGAAACACAACTCATAAAAATATATTTAAAAAAGAACGGTACACCCCTGGACATCATATCAGCTGCTGAAAGCCGGTTCATTTGGGTCAAATTTAGACTGATAGCCTTCTTCAGTAAGTCCAGCTTATCAGGACCGAGACTGCCTTGCTGCCATTAGTTGTCTTTCAAGCGTTCGATTGCCAAGAAGCTTTACTTTGTTCAGCAGAATGAAGATTGTTCAGTTCTTTGGAATTCTCCTAATGTGTCTGCTCCTTAACAGCTTTGTTGATGGTAATGTTTCGCCTGGTATGTTATCTGTTACATGTTTTTAAAAAGAAACAGTTGAGTATGTGAAATATTTTAGGTGCTAACCCTAACCAACTGCTGCCCCCTCGATTAATTTATAGAAAGAAGTTTGGTCATTATAAGGAGTATGAAAATCCTGCTCAGTCGGCTCGATCTTTGTTGTATAGAATGAACCTGCAACATCTTCATTTAGAATTGATGCGGGCAGCCAGCACACCCGAAGGCCTACTCTTTGAGATGAAAACATTTGATCAGGTGGCAGAGATCTTGGAGAGATGGAAATCAATGAGTAACTACGAAATGGGAAAGTTTTATAAGAACTATGAACTGATGCAAACTGAGAGGAGGTTTACCTATTGAAATGTATGTTTTTTTACATTCGAAATAGATTGGAAGTTAATAAATTCTAAAATTTACAAAATGTGTTTTTTTTAGGTGTATCATATCTTATCTCAAAGCAAAGGCCACCAAGTTTTCCAATACTTTCATTCATTCAAGGAATTCCATATGGCTTCCATGGAAAGTTTGCTTATCAGAAGAGTATTATTATTATTGTTATTATTATTCCTGATAGCAAGCACGTCAGCGCTTTGCTTTTGCAGCTGCCTTGAAATCCGAATACGACTACGAACTACGAAATATGAAATCCTATCTGGCATTCCACATTCACCCACATTCGGTGGATGATATATTTAATGCAGTCGCCGAAATGTAATTCAATACTCCGGAGCCGAGTTCATGAGTAATGCAATGCGATGCAGCGCACCTTGACTTCATTTGCCGCTTCTCTTCTTACCTTTGAAAGTTGCAACGAAAACAGAATTCACACGCCGAGGAGGAAGAGACGAAGTGAGAGAGAGAGAGGGTCGGCGGCGCTTCGCTTTTTTTTTCTCCATTCAATGTCAAACCGAAAGGTGAACTTTTGGGGCGAGGGGCAAACAGACAGAGAGACAGTGGGAACCCCAATCAAATGCTATATCCCACCATAAATCACTAATGACACCAACTTTATCTGTCTGTTTAAACAGCCATAAATTCTACACTACAGAAAAATGAAACACCAAAAACTAAAAGGTTCTAACACCTCCTCTCACTGCATTCATAATTTATGCCATCTTCAAGGCAGACGCTCTTTGATATCAAATTATTTTCGCCGCCACATGAGTTATGACGCTTAGCATCCGCCAGCCAAATTGCCTCAAAAAAAAAAAAGGGGGCTCTAATCCCAGTCCAGTTTATATGCGATATGTATATATAATTTTATTTTTTTTTTTACACTCATCTGGGCCTGTTGCTTCCTGTTTCAAACTTTAATTAAAGGTGGACACTGGAAAAAAGTATATATTATGACTTTAAGCTCTTAAATTACGACTCGAAATAATGCCAAAAATTATATAAGTCTTTCAATGTATTTTTTAATAAATGTGCGGTTTTTGCTCCAGACACTTTCAGGTTAAATTCTTATCGCTGCCAAAAAATTATATATATAATAAAGCTGAAATAATCTAATAAATTCAAGCATCGAAATTAATATATATATTTCAGTGTATCCTTAAACAAAACTTGCGCTTACGTAAACCACAAAATTTCGTTGCTTTTGCATAAAAATTATTATAATTACACTCATAAATAATGAGAGACAAAAGTCTCGTTGCTCACAAAGATTAGCTCACCGATGATGATGGCGCGCACATTAACATCTCAAAGACCGGCGATAAGCTAACCGAATTGGGTCTGGGATCTGGGATTTTAATACGACTAAATGCGTTTTCCAATCGATAATCGAAAGCAAATTGAATTAATAATACGCGGGTCAATAGCTGTCAGCATAACTTTGAGTTATTGTATTGGGAAAAAATCGTCATAATTTCCACTAATGTGCCACGCGAGTGACTCTTTCTGCGTTTCTATCGAAAAGAAATTCGTTTCTGTTTTTCTTTTAAAATTGTTTTTTTTTTTTTTCTTCTCTTAGCCGCTCTCAGCTGCTTTGGTATGCCAAACGTGGTTGCCAAATAAAATGTCTGGTTTATGAGACAGTTTAGCGATTAAAAACGTGAAGGGAGCGAACAAAAAGTCCATTGAAAACTGCGTTTCGATGTCAACGAAAGAGATTAGAAACTGAGCTCCGAGGAAAGGGAAATATTAAAAGGGGGCAGCAAATCGAAAATTATATTTAAATGTAAATTAAGCGCGTCCGAAAATTACTAAATATAAGTTATTTTAGTGTTTTAAGTAGTGAAAGTATAGGAGCATGGGAGTGGGTGCGAACTCGGGCTTAAAATTTGTGGAGTTTTACGGGTTACGTCAGACCCCGGGGCGCTTCTTCTACTTTATAATTAGGGTCTTAAAAAGGGTCGGATGTGGGCGTGTCCCGTGGCACACGCACAATTTTCCGTGTGTGTTTGAGTGTGGAAAATATATGCAGGTATCCCTACACACATTCAAGGGTGAGTTGTCAGCACTTCTCCGGGGGTAAGTATTATTGTTTGTTTCCCTTTGAAAGACAGCAAAATGTATATAGAAATAAAAATAAAAATAAATTGAAATGGAAGCAATTAAAATGTGAGACCAGCATAAGGTTTTCAGGGGGGAAATACCACCATGATCGCTCGACAACTGTGTGTGTATATCGCCAAACATTCATTTCGTGTGCTCTCAGCAACCACAAAAACTCATTGCTAACAAAATGATCGACGATAATGCTGGAAAAACAATGGCAACAGCACAGCAGCAGCAACAACATTGTACTGTTTGAGACTCAAGAGCCAAGACAATGTCCCGCATTTAGCGACAATTAAGAAATCAAACGTGGCCTGTGCTAGGCAATTGTAATGAAAACCGCTTACCAGGAGCAGGCAGCAACAGCAGCACAAAGCAACATCTAGTGGCATTTGCAACAGTAGCAATCCCTGGATGACAGGCCACGAGTCCGACTTTCCACTCTAATGCAAATGTGCAATTAAATTGTTGACGGTGCCCGCTCCGTTTGGCTTCCAATCAAAATTGTGCGATCGTAGGACCAGGGTCTTTCAGAGAGATCAAGTGAGCGTAACGACAAAAGCGCTGGCAATAAATTGTAATTAACCTTTTTTCTCTTTTTTTTTGTGGGCGGTCCAAGCCCATAGTTGAGATTCCACCAACAAAAATCTACACCGAAAAACTGCCATTAAGTAAGCATAAAAATTGTGGTGGAAAAAAAAACGTATAACCCTAAAAAATAAAATAAACGATAAGCCAAGAGCTCAATTTGATGTGCAAACAATTGGGCTCACTTATTTGCCAAATTAATTGCTCGTCTCTGGTTTTTTTATGAGCCATAATTAAATGAATTTTAATAGCAGCCAGGGCAGCCCCCAAAGTTCTCGACATAGCCAAGCGAACCCAGCACAGATATAGAGTACTTAACATAAAGCAGCATGAAGCCACCACATATGGTTACAGTTCAGTAATTTTCATTTCATTTTCGAGTGAAAAAATCTATGAGCTGGAGAGATGTGTATCTGTGGCTCTGCGACTGTTTTTTTGTATCTATGTGCGCATATATACACACACATATGCTGGCACATACGAAATCGCATCGGAATCGGAACGGGTGTGTCATTATTTCAACTGAATCCATGCCACATGCAATGCACAGAGAATAAAAGTTAAGGGAAAATTAAGAAGTGGTTTTAAGTAATCATATCTTTAATATAATATTCAAATATAATATTCTGATCCTCGTGAGAAAATATTAATAAATCTCTAGAGAATTCAGGGGTTAGGAATCCAAAAATATTTAACAAAACATATCTCAGCTTCTCAAATGATATTTATTTTATTTGACATTTTTCCCTATAAATTTATTTCAATACAAAATCAGTTCGAATATATTTCTCCCTGTGCACAGATCGCTGTCTCTCGCTTTTGCCAACGATCCAGGGACGACGGGACCAACGTGGGCAGGCCGAAACATTTTGACAGAACAGTTAGTCAGCTTGGCCTTTTGAAGACAAGGTGTTGCAGAAATCAATAGAACACTTATTTGGCCACACTCTTGGCAAGCAATTTATTGTTCGGTTCAGGCCTAGATCGTTGCATAAATTAACAGTCTGTGGGCCAGCTGCAGGTATCTCTCAGATACACAGAGGGAATGTATCTCTATGCTAAAAATCTCGGTGCCGCGCAGGTTTTTTTTTTCGATGGCAACTAAAAGTCTACAAAGTAACTAAAAGCTGCTAAGCTTGTGCGCAATTAGAATACCCAAAAGCCGGTTGTTGTTGCTGCTGCTGCTGCGAGTAGTTACTGTTGCTGCTGCTGCTGCGATGTTGTTGCTACATGGCTACACATGTTGCTGGCGGGAATAGTTGGCCAACTGCTGCCCGGTTGTTTGTCCGTTGCTTCGTTCATTCGTTTGTTTGTCTGTTTGTTGGTTTGTTTGTTAGCTTGCCATGCATCTAACTAGCTATCTATATTTGAGCAGATTGCGCTGCTAACCTCATTGCAATCGAGAGCCGGCGAGCTCTCTCAGACAAACTGACTGGCCAAAGTGACTAACTGACTACAGTTGAGTGTTGCACTGACTGGTGCACTGAAATAAATAGGGGAAAATAACAGAAAAACTAACAGATTACTAGGACCATGTCGAAATTGAACTCGTTGCGCTTTTAAGCTAGACAAAAATGGTATCTTTTGCAGCAAAGGGTGATATCAACATATAAATTCAAGAACCTCGCTTTTTTATCCATAATTCAGGAAATCAAACTAAAAACTCTTTAATAACATTTTAAACATATATCCTTAAAGCTCTCTAAAAGTTGAGCCTCCATCTTTACGTCCTGGAATCCTATAAATCTCATCTAAATACAACTCTCATTTCTCTCTCTGTGCTGGATGCTGCTGCTGCTGCTGCTGCTGCTGATGCTGCAGCACTTGCTGGTTTGGTCAGATATCGCCCCAACATTTGTTGGTCACATTCTCTGGCCAAATCCGTGTGCGAGTGTGTATAAATTGTAAACATGCGGACAAGTGTAATTTAGTTGTTAAGAGAGAGAAAAAGAGATCGGCAATGAAAGAGAGATAGAGAGAAAGAGAGTTCTCATTGCATTGACAACGCGCTGACTTGTACAAATTGAAATTTAAAACGCTCCTTTTTGGCCAAATGCCAAACTGGTTGGCTGCCTGGTTGGCCAAAGTGGCTCGACCGCCTGCCACATTTATTTAAATTGCAATTAGAGTGCCAGACGCGACTTATAATTAGCTTGTTGGCGGCTTAATTAGCTGGCGCACACACATACACACGCGGCCTAAGAACTGGATGGCCACAATAGATGGCCAAGAGAGAGCCAGCTTTATTGGACTTACTCTCGGTGTGTGTAAGTGAGTGTGTGTGTGGCTGTGTTTATAAAGCTGAAAGTCGTTAACCTTCGTTGTAACACATTCATCATCATCACTCACCTCGCCAGCAGCAGCAGCAGCAGCATCAGCAGCAGCAGCAGCAGCAACACGCACTCACCGCAGCAACTACAACTCACACACAGCTGTAAAAAGAAGTCGTCTTAATCTTAAACGACGTCTCCATCCATCTCAGAAGGCAGCATCAACATCAGCTGCTCTTAGCCAGTCCTCTGTGTTATTTTCCTTGGTATTTTTGTTTGCCTGCATTTGAAAACAAGCAAGGAAGTTGACTGAGCGAATGAGGAATTGACGAGCGCTGAACACTGAGCACTGAGCACTGAGCTCCACTGAGCCTCTTAAGTAACTCACAAAGGAACCAGAACCAGGCTAAATTCCAACTGAACAGAGGGGGAAAAGCTTCCAACCGAGAGCCGCGATGGAAAGCATTCGAAAGTGTCACGTCTAGAACTAAATATGGGGAAAATTGGGAACACAACAAACACACGACCGCGCGCGGAGACATTCTCCAGTGCGTGGCTGGTCTTGACACTTTCTCGAAGAATGCAAACAGTGAAAAGGTTTGGCGGATGTTTGTCCAGACCCGAAAACAAGCAAGACTAACTGTAAACCATCAAACTAATGCCAACAAAAAAAAGAAGGCAGCAGCAGGGGCAGCAGTTGCTGCAGCAGTGGCAGCTGTAGGAGAAACCAACTCTTCTCGAGTGAAATAATTAAAATTCCTTGCTCATAACTTCCGCAATTAAGGCTGGCAGACAAGAGAGGTCCTACTCCAGGAGTCGACGAGGAGCACATCGAGGAGCCGCCACATCAGCGGCAACAGCAGCTAATTTCCACGCACAGTTGACGCGATCCGAGGCCACTGGCCAACATGTGAGAGTTGTGAGTTGCACTTCACAGTGCCAGGGCCCAGAACAAGTACACTGAGACAAAAGGAAAATAGGGAACTATAAAGAAGAAGTCTCAAGTCAAGAAAGTATCTCAAGTTCCCCTGAATATATATTATAATTTAATAGTTTCCCATTTAGTCAAGACTTTGCAAGTGGTCTTAGAACCCTTAATTTTCTACCAGTGTCCCCTTGGCTGACTGTCAGACATTTGCAACGCTTACCGGCAGCTAGCTAGCTAGCTAGCTGACTGTCTGCCACTGTGGATCGCTTGGGAGCGGTGCTGAGCGGAGTGGTGAGTATCTTTGAGATACAACGCATGCCACACGGAACACGCCTGCACTAATGAAGTAATTCATTGAACCGTGCTACGCCGGCGTGGCCTGCCATTGCCATTAGTTTAGTGTTGGCTGCACTCGCCGCCGCTCCTGCTCCTGCTCTTGCTCCGATGCACTTCACCCACTCTGCGCCGCCCTTTGTGTCTATGCCTCGCATTTTAATGCCACTAAGCCCTAGCCTTGTTTGTTTGCCACGAAAGGAGACAGACGGCAGCGAATGCTGCTGCTGTTGCTGTGTTTTTGGCAAACATCTGCAACTGTTCCTAGAATGTGTGCTCTTCCTGGATGGCACATTAGATCACTCTCTGACAGGCGGGGCCAATCGCTTGGACAGTTGGCCGCTTGACCTCGCCTTTAAAAATGAAAACATCGAACCGACTGACGGCGGCGGCAGCAGCGGCCACTCCTCGGAAGGGGATATACTACTCGGACTTGGGTATTATCGGCGGTCCGGCCAAGCCCATTGAGAAAAAAGTCTTTGATAATTAAGCGGGTCGTTTCCCATCCGCGTTCTCCTGCTCGATCCTCTAGAGCTGCGGCACAGCACTCCGAGCTCATGGCACTCCACTCCACACCACTCACATTCTAACGATTGCACTTTTACCGAAAAGCGCAAGAACTTTATCTGGCATGCCGCTGGACGTTGCCGCCAGTCAGGCAAATAAAGTAGCCTCGAGGCATACAGAGAAGAGTGAAGTGAACTCACTGGAGAAAAAAATGTTGATAAAAATAAGGAAATTCTCTTGCGAGTCCCGGGGGAAAAAAGGAAAGTCATAAGCTTTACTATAAGTTGTAAAAGAAATGAAGAAAAGGAGAGTCTTCAAGTTGATTATAAGAATTTTTGGTTAAGTGTTGAACTTATCACTTGAGAATTATAAGCAAATAGTTAGGAAATAAGTTTTATGGAAGAATAGATTATGAGATTTAATATAAAATAAGAGAAAGTTAGTGAAAGGAAATGAAGACAAGGATAGTTTTCAAGGTGAATGTATAAATTTTAGTTAATAATAAGAAATAAGTATTGAAATTTGCACTTTGGAATTATAAGAAAATATAACATGCCCTTCGATATGAAGAAAAACTAATGATAAAGTGGAATATAAGAGGCATTTTTCTAATATTTAAAGAAATCATAAATCATTTATTTACCAAAATATAAGATTTACCATAGAATTATTTCTATAATTCTCAGTGTAAGATGGGAGAATGGCTTGGAGTGGTCAGTGGCATCATCTTAATAGAAATATGCGTGTATTCGAGTGTATGTGTGTGTGTGTGTGTGTGTGTTTGTGACGGTGCTGCTGCTGTGTTGTGCATATCAAAATCCATTAGTGGCTTTTGTAGAAATAATCAACAACGACAAAAAAAAATAAATGTGAAAATAAAAACAGCAAAACTGCAAAACGTCGGCAGACGATGCATCTGCAAACCCCTCTCCACCTCTCCTCCTCTCTATCTAACTCTTCTTTCACTGCGGTTTTAGCGGTGGCCATATCCATATATCCATATCTGTGGCGCGGCTAAGTGAACATTTGTAATGGTCAGTCAGGCGGCCAGTGGCTCGTCTATCAGCAAACGCGTTTGTTCGGCTGTCCACACAGCGAACTGGCGGATACAGATACAATGCACAGAACGAAATTGAGATTTATTTTGGGAAAATAATCGAACATATCTACGAAAAAGGTAGAAGAAACGGATGAGTACCTTAGAATAAAGCAAATTATCTTTAGGAATTTACACAGAATAATAATCATTTATTGAGTTTATTTATATAATTATCATTATAAATATTTATTTATATAACTAAATTAATTATAGCATTCTTTCAGTGCACTTCTATATACATATTGCTAGTAGTACAAGCAAGAGAACAAAAAACTAAAGCCTACAGAAATTGGCTGGCATCTAATCACTTGTTTTCGTTGTTCATTTCAAACAGAGCGTGTCGCGGGCATTTTGTAAAAAAATATAAAAATAATTACAGAATGCGGTTGGTGCTGCTGCTCCTCGGCGGACGCTCTTCATTATCATGCCGCGATCCAGTGGTCAGTGCCTCCTCCTTCAGCCATCCACATAGTTGTAAATAATTGCATTTAATTATAAATTCTATAATGAGTGAAGCGGCGGGGTATTTTTTTTTTTCATATTATTTTTTTCATTCAGCCCCACTGGCGATTAAATTTATCAGCGTCAAGTGCTGGTGATTGACTTGTCGGCATGCAAATATGCTCGCATATTTGCATTTACTTGGCCGCCGTAAATCATAACTCTCGGCTAGATAATTTACGGCCCTGTTCCGGGCTTTAATGTAAACAACGTCACTCGACGTGACGTCAAAATAAGGCTTGTGCATTTGCATTCCTGGCATACCTTTTCTGGACTCTGGATCGCCGTTAATCCCGCTCCATATATATTCAACACTATTCATTCATAAAAACTGCGGAAAGTCGTTAAAATCGCACCGTGGATATTATTTATGCCAGCTTATGTAGCCCAGATTTATGCCCATTTCGACCTTAACCAATTTATTGGGGTATTTATAAATGGCGACATTTGTAGCCTTTGCAACTCAATCGCTATATAAACTTTTTACGATCCGATGAAAATAACAGGCGGACGGCATGAAAAACGTGAAAATTAAATCAATTCGGACAGGCCAGATGGAGCCAAATGCTGATTGCCGCGGATTTGTTATTTTATGGCCCCAAGATCAACGCTAATTTTTGTTTTTCCCTCGTCTTAGATATATCTCTCTGAATTATAAATCTCTTGCGAGAAGAAAAGGAAAAAAACATTCAACTAATTCGCTGGCGAAAATTTTGGCAATTGTTCAAGGCTGACGCACAAGTCAACCGGTGGTCATCGTACGGGGGATAAATTACGAACTAATTTTTGAAAGAAATGACTAATGCCATTTCTTGTCACATTTGTGTATAATTAGGACTAAGCCTGACCCACAAATCAAAGGGGATGTCAATAAATTAATACGGTCTTTGCAGCATTTAACAAAGATAATAATACTAATAATTATAATAAAGCTTGTTCTAGCCACTTTTTAAAATAATCAAATAATTAAATCTGGGAAAAACTCCTAGCCAAATCAAGATGAAAGTTCTGGCCAAGTTGTAGCTACTAAAAGCCACTGAAAGAAACTACCAAATTAAAGCAGACAAGTCTCTGAAGCCCCTTCGGCACATATGTTTCTCTATTTGTTTGGGTTTCTGTATGTTTATTTATTTGTATTTGCTTATCAGAGGCAAGGCGGCGTCTCTAATTAATTTTTTTCTTCTCTAAAAATCGGTGGTAGTTCTTGTTGTTGTTGCTTTCTATATATACGTATACATATATATGTATATTTTGTCGATGGCCAACACAGATCCGGTCCGTAGCTGCCCACATGTTCGTGTATATAGCCGGCGAACTAATTAAGTCACAAATACATAACGCCAGGTTTTATCAGACCAGAGATAAAAATTACAAAAAAGTGGAAAAGGCAAAAAAAAAAAAACAAACCAAAACGAGAAAGAAAAACCAAATGGAACTAGCCCCGGCGCTATCAGAGTGACTCTCTAAAAAATAGAAGAGAGAGATTATCAAGCAAAAGACCCAACAACAAGCACCTCTTTTTTTATCAGCGGCTAATGAACGCCAGTGATAAGCGCGAAAGAGAGAAAATATTATAAAAAGAGAGCTCAGCTCCTTCGCACGTGTGAAGCAAAAATATTTAAAAACAAATAATAAAAAAATATACATCTGATCGGCCATCGAACGGCCATCAATCACCGCTCTCGAGTGTCCAGCAATAATATTTATAATAACTTTAAAACGATTTTATTTCGCTGATGCCTTTCAACGTTTTCAATTTCATTTTTTTTTTTCGGGGGCCCCCTTTAATTGCCGAAATCAATTCAAAAGCCAGTTGAACGCGTTAAAAGCAACTACAGAGGCAGCAAATAAACAAACTGAGGTGCGGGAGCTGAAGGGGGTAGAAATATATATAAAAAAAACAACCAAAAATTTCAATAATTATTAACAAGACGACGGCGAGTTCATTAGCGCCGCGGGCAAACGAACCAACTGCTACAGTTCTGTGTGTGTGCGTATTTTTTAATGAAAAACACAAATAAATGTTGGGTAATTAAGACTTGTCTCTCATACAATGTATGGTGCTCTGATGGCGGGTTCTGGGTGTCTAAAATAAAATCACTAAATGAACGTAATGTACGTGTGCAGAGAGAGAAATATCATTCGATTGGGTCATTAAAATTTTTGCCATTTTCATATCGGAGAGATAAGGTTCTTGTAGTTATTTTAGGAAGTTTTTTATAGCTTCTAGGAGCTGATATAAAGTAAGAGGGTTTTCTTTGTAAACAGCTAGCTAAATTGATTAAATATTTGATGTTTAACTTTATATAAATACTTTGATAATTGTACTAGTAAAATTTCTCATAGACAGATTGCTTACTCTTTGAATTCATTATTTATTATTCATTCTTCAGTTACTACTCCCCATATCTACAATATCTTTAATTAAATTGTAATAAAGAAGTTTCCCTCTGTGCATTGTTGGCTAAAGGCGTTCCAAAACTTGTTCGACAACTTGTTTTGGTCTTTACATATCGACTAGAATCGCGAGTCAGCACCATATACTACTACCATATGCGATAATGCTGCTGCTAGCACATGATATAATATAATTGGAATGCGCCGCACACAAACACACACACTCACGGGTATCGGGTACTACTTATATTCGTTAGGAAAATCTATCTGCTGCTTTTCCACATCCCACCACACATTATCAAGTGTGGCTCGTACATACTATACTGTGGCTCTATGGCTTACCGAGAATCTTGCTCGGGCCGCAGTAAATTTCCATAAATTTACATGCCATAAATCAAATTGAAAATGTGTTTTCCTCCGATGATGATGATCGCAGCTCTTTTTCCTTATCTCCAAATGGCTGTCTGTCTTGGTCGAGGGACAGCCCGCTGCTGTTGCAAACTAAACACGCTTCTTATCAGTCGAGTTCAGTGCAGTTGCTGCTGACAAAGTGCAGTCAACTCGGATCTCTTCGTGCTGCATTTTTCCCCCCGTTAATGGCCGATGACTAAGTTCCGAGCTCTCTGGCTTCCAAGAGACAAGAGCCCACGCACTGGGAGTTTTCTGTGTTTTTTCAAGAGTTTTTTTTACTTATTTGGTTAAACCACAACGCCGCAGAGCACAGACAGCAAAAGAATGGCAAATGCTGACGCCGAAAGCGATGAACTCATTCAATTCTTCATTCATGCAGCGGCACAGCAAGACGCGTAAGTGAGAATGAGTGTAGTTCCATGAATCGACCAGGAAATACTTGGTATTTATGGATGCCGACTGAAGAACTATTCGCTTTGAAAGCAGTTTATTAGGAATTTTCAAAATATTTTAAGATGTCAAGAAGACAGAGCTTAAATTCATAACACATGCTCAAGAAATTGCATCCCAAATTTTACACTTGTACCTCTTAAAGGTCTTGAGATTACAGGAAATTACTTATCGTTGGAATTTCAAATTTTAATATCTTCAGATTGATTTCTCAATCAATTAATCAAAGAAAGATATTCTACATTGGAATATAATAACCAAAATAAAGGTTTACATTTCTCTTATAAACGTTATTGATTTAAAAACACTTCGAATCCCCCATTTTTTTAAATTCATAATTTTTAAGGCTGCAGTTTTTAATATACATAATTAAAATTACTTAATAAGCTCACATACCAAATTTCAAAACCTTATTCCTACTAGATCCCAAGATCACTTAGGACAGTCTGCTTAAATTACTTCATTAAGCAGTTATATGTAAAGAACACTCTCAATAACCGATTATACCCCTTCGAACTCCACAATTGCCAGGTATTTAAAACAGACAACAGTCGTTTTATTGACTGCCCGCTAAAATGTTCTGAGCACGCCTAATGGACTTCTCAGCTGTCGCTGTGCGAAGGAAAAGGCGCTGCTGCAGCGGCAATAAAACGTGCAAAACAACAGGAAATTTCGAGCTTGCAATGGGGTTCGATCGTATGACTAATTCGCACACAGTTCGGTGATAAAGTTCACAAGGTATATATTTTGCACACGCTTAGTGTGGAGCTTCTCTGCTCTGCTCTCGATCCCTCGCATGTACTTCTCAAAAAGCAATTGCAGCTTTTACTGGGCAATTACGTCACCGCCAAGTGGCGAGCGTCTTTAGTGCTGTCTGTCAGCTTGTCAAAAAAATGGAAACAACAAAAATTGTACAATTTTTTTGTTCGAGTTGGACCGACTTTCTTATTGCATTCGGCAGACGACGGCTGATGTGCGAATATATGTATAAGTATGTCTCTGAGTCAGTCAGCCGATCGCATATGGCGCTATTTACTATATTGGCTACACAACACTTGATAGCACTCTCAGCGAAAATGCACGTCTACGAAAAATGTTGAACTCAGCTTGAAAACTTACGATTCTGACATTGAAGAGAGACAACTCAAGTCGACCAACCTGCAAAGAAAGGAATATGAAAAATTAGTTGATAATTTAAATAATAATACAAAGAAAAGAAGTAGCTGTGAACAAATATTAACATTTAAACAAAAATTTTGGAATTAGCAATTCTAAAGAGTTTCAGAGGAGACACGAGATGCCGGGGGATTTCACTTTCAGAGATGAGATCATTATGGTTGAGTGAATAAAATTATTTCGAGATTTGCTAATGAAAAGGTGGAATTTATTGGCAACTGTAAAAAAATATATATAACCGATAACCCCAGCACATGCCAAAGCCGATTAGACTATCAGCAATGAGATCATCCCACTTAAACGCTAAGGTCAGCTGGCATTATTTTTTACGATGGCGCCTCATCTGCCATCTCTCAGCTCATCAGATTCTATCAGTGTCTCAGGAGTCTTTACACATTTTCTATAGGGACCTACAATGTACATATAGCTTTTATTTACATTGCCAATCGCGCGTTTATCACGTAGCCATGATTCACACAAATTCTAATCGCAGTAAAAAAACAGAGGGTTTGCAATAAAAATTACCAGGGGAAAATTAATCAATTATCGTGCGCGAGGCAGGCGTGTAACTGAAATAAACAACAAACTTAATTAAAAACCAAAAATGGGGCGCAAAAGTAAACAAACCGCCCACCCAGAAAGCACGACACTCACTCAGGAACTGCAGACTGCACAAATTGAATAAAAAAAAAATCGGAAAAATGGAAAAAGAAAAATCGAAAATAATAAACTAAGAGCAAAGGCAAAACGAAAACAAAGTAAAATTTAAAAGCGAATTGCACTTCAGCGTACAATGGCCATAAATATGAAATTGTATGGTAAATTAATGCTATTATAGCGTCTAAAATCCAACACACAAGAAATAGAAGAAAAATGCTTAGAAAAAGACCAGCAACAACGGCTAAATAAAGAGCCATATTTGAAGACCTTGTACGTGGGCTGCCTACACAACCAGTTCGCGGTTTTCAGTTTATTTCAATTTTGTGTGTGCCGTGTGTGTGCGCCGCGCCGCCAGTCTGACTTGGCCCAAACCAAGCTGGCCCGGTCTGGGCCGGCCAACTCCATCTCCGTATACTACCCAGCTATAGCTTCATTTATGCAGAGGGAAAAATTTTGAAGAATTCTTATAATAATGTAAATAAAATAATGAAAATCCTGTGCTATCCTTGGGGACATATTATACTTAAATCTAAAAAAAATAAAGGAAAATAATAGATATAAATAATTTTGAAACGAAACCTCAAATAATATTTAAGAAATGGAAAATCAAAACAGAACAATATTTAAACCAAAATCCTTTTAATAAAAAGACATTAACAGAAATTGTTGTATTTTTCCAAAACCTATTTTCAGCCTCCCTTTTCTCCCTGTGCATATACTATACTACCGACTCACTGTAGCAGCGTTTCAGTTTCTTAGTTCATACATATACCACCTATATCTACATACATATGGCGGCAGCACTTGATTTGCATAACAAATGCAGCACCAACAACAACAACAACAACAGCAGCAGCAGCAGCAAAAGGCAAAAGCCACATCCAGAGAAGAAGTAGAAGCGGCGGCAGCTCCAGCCAGCCGTGCCAAAAACAAAAGCCAACTAAATTGTTGCAAAAAAAAGTAAAGTATAAAAAATATATGTAGCGAGTCGCTCAAAATTCATCAAATGCGCACCCAAGAGTCAAAAGCTCGTCGCGTTCAATTACCAGAAATTTCACTCCATTAAGACGCACACCTCGCGCGTCCATAAAAAGTGAATGTCTATCATTAAGACAATTTTATCCAACGCTTTTTCGTGGTTTTTCTTCTCGCAATTTTTTTTTTCTTTCTCTCCTGGTGTCTTGTTATATTTTTTTTGCATCCGCTTGAACCAGCACTTTTCCATTTCCTCTTTAATGCCAAATTAATTGAGCCTAATTACGGCCAATTGAGTGCCACGGATTAGATCATCAGATCATCAGAGCAGGGGAGAGAGATCACCTGCCGTGACTGAATTAGTGATTTTTGCCAAAAAAAAAACAGAGAGAGCTGTCCGAATGGCGACGAATGGCTAATAATAAAACGAAATTAATAACCAAGTTCGTAAAGAAATGCTAATTTTGCTCATTTTTAATGACGCCGCGCCACTGGGACGCCCTTCGCTGGCAGGTGAGATAATGCCACCATAATTTCTAAGGTGACAAAAAAATTGACACCTACGCACCAGCTGAGACGTGTCAACTAAAGACAAATTGGCAAAATTTCAAGTATGCCATAAAGGGAATACCGGAATTGAAATTCGGTCAATAATTCTACGTGTCCAACAGAACGGGCCCTTGGGCTCTGGCTGTTACATACGCATTTTATTGAGGTGGCAAAAGGGGAAAGGGCTGGGACTGGGGGGATTAGTTTTGGGGCCATTAGTCAGCGGGCGTCGATTGCGTAGCACGGTTGTTGTGTCCGCCCCGATTTGTTTGCATTTTCACATTTATTTATCAACAAATTACGCTGTAAACAAAAGCAAACAGACCGAGCAAGCGAGCAAGCGAACGGACATGGATGTGAGTGCTATTTGTACTATGGCACATACCTCAAAAGTCCGGCCAAAAGGTTAATTATGCAGCAACGACTGGGAATTTTACAATACTATAAGTACAGAGAAAGAAATTTTGAGGAAGCTAATATACTGCTAATATTGGTTCTTAAATTATTACATATTGATTGGATTCTAAAAAGTTTTATCCCAAATAATAAGAGGATTCAGGGTGAATTTGTAGTAAACATTAACCTTAAGTTAAGAAAAATTCAGTTAGCTTTAAAAATAAAATTTAATCGGCGAGTTAGTCAATTAAGAATTTCTCTTAATGTATGTTTTTTAATTATCTCAAATTATACAATAGTTTCACAAGAGAACTTTGACTTTAAAAATGATATAAAAATATGGAAAACAAGATGCGGGCTTCCCCTTTACTAAAGTTACAATATATAAATATATAATAAACACATGCAAGTCTGGAAATTTTTCTTATTATTCAAAAATCTATTCTACAGCTTTAAGAGCATTTAAAATTAATTATTTCTCCACGTGCACGTACACATCAGTTTTTTCTTCTGGCGAGAGAAGTTAGTCAGCTCGTCAGCGCAGTTCGTCAATCATTTTCTGGATGGCTTACATGAAAATCGTGTTTGGTTTTTTTTCTCTCTATTTTTTCTTTCTTTTGATTTTCAGATTGTTTTTTTTCGTTTTTTTTTACTCTGTTAAACGTTTTCACTGCATTTTTACAGCCAAACAAATTTTTTGACAAGCAACTGACAGAAATTGACAAGCGGCCGAGCAATGGGCCAAAATGCTTCGGGACCGAAAAGAACTCTCGGAGTCGATGTGAAAGATGGTTCCAGCTGTGAAAAGGTCAACATTCAGTCTGGACTATAGACTGTAGACTGTGGACTTATGGACATGCTGCTGGGACTTTGTGTCGTGCAGAGTTATTGCCTCGTTCGTTGTGTGTGTGTTGCCTCACTTTCGAACCGAAAGAAATGAAAAGTGTGGCCTGAGAACCCGAGAAAGGCATTTCTTCGGGCTAATATTGACAAATTAAATGCAGGTTAATGTGTCTTTAATGTTTTTGTTTGCCTCTCTGTGTATTTCTCTTTCGGTTTCTGGGGCTAGTTACTGGATAGAGAGATTTTGAGATCCTAGAAAATCCATTCCATTGATGCAACATATGTGCGCGCCGGCAAGTAAAAATACACAAAGATCGGCGCGTATCTTTAAGAACCAAACAACATAAAAAAGATACACAGATACGATTACGGATACGGTGCAGAATGTGCGTGTGTGAGTGTGTGTGTTTGTGGAAAAACTGGCAGCCAAAGGCAAGGCAATTCAAAAGTCATTGAGGCGCAAAAGTCAAGCATAAATATTTCAAATAATGTTTGCTGGCCCCGCTGGCATTGGGTCTTGGATCTTGGATCTCGGGACCCGGGCCTTTGCCTGTAGCTCCCTCCTCTCTTTCTCCCACCAGCTGGGTGTGCTGTGTGTATGCGAGTGTGTGTGTGTGTGGCATAATTTGGTGAGAGTTCGAGTTCAACAGCTGAACAAAAACAGCACCGAGCACATTAACTTTGAAATAAGAACAACACCATAGAACCCGAAACGATGCAGGGAAAGATATTTTATAGAGTATCTAGAAGTATAATTTAAATCTTGTATAAAATGATTTGAAATACCTAAAAGAAAATAAATCTATTGTTTTAAATCTAAATAAAAAGAAATATTAATAAATATTAAATAC
The DNA here is from genome assembly GCA_008042575.1 of Drosophila watanabei. Lineage (NCBI taxonomy): Eukaryota > Metazoa > Arthropoda > Insecta > Diptera > Drosophilidae > Drosophila > Drosophila watanabei. Next base: position 264,675 of record VNJS01014570.1, read on the forward strand.
TACATAAAATATCTTCTTTTTAATACATTTTTTTAAAATTCTCTATTACCAATTCGTGCTGTGTACAGTCCAGAGAATGGAGAATAGAGAACCGAGCATAGAGTACGGAGCATAGAGAACCGGAGAATTTGAGAACCAGAGGGGAGCTCACACCGCAGGCTGATAGGAATAATTTCAAAAGCAGACACAGTGAGAGAGAAAAACAGAGAGAGAGAGGCACCGGCGGCGGGTGTTTCTGTAATAGACGATGTCTACGCTGATGACCTCAGTTAAAAATAAATAATGCCTTACATTGTTTGGAATTAGTGGCTGCTTTTTTTTTGTTTTTTGTTTTGTTCAGGCTCCAGATTGTGTAGATCTCTCCCCGAGATTCATTCTGGCCGTAAGTTCAGGGTGGCGCTCAGTGGTGATCGGGGGATCATGGAGGCTGCTGGAGCGACAATAAAGCCAACATGGGGCGCCCAAACAAATCATTTTGTCAACTCAGCCGGTGTACACGGCAGCTGGCAGCGGAGACACATGCATATTTGTGTAAATTCTTGTACGACATTTATCACACACACGAAATTGATGAACCTGCCCCGCATGATAAATGTTTTTCTGAACGGCAGACAGGGGAAAGCGATCCAGTCGGCAGAAATCTGCTAGAGATTAACTTCTAAGTGAGTTGGTCTTCACTATTTTTGTATTTTTAATTAAACCAAAGCTAGGGAGATTTCAGGGAAAGATCAGGGATTGAAGGCTCAATTCTATGGTAGTCTGTTTTATAAAAATATTTTGACTGTTTTAATACTCTTTAAAGACTCCTGAGACAAAACCCTCACCTCTTGAATTTTACTAATAGATTTTATGTAATGTAAAGCTTAGAAATAAGTTTAAATTTATGGTAGAAATCTATTTTTAAGATTTCTATTCAAATAACAGATTATTAGATCTATTGTAATTATACAAAATTATTCCACTTCCTAAACTCTAGCAAAGAGAAACAGAAATGCGACCTTAATTTCAATCTACCTTTAAAAATCATAGGAATTCTTAAGGACATCATAATAAAACATTAACTTGATCAATTCCATGTAACTTTTTATAAATTTTAAATAAATTCAACTCGGTTTATGGGGCCTTTCCCAGCCGGAGGAAGAAACGAAGCTAGCCGAAATATTGTTTCAGTTTTATTTACCTGAAATTGGCTGGTTTATCAACCACCGAGCACAAGTGTTTCGTTGTGAACTTATTTACATACATATCGGTACATATGTGGGGTAGAACACAACAAAGGCAGACAACGAAACAAGTTTATATACAAAGGCAGATATATATAAACATATAAAGTGGCTATGGCTATGGCTATGCTGTAAAATTAAAAACAAAAAAAAAAGGGCGAACCATATCGAGAGCGTGGCTGTTATGGCAGACAAAACGGGTCCCCTGTGCCGCTCAGGGGGTTAAGCGATCGATGACGCACCATATAGAACCGGAAATTTCGTTATTTAGCTTTGGGTTCGCTCCGAGTTCTCAATAACTATGCAAATCAATGGGCAACCGTTGTTGTGCACACGGTCGCCATTCCCATGAAATCAAGAACAACGGCAACGAATTCAAAAGCAAGGTAAATAATACAAACAAGGGGTAAAAACTACCACCCAACAAGAGTGTAAACAAACTGCACGGCGATTAAATGATTTATGAATCGAAAAAACCGCAGCAGCAGCAGCGGAAATGCTTAAAGAACCCAGAAAGCGAACTCAGGCCCAAAAAAGCGATCGGAGATAGCTGCAGAGAACTTGAGAACTTGAAGCTTGAGTGATGAAAGAGCGCGTCGGGGCAGATAATGCCAGCGGCTAACTAACTGTAAACATATATTATATAGGTTATCACTATCGTTTTCAACTCAAGTCGGCGACTGACAAGATAAACGAACTAAGAACTAAGAGAACCCAGGTATCTGTCGAGTGAAAGTAACCTGCAGGCGAGGGGACTATCACCGAAATGTATCTAAGCGCTGACGTTTCGTTCTAGGAACTCCCCCAAAGGGAGAGAGATATATACACACTCATAAAGCCGGCAGATCTGCAGATCTTTATGGGTCCCGAGATATCTCCGAGTGTTCCTTATTCCTCTTTTGTTTGCACACCTCCGCAGATAAGCTCTATTTACCTTTTTTTAGATGCGTTTTGCGGGTAGAGTATCTGTAACTTGTTTGTTTCACAACACCAACGAAATAGAATTTCGCTTTTCGTAATTATTTCACAAAACTTTTTGGCCAAAGATATATATTTTCTTTATTTATTTCAATATTTCTAATAATTTCTTTGCTTTAAATTTCGAATCGTTGTTTTCGTTTTTACTTTTATTCACTTTTATTCAAACTTTTATTTTGTTTTGCGCTCGTTTTCAACAACAACATTTCGTCATGTTTTTGTTTTTCTTTTTTTTTTATTATTTATTTTTTCTATGGGGCGTATGAAAAATTTTTAGTAAACGTAATCGAAAACAAAAGCACAACACACGCGTTCTCGTTCTCTCACGCATTTAGAGCGAAAGAGGTGGGCAAAAAGGGATAGGAGGAGAGGAAGCGAAAGATAGGGGAAACAGAAACAAACACACACTCCGAACGGAACCGAACCGCAAAGAAAACTGATTTTTATGCACTATTTAGCTTTATACTTTTTCCTGTTTGTAGTTTTATTTACAGTAAACTCTCAATGAGGGAAGCCAAAACAAAAGGGAATTATGTTACAACTTTAAAATATATTTGAGGCAATAACCAATTTATTGATTAAACAAGAGTTAACTAAATCTGTTGAATAGTAAAGAAAGAGATACTTTTATATCAGTTCTTTACAAACATTTTCTCTATTTTAATGTATAAATATTTTTAACAACAACACAGCATAATAACATCCAAACTATGGGATGAAAAACATATTTTAAAACACATTTCACGCAGCTTTCAGAACTATTATTATTGTGCAAGATAAGTCACTGAATGTACTTGAATTTAATTTTTAAAATACTTTTGGAAAAATAGGAAAATGTATAGTTTATTTTTTGATAAAAGTAATTTCAAATACTTTTCATATTCTTTTAAATCTATAAAATTTGTATTTTTTATATATATTTCCCAATAAAATTGTAGAAAATTTTGTTTTTTAAGGTACAACTGTAGAAACCGTGCGAAATTCAAGCCAAAATATGCGAGAGCAGCATGACAAACGATGCGTTTGTTTTGTTTTCAACTGCAATATCCGCGCTCGGCTTTTTATTTTATTTATTTACTTGTTTGGAAGCGAAAAACAAACGTTTTCTTTCTTATTAAAACGAGTAAGGTACTCCGTGTGTGTCTGTGTGTGCCTCTGTTTATCGCGGTTTGGGGTTCGGTTTTGGTTTTGCTTTTGCTTTTCTCCGAAAAAATCGTTCACGCCCGTACCGTTCGTAACCCATTCATAAAGCGAATCCCACAGATACACTCGCGCGCACACTCACAGTTTCGTATCGCGGTATCGAACTCGGGTATTTGGAACTTTGGATCCCAGAATCGTTATTCTCGCAACTGCCTGTTATTTTTTTAGACTGTTCACGACGACGCTCTGCGAGCGACTGTTTGAATTTTTTTGAAAAGTGCGCCACGGTGCTCGTGCGCCACCGAACGTGCCTTCGGTTCGGTGCGAGAAACCAGAAATGCTCTCTTGAAGTGCTCTTTAGTGTATCTGAGAGATACTCTTTATGCGCAGGTTTTGTAGAATCAAAACAATGGTTACAAATTTAATCCTGTAAACGCTTTAGTTAATGCCATAAGTTGTATTTATTTCAATTTTTAGTTAATTTTTAACATTTATAAGTAAAATAATTAAACTTAAAACTTAAACCATAAAAAGTTATTTTTTTGATAAAAATTAGCTTTAAATAAAAGTCTTTGAAGACTACATTTTCTTAATTAGTAGAACTCCTTTAAGGAAAAATATTTCTAGTTTAACAAGTAATAAAATAATAAATTTTATAAAATACTTGCTCAAAATGTTTTTTGTATCTCAAAGGTACTCTCTCTTAATGCTCTCTTTATCTCACAGATACTCTTTTACTGTTAACAAAATATGAAGGCTCATTCTGCGCTTTAACAGCTCGTTTTGAGCAGCTAACAGCGCCGATCGAAACAACATCAAACATGTTGCAGCTTCAGGCGTGGAAATTACTCGAGAATTGTTCACATCATTGAAAGTAAAACCAACTGAGAAGTTATGGAAATGGAAGAGAACTCCAGCTGAGTGCATATAAAGAAAATTCGAGATGAGAAATAATTTATTGAAAAATCTTAGATTTTGTTTAAAATATATTTTGGGAAGGAAAAATGTGTAAAAGTGTGCAATAGAAAAAATACTTAATTTAAAAAGTAATTTAATCAAGTAAGAATTCTATGAATTATTTTTGTATTTCTTAGATAGATAAATAAATTAATAAATAAAGCAAATAATAAATTCATTAATAATAAATTTGAACGGTTTATATTTCTATATAGATGTTACTTTTTATTCCTCAATTTTAAGAACATCTTAATAAGTCAAACATTCGTAAATGTTATGTTATATATTAATCATTCAATATTAACTTTGATGATAACGTTCTTAACTCCAACTTTTTTGTCTTCAATAAATGTTTTTCCAGTGCTCATGGGGTTTTCGTGTGTAAATTTACACACTTTCCGCCGCTAACAAGCGGTGATAAAACCCCATGTTAGAGTCCCTCCTATGGCTTATTTAGTGTGTGTGTTTTCGGTTTCTGGATTTTATGGACCCGCCGCTCTCATCTTTGTGCAGTCTGGCCGTCGTGTCGTTTATCGTTTGTCTTAAATCTTTCGGGCCTTATCAGTGGGGCATTGTCTTATCTTCGGATTTATGGCTCGACAGGCATTTAATAGCCGGCTAGTTCCCGATTCCAGGAAGGCATCTTAACACTTTCGTTGTCTCAATTTGATTAGCGCCTGCATGAACTTAACACTTTCCCAAACTCTGGTTTAGTAACTAAAGTTTGTGGTTAAACGGAAGAAAATATTTATATAACCTAAGAGTAAGGAATTTAAAAAATAAATAGATTTTACTTTGCTTTTACAAGGTTTACCAAATTATGCGAAGAATATTTTCAAGTTGCCAATTAAAAGTTTGTAGAATTTATAGTATAAACGCCTTGGTTTTTTCCAGCTCAATTAAAACTATTAATTAAAACTTTAAACACTGCAAATTACACACTCTGGTGTTTCTTTGTTAGTTAGTTTCGACCGCCAAATATACAGAAGTTTTTGTTCATAAGCTTATTTAATTATAGTAGCATTTTTCTTAATTTAGCATGCCTTATTTAACGAGTTCTCGAACTATTTAAGTATACTTATTAAAATGTTCTATGAATAACCTATTTATAATCATAAATCATAGAAATCTTAAAAGGAAAGGAATGGAGTTTCCTCAGCATTTTGTTGAATGAACCTGAACCCCAAACAACAATTCGTCAGGATTAGCTGTGTCAACTCTTTCCTGTTTTGGTTCTCTCTCTTTTTCGCCAAGTCCCTCTATTAGCTTTCCTTTTTCCTCTTTCGTTTTTTTTTTGTCTTTTCCCCTGTTTTGAAAATTTCATAACATTTTGAGGTGTGTTCACCGGTCTCATCCTTATCGTAGGTGCGCATCAACGTCACAGAGGGATTCCCATATCCCATATCCCCTGTCCCATTTCCCTCGTCCAATCCCCAGCAGATCTATGTACGTGCCCGGGTTCCCTTGCCGGCCTTTGAAATCGAAACCCCCGACAGAAGACACTCCATTGTGTTGAAATCTAAGCAAGCGTGCGAGGAGCTCCCCAATCCCGATCTCAAACCGAATCCCAATCCCAATCCCTATACCGTCCCGTGTGATGGGCTGCATGCTTGATCGATAGCGTCTGGTCGCCTTGATTTCCAGCGAAAAGGTAAACACAACAAAGGCGAAAAAAAAAAACGAAAACAAAAAGCGATGCCACGCAGATATTTTCGGGCATATTTAAAATAGTTTTCAATGCCAATGGCAGCAGAAGAGACTTGGTTTAGAGTGTGCACCGAAAGAAATCGAGACTATCAGTTTAATCTTTTGGGGTCTTCTCAACTTTCAGCTCTTATTTATGATTTTCATTCCCTTTGAAATGTATTTGAACTAAAAGCTTTAAGCAGATAGCGGAAATGGGTTTCAAATAATTAATTAATTAGGAAAGTCTATTATAAAATTGTAATAGGATCAGGAAACCTTAGGGAAACCATAAATTAGGATTTTGTTTCAATTTTATAATTAATTAAATTACTTTCTAATGCTTTTACCGAATTTAAAATATTAAAATTTTAGATATATTGTCTTCTATATACTTTAGGAATATTTGAGTTATATTCTTTAAACATATTTCGCTTTAAAAACAAATCATCCAAACCGAACGCCACCTTTGATCTTATGTTTTCTCCCCGAGTTCACTTTTTCTTTATGGCATAAATAATGCGGTATGAAATGCGATAAACAGAGTTATATATTTGCACACAGCGGGAAGCTGGGCAATAAAGTTGTATGGGGATTTTCCAAAAGCAAAATCCAAACCAAAAAAAAAAAAAAACGAGCAGAAACCGTACCGAGACGAGTGAAAAGTGCCATAAAAAAGGCAATGCTCGCTGCGCCTGCCTGCACTCAGTCAGCGACATCGTTCTGTTAATGGTCGCACTGTCTCCAAACGGTGCGATATGCAGATATTCGGGGGATGCGAATGTGAATGTGCCCCGTTGCCACCCCATTCCCCCCCCCCCCCCCCCCCCCCCCNNNNTCCCCCCCCCCCCCCCCCCCTAAATGCATTTGCGCCATTTGTTTGGCCTTGCCTCGCCGCTTGGCTGATAAGTCAAGTTTTTATGGACGCGCGCGCATTTAACTTGATTATAAACGACGGCATGCGGCCCCGGCCCCGGCCCCAGTCCGGTGCCGGGCTATATAAAATCGCTTTTCATTATGGCTGAGGCATGTGAAATTAATAAGCCTGGCCGGCTAGTCAGCTAATCCAGCTGGGCGGGCCGATGTTTTGCCCGAAAAAATCTCGACAGTTTGCGCCGCCAAGTTCGTTGCCTAAGTCTTTTGTTTTCTTTGTCTTTTTTTTCTGCTGCTGCCGCTGGTGCTGCTGCGAATCAAAGTCCGTCACCCGCTGTGCTTGTTTGTGGCCAAACACACAGAGATCCCAAGTCGCCTTAAATGTTCATTAATTCAAATTGATTCTAATCGCGACGCCTTCATTAATCTAAGCGCCACCCCACGCACACACAGAGAGACTGCATTTCTATTGGCCGCAAATTACGAGTATTTATTGATGAGCCTCGCTGCGAATTTCGCTGCCGGTTTTCGGGTTGCAAGCCACAATTGCATGATTAATGGGCGGATACCTGGAGAGTGTTCAATAGCGCAAAGATCCCTGGATCCCTATGGCTGCCCGGGCACTACCGCCATTCTATGACAAACGAGCGTATTTATGGCTCTATTCGTACCACAGGTAGTCACGTCGCGCCGCGGCGCGTGTTTGCCTTTCGCCTTTGGGGTCCTTGGCTATTACTATTTCACTTCCGCCTGCCAGCCACTTGCTACATGGCGGGCAAATAAGGAACACACATTTTAAGTGCTGTTTGTTTGCGACCGGGAAGCAGACAAAGTCAAGCTGACTCAGGCAGATAAGTCTCTTTCAGATCCTTCAAATATAACAAATGCCCGAAGGCAAACAAACAGGCCAGCCGGGCTATAAAGTGACACCTCGCCCTGGCAGAACGAGTGACTCAGGGACGTGTAAATATATATGGTACATAAGTATCTCCCCCAAAAAAATATCCCTGCAACATGCAGAATATTCTTTGTCAAAAAGATTAAAAACTGAAACATATAATATAAAAAAATATATTATATTTTACACACAAATTAAATTAGATATAATATATTACTTTTGTAATATATTAAAATGTCATAAATAAAATATATAAATAAAAACGCACAATATTTTCTCCCAGTGCTCTTTTCTTAAAACAAAGAACAATCCGTCTGCGCATACAAAAACCAAAGCTGGATCATGTCAGAGTCAGCTGCTTTTTGGCCAAAGGTAGCGGAGGGAAGCTCGCTCAAGGTTACCTCCAGCTTTGGGTCAAGCGGTCGGCTTGAAAATCTTGTTAAGCATTTAATGCCAATGAGCAAATATAAATCAACATGACAAATGACAATAAATTCTCGGCGACAAGATCGCCGCAGCCTTAAAAGAAACACAACAAGGGCGACCAGAGTGTTGCGTGGTACTTCTACATGTACTTGCAGTGCACGGTGGCTGGTCTTATGGGTATTGTTGGACAGGCCATTGTTGCGGCTACGAAATCTGCATAAATGGGTCAGCAACAGTCAGCCAGAGTGTCGGTAGTTTTGCCTTTGCTACCTTTGTGTACTTGTTACGCCTGCCGGAGCTTAGTCTTTAAACTTCAATGAAAGCGAGGCTCTTACACTGTTTTTCAGAGACGTAAGCCATTAAGAAACTCGACAATTGATTTTAAGTGAAGTTTAAGTTTTAAGCTTATATTTCTCCATACAGAAGAAGACCCTTGTATTTTATAATTTATATATTTATATTCACTCATTCTCCATTCCTCCCTTTGCATCTTCCAACGAGAAATATTCAAGTCCAGCAGCCAAAAGCACAATCTTCCCCATTGTTTAGCCTTCGATTCATATTATTTGTGTCTTGTTAGCCAGATGACTACAATTGGCTGTCAACACCAGGCTGCTGCTGCTGGATGCAGACTGCAACGCGCATTCCAGGAAGCTCATCTTTCTAGAATTTTACAATGTGCGAGTGCTAAGTTCACAGCCTCCATGAATTTGTGAATTTGTGCATCCCAAGGTTGTGCTGACAACATTAGGCCCTGAAAGAGGCGGCCGGAAAACGCGCTGACAGCATGTGGTGAAAACTGTTTCCACCGAGAAGAAACAAGGCGGACCAAAAGGGGGAGATTTAGATGCGGATGCCGAACCCAAAGTCGAAGCCTCCACCATACACACATAAATATGTGTATGTGTATCCACACTCGATTATATTTTCGTGGTCTTTCGGTGGAGCTGGAGCTGGAGCCGCCGCCGTGTCTGCGCCGGATCAACTGGCTTCGTAATTATAGAGAACGCTTGCCGCCGTTGCCGCCGCCGCCGTGTCACAGTTGCCACATAAATCAAACCACTGGCGGAAAAGTCAGTCAGCCGGCCGCAGTTGCTGCTGTTTCGATATACCAACTACACCTAAAGAAAACTTGGAAATAATACTAAGAAAATTTAAAATAAAGTAAGCGCAGCAAACAATTTATTTATCGCTATAATATACCATTATCAAACTAGTTAATTATTCTATCAAACCAGAGAAAACCACATTAGGCAATTACGACGACTAATATCAGTATAAAAGCGGTTAGTAAATATCTGCATAGCTTTAGTCTGCAAAATGAATCTACTCACTGCTTTAATTTTCATCCTTGGCCTGGGATTTATAAACTGCCTCGATGGTGTGAGTTAAAAAGTTGTCTCCTAAAGCGTTTACTTACTTTACATTTTTTAAGTGGGTGGACGCGTCACCTGAAACAATAGACGAGTGTGAAGATCGGGAAAATGTTGGCGCAAAGGATATCAGAGACATGGAGGATATGAATGTCAAGTGCTACTATCACTGCTTATACGAGAAGCAAGGAGTTATTGTCAATGGGGAATACCGTGGAAATGAGCCGGCGTGTAAGGATATTAAGGATGCCAACAAATGTGAGCTGGCGAAAAAGTTGGTTCATTGCAGTATGCCACAAAATTAAATATAATCTTCAATTCAGATTATTTTGGAAACAGCAAGTGTTTTTTTCGGGGTTTCCCTTTAAAAAAGTTTGTGAAATCGTGTCAGGATATACCAGATCTTCAAACCGATTTGACTCGAACTGGAAAAAAATTAATAAATAGCTTTAATTAACCATTTAGAAATCTAGCAAACCAGAACAAATCCCATTAAGCAATCCCAAGAAATGTCAGTATAAAAGCAGCTTAAAAATGTCTGACTAACATTAGTCTGCAAAATGATTCCATTAACTGTTTTGGTTTTTATCCTTGGCCTGGGAACTCTAAACTGCTATGATGTGAGTATAGAAGCTCTCTTCTAATGCGCACACTCATTGTTCATTTTTAAAGTTTATGACACCTCAAGATACTGTGCACTGTATAGAACAAGAGAAAGTAATCGATAAGGATCTCATAGACCTGGAAGATAAGAATATCAAGTGCTACTACCATTGCCTATTCGAAAGGGGAGGACTTATTGCCAATGGGGAATACCGCGGAAATTTGACGGCATGTAAAGATGTCAAAGATGACGACAAATGTGAGCTGGCAAAGAAGGTGGTTTATTGCAGTAATTACCTTGATAATTTAATGTAATCTTCAATAGTGATTATTTCTGAAACAGCAGCTATATCATGCAGTTTTTTTTGGGGTATTCTTTACACTAAATGATTTGATTTTTATCCTTGTATTAAAGCTCTCTCCTAAATCATTTTCTCATTGTTCCGCAGTATTTTTTTTTTTTTACGTGTACAGCGATTTAACTCGAACTTGAAATAAATATATATTTAATAATTCGCTTTAATATACCATTAAGCAACTAGTTAAGCAACCATTTCTAATGTAGTAAACCCAAGAAAATCACATTAAGAAACTATGAGAAATTTTTGTATAAAAACAGCACGTAAATGTCTGAAATGGAAAATGAATCCGTTAACTTCTTTGATTTTCCTCCTTAGCCTGGCATCTATAGGTCATTCTAGGGTGAGTAAAGAAGCTCTCTCCTAAAGTCCTTACTCATTGTTCATTTTTAAAGTTTCCTAGCATTGAAGACCTGACTGAGCAATGTAGCAAACAAGAAGGCGTAGACGAGACGGATCTAAAGAACATGGACGATATGAAGGTCAAGTGCTACTACCACTGCATTTTGGAAAAGTCAGGATATATTGTCAATGGGGCTTACAGCGGAAATGTGTCGAACTGTAAGGGTGTCGCAGATGCCAACAAATGTGAGCTAGCGGTAAAGGTGATGTATTGCACTGAGTCACAATTTTTTTGATATAAAATAAGAGTATCCCTGAAACGGAAAGCTATATCATGTAGATTTTTTTCGTTTGGTTTTTCTGATGAAAATGTAATCTTTAATAGAGATTATTTCTGAAACAGCAAGTTATATGGTTCAGATTTTTTTCTTTTTGAGTATTCTTGAGATTATATTTTGCAAAATGGTGCTTAACCTGGGATGCCGACCTGAGATTAACTTCTTTATCTAGTTAACTCTTATTAATTAACCTTCCTTTCCTAGTTAACCGTAAAAGTAAAGTTCTAAAATCCTTAGTTGTAAAAAACAAGAAGAATTGCGAGAAGGTAGAAATTTTTGTTAATGGGGCTTACCACGTAGATTTAGCGATGTTTAAGGCTGTCAAAAATTTTAACAAACGTGAGTTGGCGAAGCAGGTGATTTATTGCAGTGAGCCAAAGGAATTAAATGTAATCTTCAATTCAAATTATTTCTGAGACAGCGAGGTATATTAAGCACTTTTTTTGGCGCTTTAATTTTCCATTAAGCAAACAGTTCTAGTCTAGAAAGTCAGAGTATAAAAGCAGCTTGAAAATGTCTGACTAGCATTAGTCTGCAAAATGAATCCGTTGACTGTATTGGTTTTCATCCTTATCCTGGGATCTCTAAGCTGCTATGATGTGAGTAAGAAGCTCTTTCCCAAAGCTCAAACTAATTGTTAATTTTGTAAGTTTATGACACCTGAAGTAACTGAATACTGTGTAATACGAGAGGACGTAGGCGAAATGGATCTCATGGACCTGGAAGATGATAAGGTCAAGTGCTATTACCATTGCTTATTCGAAATGGCAGGAATAATTGTCAATGGGGTTTACCGCGGAGTATTGTCGAAATGTAATGGTGTCGCAGATGCCAACAAATGTGAGCTCGCAAAGAAGGTGGTTTATTGCAGTGAGCCATGATAATTAAATGTTATTAAATAAAATTTTCCATTATACAATTTCTGATACGGTTACCTATATCATTCAGTTTATTTCCTTTTATGGCTTACCAGTCACAACCTTTTTAGAACTGGATATCTATAGGTCCCTGATTTGGCTTCAACTTTTACCATATTATCTTAAAGCTATCCCTGGGTCGCACCAAAGGAATCCTTTTCTGATATTTATTATTGTTTTAACCTTAAAAATTCCTTTTAAATTTCGAACTATTCTTTATAGACTTCTTTTCTGGCAGTGCAGTTGCCACGCGCGACTCCGGCCTGGTGGACTCATAATTCAAGACCGCTCCAAACTCGCTCGGCAGCCAGTTTTTGGCTTTTGTGCTGAACTTTTCGCACGCCACTAAGACCGCGAGTGGCCGTGGCAGTGGCAGCGACTTGTGGCATCCGTCTTTGTAATTAGGCGTTCATAATTAGCCGGCTTGAGCGATTTTTTATAACATAGGCAAAGGCGTCACTCTCACGGGCTTTAGAAAGTTTCTTTTTCCTATTTTGTTTTTTATTTCTCTTTTTTCCTACTTTATTATTATTTTTTCTATTCGTAAACTCGCTGATTATTAGCACGATAGCATTTAATTAGATTTTCGGCCGTCGGATTTTGGTGGCATTGTGAAAGGCAGCCCCGAAGCTGGCTGAGATCTGGGCGCAGTCACAGCTCATTAGACGCCAACGCTGGAACTATTGGGTCTTTTTTTAGCATATAACCGTTTCCGTTTCGGAGGGGAACAAAAAATCAGCAAACAAATCTTAGAAAAACTTGTAATTTATCGCTTGAAGCGGCCTTGATCGCCGATCGCCGGACAGCGACGGCAAAGCGAAAATGTTGCAACGTTTGTTTTGCTGATTGTTTTGTTCATTTGTGGCTGGTGTTGGGCACAACATAATCATAAAACTGTAAACACGAAATGCATAAATTGCAAGTCGCAAGTCGAGAGGCACCGACGGAGGCTGCACTTAACCCAGTTCGCTGGCCGGCCTGCCATTTAGCATTTGCAACATTTAGCAACTGCCGCGTCGCATGCTGCAAGTCCATTGATTGTGCTCCGTTCGAGATCCGCTGACTAGACAAACAAACCCACATACTATAGGTACATCTAGTAACTATATATATATAGCACCTGGGTCTCAGGTGCGCCACCAGGTGACAACGGCAAGTGCAGGGCGCGAGTTTATGGCTGCCAGCACGCACAAAAAGAGCACGAAATCGCCTTTAAAACTTGAATATATACACTAAGGCTTTGAGCCAAGTTTACGAGAAGAGCCAGAGACCGGAAACACTTAAGCACCGAGGAGACCGTACATGTTTTATTGGGAAATAACCTTTGGTGAAGTGTTTATTTCTAGCTTTTTATCTCAGAGAAATTCAAAGCAACTAAATACTTGTTTCCAGTGCATGTCTGCCCGATAAGACAGCAGCCTTCATACATGGCAGAGCCGGGCTTATCAGCTTTCTTATCGGCGGACTCGGCCCCTATGCCGCCGTGAGGGTGGCCCAAGTGCGGTAGCTGCTATGACAGCAGGATGCATTGGCATTCGCCAGACAGACAGACAGACAGTGGTTACAGTAGCCCCACAGGAAGCATGGACACAGGCGAAATGGTAATGGGAATGGAAGTGGAAATGGAAATGCAAATGCAGTTGAGACAACGAAAACGACAACGACAATGGCTTCATCACCTGCGGGCATAAAGTTTTGGGGCGTGGCCCGAGTGCCGCCTGGCTAATTTCTAAACACAAATTTACCCATCCGCCCCAAATGTACAGTTAGAGAAAGAATAAGGGGGAAGCGAACAAACGAACAAAAAAAAACAAAAACAAAATGAAAACGCGCGCGCCAAGTTGTCTGCAAGTGTTGCACATCGCACAGATGCCAGCGCCGCGATACAAAGCCAAAAGGCCACCAACAACAACAGCAGCAGCATCAGCAGCAACATCAGATGCAACAGCAGCAGCAGCAAAAACAAAAACAAAAACAATGGTGGCAGCTGCTACCGCCACAAAACATAATCTCTGGCGATATCTCAGCAGCGGCATTCGTGTGGCTTCCTTGGCCGCCACCTCCCAAGACAGCCACCCTCTCGCTCAGCCCCTCCCCCTAAATATTCAAAGGACTATGGTTAAATATTAGATAATATTGGCTATAAATCATAAATTATGTTTCATTTTTTAATAGCAACAACAGTAGATATTATTTAAATAAAGTCTTTAAACCTTTTAAAATTATTTTAAGAATATAGCAGTTCCTTTATTTTAGTAAGAATTAAGCTGTAAGATATTCCATCTTCGAAAGGTTCAAAAGGTTTTGGTCTAGAATGTTTATTTTAATGTTTCTTTATATTATATTCTATCTTAGAATGTTTTAACACAATGTTTAAACGAAAGCTCAACGGAATGAACATTTAAATATGTTCTTAAGTGACATATATGTGAAATATAAGATGAATTCTTTGCTTTTTTTAAGGAATCGATCTTCTAATCTTGAGATAACAATGAATTAATGTTCGCCAAAGTTTATTTATAAATTAACTAAATAAAAAATTTCCAAATTCCTTATTTTACTAGCAAGATTCACTTTATTTCCCATTGTGAAACGTCTAAGTAGCTTCAGCGCGCTGCCGCCTGCCTGGTTTGTTTTTATTATTTTTCCTTCGCTTGCCGTTGCATCGCCGGCGGGCCTTTGGCTTAGTTTGCTCTTTTTTTCCCCCCGAGTTTTTGTCCGTAACTTATAAAAATTTCAATTTGTACGCTAAACGGTTATTGACGTATTACAGCTAGCGAGTTGGCCAGTTGGCCGCCACATGAACATCCAGCGGAGCAAACGGCCAGACAGGCTAGAGCTGGAGCTGAAGCTGAGGTAGCAGCAACGCCTTCAGTTATTGTTTCTGCTGGTTCAGAGCAACGCCTTCGTAATGTTTTATTCATTGCGAAACCCCAGCATCAGTTTTCGTCTGTGTGAAGCTTTCGCCGAAAAAAAAGGTTACCAAAATGCAACGAGAAAATGCAACCCCCATGAAAACTCAGAGTTCAATCAATTTGGAAACCCATGTCCTTGACATTGTTAAGGGGCCGCACCTGGTTATGAAAATAAATGGAGTCTCCTAGAGATTCCACTTCCATTTCCGGCCGCAGCTTAATTACAGTTTGCTGCGCAGCCAAATTATTGCCTATCTTTATGGTAATTACAGTAACTGGCTTAATTACATAACCCGAGTGTCTCGACTTCGTGATTTTTTGTCTTTTTTGTTTTTCTCTGACAATGCGGCATGAAATTAAGTTGAAGTACGCCTTAATGTCAAAACCGATTTTCAAGAGGCTTGTCCGCTGGCAAAAAAATGTAGAAAAATATTGAAAAAAACGCCTAAATTTAGCCAAGTTCCAAGCGAATCTGATCGGGTACGCAATTAAGCTGATTTGCAATTTACCAATGCTAATTTTGGCCAATAAAACTTGGACAAGCTGTGGGAATATCAATGGAAACGGAGGTCAAATTACTGCGAAAATAAGCAAATATTTGTGAACCATGAAAAAAGCTCTTTAGCTCATGAATACAAATTTATATTATTATATTTATTAATGGCTGACTATTACATAAATTACTAACAATATAATAAGCAGTATCATCAGCTAAAATGATATACTTTAGACCTCAAATTAATGTCTACGGAATAAATACTATTTCAAAATGAAACAAGAACAACAAATGTGAATTTTTACTAGTTTTAATACCCTTTTTTTTTAAACAAAAAAAAAACCCACATAAGGACAACCAATTTGCATATCTCCTTGCTGACTTTTAAAAGTCATTCTTCAAGCAATCAAATCTTGAACCCGGAAAGCACTTGATCGTAAATACAAGGCCTTCGCACGGCTGCCAGTTCGTCAGACAAAGGCTTTAACTCCGTCCAAAACTGGCCACAGTCCTGTTTTTATATATACTTTTTTTTGTGCCTCCCCAAGCACTAAGCAATTAAGGCTGTCCCGGCTCGTTTAATAAACATATATTTTCCATTTAATTAACTTCCTTAAATGTTTAACATGTTTTTTTACATAATTATTGCGCGCTGCGCCTCCGCGCAGAGTGAACTAAATGAAACAATGACGGCGGAGAGCAGAAACTGGGACTGCAAATTATGTGGGTCACCCACCGCAGGCCAAATGCAAGGAGATCAAGCGAGCGATGGACATAAAAGGCTAAACACATCCAACTGTACAGTCGCATAAAGATCACGATTAAATGAGTGCACAATTGGATCAAATTTGCGCCAACAGTCGCGCGCTCCAAAGGGGCCCCCAAACGAACTTAAGCCGAGGCCAAAACCGAGAGGCTGTTGCTGTTGCTGAAGCTGCAGCTAAAAACCCAGCTCCCAGGCTCTGTTCAAACGGCTCATAAAGGTGCAGGCTCCTCTTTGTCGCAGTTGCTGCCAATGCACAGAGAGAAATTACAAGAAGAGGTATTAGAGTTAAAATTTTTAAAGTAAAATTAAGTCTTGAATGTAATATAAAGGGGAATGAATTGTGGAAATCAATGTTTAATCAATTAATCAATCATTGTTTAACTAAGGGACAATCATCTCCTTCTTTTTCCAACCCCCAACCAACCTATGTAATCAATGAATTAGGCCAAAAACTTTTCTCTTAACTGACTTTTAATCATTTTAATCTAATTTTTCTCTCAGTGCATTGCCATGGCAGTAAAATTGAATGCGTGTGGGTTGCAATGTGACACATACTGTCATTATTACCAAGCAACAACCTCTAGCGGCCAACGGCAAAACGACAAAACACCAAAAAGCCAATGCGACCAGGCCAAGTCGGTCTCATATTACCAACTGTATGCAGTTTGGCGGCGGCTCGTTACGGGAAAAAGCCAAAGCCAAAGCCAGAGCCCCAGCTCGAGTTAGAGCCTGGCTCAGGCCCAGAAAAAGCCCAGGCTAAAAAGGAGTATTTCGCCTAAGAAATTTATGCATTATGCAATGTCGTCGCTTTTTCAGGCTAATTTCTGTTTTCCTCTTTCTCCGTGGGCGACAATCCACGGTGAGGGGTAAGGTGTGCGAAATCTGAGAGCCTCATCAAGCAATTAACAGATGAGGGAGTTACGGAACTGGAACGCGGGGGGAAGCTGCAAAGAGGATATGGCTAATTGGGAGGTGAGAAAGATGTAAGGGTATCGGGAATACTCATAACTGGAAAATGTAAGGATTATCCTTTACGGGAAACATTCTTAATTAGGAATTCATTTAGGAATTCATTTAGGGTTTTATTAACAGAAAAGACTAAGCTTTTAATTATAATTCTTTTACACATCATTATCTCATATGTTCTACTTAACCCTTAAAAATCTTAAGATAGAAATCTTACAGGAACAATGACAATTCATAATGAAGAAAATACATTTCCCAGCAAACTCGGACAACTTCTTTGAAGCATTCCATAAGTTCAGCTAACAATATTTGAAAGTCCCCCTGGCGGTCTTCTTCGGAGCGACACAATGCCACCCAGACTAAGGTGAACTAATTCAGAGTTATGCCAGCCGAGCAGACACAAAAAAAATGTGTTTCTAATTTTTGCTAGTGAAAGCCAAGAAGGCAGCCGCTGTGGCAGTGAAAATTGCAATAACAACGACAAACATTGCCACTGATTAGCCGGTAGCCAGGAATCCTGTTGCCTGCTGCCCGATGACTGTTGCACGTTGCCACAGTTGCCACAGTTGCCACAGTTGCAATGTTGCTGTTGCACCTTGGCAAACGGCAATAAATTTTGCACTTGAAATAAAAAGTAATGCTGGAAACTGTAACATAAAGCAACTGTCACACATAAAAATATCAAACTAGCTTTCGGAGGGAATGAGAGGCTGGAATGCACACTCACAGAAACACACTCTTTTGCTGACTGACTGGCAACTGTCACTTTTGGCCAAGTTGCATGTCCGCGGCAATTGCTACCATTTTCATTTCGTTTTTCCTCGGCCTCGGCGTTGACAATTTTTCCTTCTCTCCAACTGTCGGTCTGTCGGTGTGCCTATTTCATTTCCAGCATTTTCATCATTGGGGATGGTAGTAAAAACTATCGATTTAGGGATAATTTTCGATATATAAAATTCGTTTTTGATAAGAAATAATTCAAGGATTACAATTTATATTAAAGAGACTTTCAAAATTCTTGAGCTACAAAATCTAATCTAAAATTTATAATTATTTTATTATAAATTACTAATGGTTTTTTTTCGGTTTATTTAATTTGTCGATTACTGGATTATTGCTTTAAAACGATAACCGAACTGTCTTGTTAGTGTCCAGTTCTAAATAAGCACCCAAGTTATGTGCTAATACTTTTAAGTTTTTATTTAAAAATGTTGTCATTTTGTTTGAAAATATTTTTCCATTGATATTTGCTTTATATTTTCGATATTGGTTTCGATACATTACTTTCGATACAGTTTTTTTTGGGTAAATTGAATTTTCTCATCGATACCCAGCCCTAAATTATTATCCCACATATTTAATAAAAATTTATATTGTTCTCTCCGATGTTCTTTCTCAAATTTCCATTATGTATTAGCTTCGATACATTTTCATCGATAGTTTTCATACAAATATATCGAATTCTTGGGACACACACCCATTCCTAAGTCAGCATTCAACATTCACCCATCGGGCGTCGGCTGCGTGGGCTGGGAGCTTAGTGAAAATTGGCAAAAATATTTGGTCAAAATGTAAAAGTTATTGCAGCCGCTGAGAGGGAGAGGTAGACCGAGAGAGACGGCGCGGCAAAGTCTGGCAAATGTTAATTTACGATTTCAATTTGGCGGCCACATAATTTATGCGCCTTAATTGAGCGGCCGCTAGACAAAGGAGGCGGCTCGGCCGAAGGGGGTGGCGTCTTAGCAACTTGAACTTCACAAAAGTTATGACATGAAAGTCGGTTAGTCACGTCTCTTGTGTTGCAGCCGTTGCAGCCGTTGCATGCTGCATGTTGCATTTGACACACATTCGAATGCAGGCGGGATTGGTACACAGTGCGGAGTGCGGCTCAAGGTCAACGGTGATGGCTCATTAATTCCAGCCTGTCATGACGCGCAGCTTCCCTCCAGTTTCATGTTGCATAAACGACGGCAATTGAAACGAATTTAAGTTAGTTGCCAGCAGCTAATTCAAGGGCATGCTGGCGCTGCTGCTGCTGCCGGAGTTTGCAGCAATTTATTTCAATTAGAAACTCATGAGGGTTCGACGCTCGCAGCTTTGTTACATTTTGTTCGGTCTAACTGGCTTTGTTGTGGGCGCGTGCACGGCATACACGCAGAAGAAAATGCACAGAAAAGGCTTACAGTTCACTTTACGATAATATTTTTGATTGAAAAGAGTTGCTAGATTTTCTCCAAGTGCTGTACGAGCTCAGCAATCGACTTCAATTTGAAATAAATGAGCTGCAGGCGTGCAATTCCGAGTGCAGAAGTTGGCCGTCGTTATTAAAGGGCACTTGGGCTAATCAAAAAGAGTTTTAGGGGGTCACCGAACTCGGCGATGACTCAACGCAGCGTTATGATCCAACACACACAACCTTCAAACAACTTTCCTAAAACCCACCGAACCGTGGCCAATCCACGGACCGTTGCAGTTGCAAATATCCAAGATCCGCCCGATCCGAGAGATCGGAAATCTAAAATCCCCCGGATCGTCGACACCTTTCCCGCCTTTCGCTCTTGGCCACATGGCTGCAGGTTAGTCAGGCATATCGGCCACTGGCCGCCACCGACTTTCCCAAAAGCCGCAAAGGGAGTTTATTTTTTTGGGAAAGAAAGAAAAACAAACTGAAATGCAATCCTCGGCTAATAAGCCACGGCGAATGCCACCTATGTGGATTTTTCGCTGCAACCACTCTCTCTCCCTCTCCATTTCGCGGGCATAATGATGCAAATTTTGGGCATGATGATTGCTATGATGATGCAATTGCAATTCGGAAAAATAACCGCAATTGTGCGGCCCAAAGTCTGGCCCAAAGCAT
Organism: Drosophila watanabei; assembly: GCA_008042575.1. Classification (NCBI taxonomy): domain Eukaryota; kingdom Metazoa; phylum Arthropoda; class Insecta; order Diptera; family Drosophilidae; genus Drosophila; species Drosophila watanabei. The sequence goes on from VNJS01014570.1 coordinate 284,791, forward strand.
GGCCAGTGTCCTGCCACTGCCACACAATAAAGACGCCTTGGATTCGCCATGGAGCTCCCACTCTCTCTCTCTAGCTCTCTATTATGCTAACTCGATTTGGGCAAACAGTCTGCCAAATTATTGTTATTATGCGGAAATGCCCAAAAAAAAAAAAAAAACAGAGCCCCAGAGATAGCTACAAATTGAGGGGGGGAAAAAATGAGTATCAAACTTCAAGCGCTTACGAAATTGGGCGCAGAAAATTGGCAGCCGACAATCTCGCCATCCATATGTTTAATGGCAAAATTTGGCGATTTTTTTTTTCTCCTTTGGTTGCCATTTTTCATAGCTCGTTTTGGAGCCGATACAAATCAATCATTATACTTTGCAGGCAGTGTAATTTGTACCCTTTTGCTTGTTTTCACTTCCTATTAAATTATATTTGGCATTTAACGAAGCGAGAGAGGTGGGTGCACCGCACCATTCCGCCGCCAGCCACAATTGACATCAATTACAAGAGAGCTGACTCCCGGAGCCGTTCCCTCAGGGTTTCGCAGGAGGAGTAAACCTGGCCCCTGGGACATAATCCCCCGTAGCCAGGGAATAAAGGCGCGGCATTGACAGCTTTTTGGGCTGCATTTTGACGCACGCCCGTGGTACTAACAACAAATGCAACAAGAAACATTGGCCAACAACTAAGGCAAACTCTCCCAATTTCAGCTGGAGATACACTAGGAGAAAGGGGTTTATGGAATGGTTGTAGTTAAGTAAGTAAAGCTGTTTAAAATGTATAGAATACGTCCCAGGAGGCATTTTTAACAGTTAATTCATGAAGAGTATTCCTTAGTATCCCCTTTCTGTAGGATAATACACCTATGCCGATTAGACCTTTGTTTACTCAAAAGCAAGTTGTTAATGAATTTTTTATTAACTTAGACATTCCAATAATTCGTGGGAATTTATGATATTTGGTATATAAAAATGCACAATTTTATAACATTTAAACTGAGCCTCAAAAAGTTATTGGCTACTTCTTAAATTATTTTATCTTTTTTGTAAGCTGTAAATATTTCCCAAACTCAAAATACAGCCGTAACTTCTCGATGACTTCCCTTAATGAATCATAATAAATTTCTTTTAGTGCACAGTCTCCAGCCTGGCCGACGTGATTGAGTAATTTCGATTGTCTTGTGGCAGAAGTTTATCAAGCCGAATAATATTAACGACATGGCCCGGCTGCTTGCTGCTGCTGTTGGCCAAAAGAAAGGCAAATAATGCAACAGCCGCACGTCATTTATGGGCGCAATGGTGTGCTTTGCCTGATAATTTTTTCGGGTGTCGCTGGGGCAGCGTTTTTAATTATGTTGCAGCATGCACAGACGTCGCAACTACCAAAAAAAAGTGCATTAAAATACGTATATATTAAGTTGAAAGTCTGGCGGCGGGGTCCTGAACTGTGGGCCAGCATAAAATAAATTGGTTTTTACTCGCCGATGATTGCCAATCCAGGGAGCAAAAGCAGGAAGACCATGGCCCATGTGGCTGGTTTCCATCCATAAATCAAATCGGGATATGTGCATATAGCAAGTTCTAAGAGCGGACCACAAAAACAGAAAAAAAATTGTTGTTTACTTCACGGAGCAGCTCGACCCCAAGGAAAGCTGATCTGCTTTATCGATGGTTTCTTGCCGAAAACTGGCATTCCGTTGACATTTCTCCAGCGTGCCGACTTATCAGTGTAACTCAATATAGCGTCTTAAATAATAAAAATAGTGCATTAAGTGCAAGAAGAGTTCATAATCGGTAACTAACACCATCTTGCGATTCAATGGAGATTTAAATTTGTTCAGCATTAATTTATATTTATTATACATTGTATATTAAAATAGAGTTGCACAACTCAAAAAGTATTTATATTTTATATTGAAATTAATATTCATTAAATATATCATTTTATTATCCGTTTTATATTAATTCTTTCTGCGCACGTATCGATACATGCTGTGCACTTTTTCAACAACTGCGTGCACTTTTCGGATATCAAATTTCACCGGGTTCCCCCCTATACATATATGCATAAATAAACAATGTATACCACATATGCCTTTTTAAAGCCCTTTAAAAACCATTAACCCGCTGCGGCGCAAATTAATGAAGTTAAGTGACCGAAAAGGGTTGCGAGCGAGCAATCAAAAGATTGAAAGATACAAAACGCAGACACGCTTAACAACAGTTAACGTCAGCGAAGTAACTTGCAGATGGGCTGGCTGGTAAAATTATTAATTAAATCATTAACTTAATAAATTATGAATTAACAGCCAAAGGAGAGGGATTGCTCAACACGCATGACTCATTACAAAATCGAGCAGCAAATACAAATACAAATAGTGCTGGCAATGTGCGAAAAAGCGGCGGCAATTAGCATGTGGCACTCTGGCTGCAAAACGCATTCGCCAAACACTTTCCCAATCATCAAAGTCATTCATATGCCTTTCAGCTGCACGCGCGTGCAGAGACTATTTGCAGTGGTATAAAAAGGTTAATTTATAGGCCAAAAAGTTAAGAATTTAAATATTTCTGACAACCATTAATCAATCAATCCATCGAAAATAAAAATTTAAGCTCGGAGGAGCTTCTCAAAATACTCATGTTCTATCTTCCACGTTGCGATGCCTGTAATGTATAATCATCCGCGGACAAGAGAAATTATTTTTATGTGTACTCTTCGGAAGCTTCGTTCTGCAAAAACTTTTAGCTCTAATAGAAACTAAACTTATTTACTTTTAAATAAAAAGTATTCCCATAAAGTTAGCTTTTTAAACCACTGTCCACCAGCCTGTGTGCCGAATGTATCTGCAAGATACAAGCACACGCTGTTGATATATTAATGATGATTTCTCGTTTTTCGTTCGTGTCTATTTGAATTGCATGATTCAACACTCAGCATCGACTTCGGCTTCGGCTTTGGCAAAGGCAGCGGCAACTGCAGCTAATGTGCCGCACTGCGTATCTGTATCTGTTTACATTGGCCCCTATCTGTATCTCTGCATCTGTTTCTTTGTATCTTTGGGGGTATCTGCATCTCGTGCACGTAGCTTTCAGCTTTCTGCTTTCTGCCTTACGGGGGGGCGTTACTTTTTTGTAATCCAATTAACGCGCCCGCTGCTCAAATGAACCATAATTCCATCTCCTTTGTAACGCCAGAGATATATATTTTCTATTTTATTGACTGTTTGCATAAATAATAATCATGCCGGTTGATTATCCATCGATTATTATGCGGTGCCATGGGAAAGGCAAACTGTGCGAAACTTTTACTTCTGGCAATCGAGTGTGAAGGGCTGCCACCGCCGGTGTATCGTGTATATGCAAAAATTGTGCAATCCCCGGCAGTTGTATTGGGCCCCTCACTGGCCAAGGTCGATTTATAGTTAGAATTGCACACGACGATCTAATGAAATTGTAAACAGTGAAAGAAAATCAAGAATTAAGTTCAGTGGCTTATTAAGGCTTGATTTTTGACGTATCCTTGGAAATAATAGGGAGGGGAATAGCTTGAATATATTAAAACTCTTCAAATTCTTATAGAAATATCACTTCCTATTTGTTGCCATATAATATCTGTTAGGGAAAAGATTGTTTATAGAATATATCGCAAATTTTTCTATGATATTATTTTATTTTCTATAAATTATTTGTTCTATATTTTACTTTTTTTTAAGATTTATTTAAAATTAAACACACCTTTCCTCAGTGTACTTTCGTCAAACGAATTCAAAACAAACTTGCCCCAAAATTCAAGTCAATTTGAATTGGCGAGCGTTTAAATTCATCCCCGCAGCTATGATATTTTTAAGATCTCTAGACAGACAATCATAAAGATGATGATGATGATGATGACGATGATCATGGGGAGCAGTCGCAAACAGAGATCTCCCTAGGTGAGTCACACACCTTTTGGCAACGTTCCCGTCGCCGTTGAGTGATTGGTCGTTTGAAGATTTATTCATGCCGCAAATGCAATGCAAAATAAGCGCGAGTATATTTCTTTGGCATTATTTACGTTCGCCGCTCAAGACATTTGACGCTAAATGCAATTTAAGGCCAATAAAACAAAGCGTTAAACTCTCATTTGAATACACTGGCTCATTATGCATGCGGCGTCATATCGCCAGAACAGCGGGCAATTGCTCAAAAAAAAAAGAAAAGAAAAATACAACAGAAATTGCCTGAAAGACACACACAGAAAGATCGCCAGAAAAAACAGAGCCAAATTTGCATACAAGGCTCCGGCTCCGGCTCCGCTAAAAGCCTGGGAGTGCCAAGTCTGGGGTTCTTGCGGCTCCCTCGAGGTGACAACGAATCCAGCGTTCAATCGGACGCCATCGCATCCGAGCTGGATTTGCAGGGAATGCCACGAGTATTGATGCCTGACACACTGACACTGACTGGGCTTTAGCTGGATCTTGAAGCCGTAAGCTGTCAGTGCACTAGGAACATTTTTTATTATATTTTTTGGGTTCTTATTAAACTGAAATTAATGAATATATAGTTTAGTAAAATTCTATACAATGTTAATATAAAGTCTGTGGTCAGGAAATTCTACAAAAAGCTGAATTTTAATTCTATAATTAATTCTGCATAACATTTCCGAAATTATTTATTTTAATTCATGAACTTATGTGTATTTATACAGAAATATATATAAGTTTAAAGTGCATTTTGTATGTTAAACTCGCTCCAGTTATTTTTACATTATTTTTTCCTAAAAATCACTCTTTTGAAATCCCTTATATTATTTATTTATTTATTATTTATTATAATCTTACTTCATAAAATCCTCCCAGTGCATAGATCTGAAGCTTGAGCTGTGACTGACTGACTGAATCTGAAGTCGAGGCTGCGCCTAATTGATTAATTGCAAAACAACAACGAAACACGATTTGCATTTGGATTTCGATTTTGGATTTTCGATTTTCTGTAGCAGTATGTTGTTGTAGTTTTGTGTTTTTTTTTGTTTTTTTTGCTTTAGAATGCAATTGGAACTGTCAATTTGCATTTAATTCGGCGAAAATAAATTGCCGCCTGACTCACGACTTGGCTTTGGGGCAAAAGCGCCTGCAATTTGGCGTTTAAACTGTGCACAAGGCTGAGATTATACATTATACATTTCTGATCTGATATGTGTCGCAAAAAAAAAAAAAATCGTATAAAGCCGCATTGTCTGTATTTTCGATGCTGCGATGCGCTGAATAAGCAAATTGATTTTTCCAATATTGAAATGCTAATTAAAGCGCGCTCCCCGGCCAAGCCATTAATAATATTTTTTTGTCAGCGCTGGCCCGGCCATGAGTTGACCTTGCCATAATAAAACACATGCCAGTGTCGCATAATGCTGGGGATTACATGTTGGCTGGACAAGCGGCTTACAATTTACATTGCAGTTAACCAACAGTTCCCCCCCTGCGAAAGCCATCAAAGTCGGTCGGAAAGCCAAGAGATCGCAGCTGACCGGAGCAGCAACAAAGTGTCGATGTTAACATCAGGCCGGCGACAAAGTGAGGCAGATAACTGCGGTTTTTAATCAAATCAAATGCAAAGCCACGGCAGTGCCACAGTAATGTAATAGCAAACAGAGACAGCAGACAACAGGCGTACAGAGAGGGAAAATAATGGTATTATTTTGGCATATATTTATTGTATAATAGAAGCTTAGTCGAAAGTATTACGAGAGCAAATCTCAAGATAAAATTTTAATTAAATTAACAAGACTCTCAATACGACTCTCTTTAATTTGTTTGTTAGTAATAGTCTATATCGCTATAATTAATTAATGTTTACAGCCTTAATTCTTATTGTTTTAACAGTCAATTGTATGTCTGTGAAATATTATTCTTTTAAATCGTTTTACCAAGAAAATAAATTGCTTTTCTCTAACAAAAACTTTTAATTCAACATTCAAACTTAATGTTTTCCCACCACTTACTTAGTTAAATACTCAATATAAATGTATTACCCACACCTTTTTCACTCTTTCCTGTCCATAACGACCCTTTCTTTTGACACTTTTTTCGTCGATAATCGTTTCCAATAATTATACACATTTTTTGCTGTGCAACAGCAGTGCCTGAGACCAAATGGAAAGTGTTAAAAATCTGATAATCATGCGGTGGCGATGTTTTTCACATGCCTGCACACGTTTCTTCCCGCTTTTTGTTTTGCATGCCGCTGTTGCTGCTGCCTGTCAGGTAAATGAACTTATAATTGGCCATAGAGCGTAGTATGCCTCAAATGATGCGTTTGTGCAGCGCCATTGTGCAACGCGCGCGAGCGATGTTGAAAGTTTAAAGAAAGATACAAGCCCCGGCGGTGGTCTCCACACACTTCAAGGCAAGGCAACAAAGTTGCAACCGTCCGTCCAAGTGTTGCCTTAAACAATTAAAATGCTGCAATTTTTCAGCACATTTCAACGATTATCGCAGCTGCCACACAGAGCAAACAGAAAGTGATAAATACTGGCATATCGATGTGAGTATATATCTCTCTCCCCCCGCGATGCGATAATACCCAAGGCAAGGCTAAGCCGAAGTCGAAGCCAAAGGCGAAGGCGATGGCAGTGCCGAAAGCCGGGTAGCCCGCTCAAAAGCCTGGCTCAGGCTGTGGAAAACTTGAGCAAAATGATAATAAACTTTCACGCCCATTAATTGGCTTCGCATATGCACAGGCACAGGCACAATGAAGGTCAGGATGATAGGACAAGTAACAGTAGACAAAATTTGGATTTTTTAGTAAGGATCTAAGTGCAAATATCAGAACTTATAAATAATAATATTATCTATATATTTCATAAAAGTTTTAAGCATTAAAAGATTGAATAGAGAAAGAAGAGAGACCCCTAAAGATTTTTTTTGTGAAATAAATCTCCTATAAATTCCCATTCGTTGCTGTAAGAATTAGGATTTAAAACCCCTTTACTCGACCCCTAATAACTGAACCTCTGCTGTGCCATGTTTTATTTGGTGTTGCCGCAACTGGCGCTGACCACTTTTATAGCATGCAATTCGTCAGCCATGCGAAGCCGTCTGGAAGCCTGCGAAATGCCGTGTCCCAGCTGGAATTAAAAACAAAAAAAAACGAAAAAAAAAAGGGTCATAAAACAGCCTGATGGACCAGTGGTGGGCAGAAATGCAATGCAAACAAAAGTAAAAACACTTTCACTGCAACCTTGAGATATACCGCCATCGGCACATCTCACACATCTCCGGGATCCATCGGGGACGATCTGGCGTTCAATTAACCGCATTTATTTTCGCCAGTCGTTGAGTGATTTCATTTCAAGTTCGATTACGCAAGCGCGACGCCGAAAAAAGTTCTGTGCAAAACATGCAAAACAAAGGACTTAGGCAACGAACTCGTTCCACTCGTCTGCATCACTCCTCCAGTCCATTTCAATGGACGAAATTAACAAAATCATATATCACAAGGCGGTTGGTCAGCCCGGGCGACCTCCCAGCAAGCAGCAGCAGCAGCAGTAAGCAGGAAGATGGAATATATGTGGAAGATGGAAGATGGAAGATGCCTCCAGCCGGTTATCCGCTTGTTGTTGCCTTGATTTATGCCTTGCACCAAATGAAATGAATTGTGTAACCTTTTTCGCTGACTCGGCCAGCTTCTCATGAAACACGGAAAAAAATTAAGTTAAATATAACAATGAAATGTATTCCTGTTTACTAGGATTTGATTTTAAGCTGTGCAAATGAAGGTTAAGGGAAATCAGACTAAGCCAACATTCTAGGTTGCTTCCTTTATGATTACTCAATTTGTTTACTAAAAAAGAGGGAGCTAATGAAATCCACCTATAAAGTATCCTACTATAAAGAACTCGAACTTCAAAGTTACTAAAATAAAAACTACATCAAAATTTCTATAAAACTCCAGAATACAAATTTAAAACATTTAAAATTTGCCTTAATTTTGGTTCTGTGCACCAACAGTACAAGACACAGGGCGAGTTAACGCGAAATTTCTTGTTTTTTTGATCGTGGGCAGAAGCCCGGGCAGTTGCCCCTCATCTCCTCGCAACTCCTGAAGCTCTCCCCACATGCATCTCTACATCTGCATCTGCAACCAAAGGCGGGGCTCCTCCGCAGATGTAGATGCTGCTTATCGCTGGCGGCGCATCGCGGGCACGTCGCGGCCATAAAGCAAATCAAATTGCAACAATTGTTGGTAATATGTTAATAAATTGTTGGCCCAGCAGCAGCAGCCAAGAGAGCAGCCTCACTTTCATTAAGTTGTGTGCGCACTGTGCAGCCCCGAATGAGCTTCGTTTAAATCGAATTTATTACCAGACTTGGCCAGAAATCCCTCAGATGCGATTGGATTCAATTGGATGGGATGGGATTGTCATCGCCGAGGCGATGCCCGTTTGCTTATTTCATCAGCAGCAACTTTGCTGACTAATTCTGAAAGGCAATAGACATTCACTGGCATAAATATTTAGCAGTTTTCCCTGTAGTTATTTATGCAGTTAGAGAAATGTGTCATTTAATAGGGGGATTGATGGGAAAACCTTTATAAATTTATAAGACAGTTAGTAGGTTTTTCTATGCCGATTTGCTTGTACTTAAGTAATATAAAATGTAGATAATATCGTTTATTATTTACTATTTATGGTTACTTAGATGATTGTTCTATAGGAATCTTAATTATATTGCAGTTACCAGTTTGTTTGTGTTATTAGAAACTTGAATGAGTAATTTTAAAAAGCAATATCCATTCACTGGCATAAAGATTTAAACGTTTGTCCAGCTGTACTGTGCAGTGCAGAAAAAAAGGGATTTGTTGATTAGTATTTTCATTTTTCACGAAAAATTCAGCCTATTTTGTATATTTTTCAATAAATTAGTATAAAATTCATGAACGTCTCTAAAAAGATATATTTTTAATAGAAAGGGTGTCGTTTTCATACAATTTACCCATTTTATTAATTCCCAACAGTCTTATTCTAACTTTTTAATTATTTTACTTAACATTTTCCCTATTTTCCCACCACTTTTCACCGCAGTGCAGCAATTAACATTGCAAAACGCATTGGAGACGCTCGATTGCAGTTTCGTTTTTCCAGAACTTCACCATCACCGTTTTACCAATTTATGTAATTACGAAAAATTATAGAAACCACATGTCGCTAATGGCTGCTCGATCAGTCGATGGATTTGCTGTCGACCGCAAGTATTCTCATGCCTGTCAATCGCCGAGCCGATCGCGAGGCGGCTTTGAAGCGCTCGCGGCGAAACTTATGAGCATTAGCCGTGAGTTTGGCATTTTAGCCAAATATGGTGCGGGATTTGAGCGGCGATTTATGTGATTTGTGCGGGATTTTGGCAAATGCCGCCCGCCTGCCTAGCCAGTGAGCTAGCCAAGCCAATTGACTTGTTGTTGGCCCCGGTAATACAAAAGTTTATGGGCCAAATCGCATTTGTTGGACGGAGAACCAAAGCGGCTTAAATCCGGCACAGTAGCCGGCATGTGTTGGCTTTTCTATTCGGGGAGAAACGCAGTACGCAGTGGCAGCTGCCATAAACTTGGGCATTAATGGACCCGCCCCCTCTCCCGTTCTGTGTGGGCAGTGTGGAAAACGAAACGAAAATGCCAAAGCTAATGTCAACCCGGGGGAACTTGGAGCGGAGGTCAAGGCGAGAGGTTGAACACTCACTCACTCACTCACTCACTCACTCCTCGACCTTGATGTCCGCGGAGAACAACTTAATTTTTTTTTCAGCTGTATGTATTTTTTTTTTCTTTTTCAGCGCAAGCAAACAAGCGTTGCTGATTTTCCACAATGGTTCGTCGCCCCTTTCATCCTGTAATCCCGCAACCATGAATTATGCGCTTGGGCCAACAGAAACCATTTAACGAAATGAGCAGCGCGCAGGCACAGAGCCATAATCATGGCAGAACCTTGAAGTGCATTTTTAATGCCAGTGCTTGTCTGATAAGATTAAGTCATGAAAAGGGCTGGGCCGGCCCAGGTCCTGGTTCTCTGCTGGCTGACTGGCTAGCTGGCTAGCCGCTTCTTGGCCGGGTTGTTAGCACAGGGTCCAAACGCGCGCTGTCTGCGAAAGTACTTAGGCCAGGTCTCGAGTGTGTCTACATGACTCTCACTTTTAGAGCTGCAAAGAAACACTAAAAGAAAAGATGAACTTTAGTCTAAGTACAGATTAAATTATATTCTTATTTGCAGTTTATATGAAAAAACATGAATTTCAGCTAAGACTTATGAGATCTTTATTAAATACTATATGCTTATGTGAATCAGTACAATAATAAATAGTTCTTTATCAGCATTGTTATATTTTAAAGGCTGTAATTACAAACTTAACATTAAAGGAACGTAATTAAGAAATCCTTTCAAGAAGTCAAACTCTTAACAAAAGACTTAGGCAACAAACTCGATTTTCCAAAATATATGCTCCACAGAAATAATTTTTTAATAAATATATTTAAATTATACATGTATATAAGCTATATATAATACATATATATATGATTTAAATAATAAATTTATATAAACTATTTTATACTTTTTGTGGCAAACGATTGCCATCTTTTTATACCCTTTCAGGGCTTTATACTTTTAACTTAAGTTCTTGTTTAAAATTATTCTTCTTACATATGTATTTACCTATCAAACCAATACCTTTTAAAAAAGGTATGACAATTAATTCAACAATTCTCTTAATTACAGTTAACTCAATTAAACACAATTAACTTAAATATTAACATTCCCTTTATTCCAGTGTAAAGGGGTAAACAGTTTCCAAGGCTCGCCGAAAGAGCAACATGGTCAATGTGGTTAATGCACATTTAAATGTCGATTTTGCAAATTGTTGCCCCGTTGTTGTTCAATTCCATTCCATTTCAATTTCAATTATGTTGCGCAATGCGTTAAAATTGCGCGTACTTGTTGTTGTTGTTTTGCCCAAAAAACCGTCATTGGCTTTTGTTGCCCCTTGGTTGTTGTCGCGGCTGTTGTTGTTGTTGTTGTTGTTGTTGTTGTGCCTGGCTAGCTTTGGGCCCGCAAAAAAAAAAAAAAACACAAATTGTTTCCGCGTGTTGCAGCTTAATTGTCTCGAACAACATAATTCGCCTTCATTTGCAGGCAAAGTGCCCAAAAAGCACAATTTCGGCCAAACAATTTTTATGTGAGGTAATTTCAATTTGTTGCCAAGCCAAACCAAACCGTCTAAACCGCCGCTTGTTGTCCGTTAGCCAAGCAAATTCTCACCAGTTAAGAGTCAGGCCGAAATATATATATAAAATCAGGGGAGAAGGGGTACAAAAAAACAAATTCGCAGAGAGAAAGAGAAGCCGGACAATGAGGGAGAAATAACAAATAATGCCAATTCACGCAGTTTAAAACATTTGTTCGACATTTCAAAGCCCCGACAAACGGCCCACAAAAGAAAGGCATTCATTGGCATTCGCATTCCCGCCACCATTTCCCTTCCCAATCGAGATTTTTAGGGATGATGTCAATAATATATCGAAAACAGCGATAAACGATATATAAAAGGTCTAACAAATATGTTAAGATATCAAAGATCGAAATAATGTTACAAGTTCATTCAACTTATGTATTTGCGATATAGTTAGTGTAACGTAAATATCCTTAAATCGATCTTATGTGATTGATATAAAACTCCATGAAAAAAGATGTCCTATTACTTCTTTAATTATCGGACTTTCAATAAAATCAAGGTCAATATCGAAAAAAGAATAACGTTCTTTTGCCTAAAAGTTTAGATTTATCATCAAAATTTCCTGTCTTTGCGAAGTTAAATAAGTCCTTAAAATATCATTATTGAAAGGAATATTTATCATTTATTTTTACCATCCCTAATACTTCCATTACCCATATCCATGGGACCGACCAACATAAAATGTCTTAATCAAGGCGAAAGAAGGTTATTGACCTTGTCAAGCAATCGTGATGTGGCCAAGTGGCCAAGTGGCCAACTGGAGTGCGACTAACACAGCTCCGCAGCAGTTACAACTTTGTCTTGGCCAAGCAATTAACTTATTTTTGCAGCTGATGAAGACAAACTGTGCCAACTGTGATTGCAATCGGCCAGAGCCACACAAGTTGTGCCGGGACAGAGACTGAGAGACTGGGATTGGAACTGGGATTGGGATTGGAGCTCTTGGCATTTCAATTTGCCATGTGTGTCTTTATTAGACACACGTGCCGCCGCCGCCGCCTAGTCAGAAATCGAAATCAAAAGATGATGATTATGATTCCCACCAGCCTTGTTCTACTTGTGGGTTCACATTCACTGCTCACCGAACAGCAAATCAAATCACTGGCGAAGTGCTGACTAAACCAGCGAACTGGGACGGCGAATGAAATCCAGCTAAATGTAATGAGTCGCAATGAAATGAAATGTATCCAGGCATTTGGAAAGTACACGACGACTCTTTGGGTTTTGTTTTACTCTTACAGAGGGTACAATCCCCATAGTTTCTTTATAAAATTATTTAGAAAATATTAAAAATATTTGTCCTCTAACTTTAAGTACTAAATTATTCAATCTGTTTATTTTTGAATTTTTAGAAAGCATTAGTTCTTTCCTACTTAATGCCAACGGTAATCAAACCTAACTTACTTCCATTAAGCTAGATATTTCGATCCAACGTTATTAATTAAAACCAAAGGGTATCTCAATATACATATTCTTCTCTCCAAAACCTTTCTTTCTTGTTTTCTTAGGTGCTTGTTACTCATGTTGGTATTGTTGTACTATAGCTGGTTGCGATTTCCGCGAAATGTTTGCCATGATTCACTGAACAAGCTCAGAAAGACATGTTCAGCAAACTGGAGCGGGAAATGGAAATGGAAATGGATCGGCGAATGCCAGAGAAAGGGGAAGGAGTGGGAATGGATATATCCATAATTTATATGTAGATTATGCACTCGAATGTACGATTTGATTTGCAACTGTCAATGCATTAGCTAGCTCTGTCAACTGATGGAAAGTTTTCCCGGCTCCAACTAAAATGGAAAATAATTGAAGAAAAACAAGTATGTGTAAGAAAAATCTCTAGGATTATTTTTACATATATATTTTTTTTTTGTCAATAAAAAAGGTAACTTAAATCTCAAACTCACAACATAAACTTTTTAAACCTTTTTCGAATGTCGTAACACATTTTTTTTTGTGAAACACATTTACTAATTGCAAATGCACAATGTTTATCACCCGACGGCCGTTACAAGGAAAACTCATAAGCATTATCATTAACAATATTATTGTTGTTGTCATCAGCAGCAGCAACATCTGCAACAGCAACATTTTGATGCTGGGAGGTAACATCATCAGCAAGCACAACAAAACAACAAACAAGTAAGCAAACAAACAAACAAACAAACCAAGAGGCAAACAGACCCCAAACGAGGCATCTCCATCTCCATCTGCGCCTGCGCATAATCAGCCAGGCATTTAATAATTTTTATGTTTATATATATTTTTATATATTGTTTGGCGGGCACCCACGCCGACTTTTCGACTGTCGACCGCCTGTCTGGGAAAGTTGCTGTTGGCTTTTGTTGATTTGTCGCGGGGTTTGTGTTAAGTGGCCATCATTAGTTAAATATGTGCATTTTTCTTTAAGGATTTTCAACGGTGCAGCGAGAGAGAGATAAACGGCTGAAATATGAACAGCTCGTTAATGTTGATGCACTTTTTTTTTTTCTGCCGGCATCGAAGTTTTAGTTGCTTTCAAATTGCCGTAATTCATAGGTGGTGGCACATGTAAACTTTCCTTTTTTACGAAGGCTTTTAATACAGAATTTTTGCACGCAGAAAAAGAGGGTTCTTATAAATCACATTTAAAAGTTGAATAAAGTTAAATGGTTTAAATTATTTCGACACTATAAGGGATGATTTGAAAAACTTCCAGGGTTAGTCCACTAGTTTTTTTTCTCAGATAAAATTAATTTTACAAGTCTAAAAGTCTTGTTTTTCAAAAGAATTTTTAATGAGTTCAAAGTATATCTTTGTCTAACGAAAAAATATGATAATATATATTTAAAAAAAACCTTTTTTCGCCTCAGTGTTGCCATACCCTTTATTCCAGCTTCCCAACTCCTCCCTCGCAAATTGGCGACTCATTGAAATGCATTTGCGGCAAGTTGCAGGAAATTGAGAGACAATTAACCTGATTAGCGTGTGCCCGGTAACTTTCGTGTCACAGCGACTACTACTGTGCGGCGATAGCGGTACATTTTGTATCGTTAGTGGGCCCAGTTCCGCCGATATACCCCCCCGATTTCCGACGGCTTTTCTGAGTCAGTGTGCCCGGCCAGATCATTAATCAAAGGCCTGGCCTGGCCTGGCCTGGTCGGCAGCAGCAGCACCGGCATTGGCATCGGGAGCACAGCACGGATACGTAATTTAGTAGCCATAAATAAAAGAAACTACGAACTGTGCGAGCTGCTAGCTGCGAGCTGCGAGTGAAATTGAAATGTTTAAGCGATGAGACAAATGCTCGACTTGATTTGGTAGAGCTTCAGCTTTCTGCCTGCCGCTGCGGCGCTAAAATTAATGACGTTTCGCATGTATTTGGATGTTGTTTATGAAAACAGCATTCAATTTGCATTAACAATTGGCAATTGATTGATGGCCGCAACGAAAGTGGTTCGATGGGACCTACGAAACAAACAAAAAATCCAAACAACCCACGCAGCAAAATAAAAAACAAAAAGACTGAAAGGCCGGCAAACATTTCACACCCAAACAAAAGACTCAGGCAACGAACGCGATCCCCCGATAGGGCAATCCATCGGATCGCATGGAATATGTTTTACTGGCCTTTCTTTATGGCATCAATAGAACATAAAATCCGCATCATAAACTTACGCTTCGCATTTTTTTTGGGGGCAGTGAAAGTCTTTCTCTTCGTCTGTCATTGTCAACGTGCTAACATCTTTGGTTAAATAGTAAAAACCAAAATTATTGCCAAAACAAAACTGGCAGACAGTCAGCCGGCGTAGATTATCGCGTTTGTTTTGTAATTTCAATTAAATGGACAAGAAATATAAACTTTTTAAGGCCTGGCATTTAATTAAAACATGTGACGGCATTTATGATGGGTGGGCGAGTGTGAGTGTGCCGTGTCATGCGTAATAAACAAAGGCAGAAGACATCAGTAACAGCAGCAACATCAGCAACTCAGCAGCAACTAAAGCAAGTGACAGCCAGCAGCAGCAGCAGCAGCGGCACTGGGAAAAAGTGTTAAAGAAAAGCCCCCGAGGCTCTGAGCTGCGGAATTTCTATAGAAGTGAAATTTCTGCCATGCCTAGACGAGCATGTGTGTGAGAACCGCAAGGCAATTAATTTGTGGGGAATACCCTGGAGTCGGATTTATATAAGAGGAAGCTGAATTTAAGGTCTCTTGGGGACAGTAAAAATATTATGATTATCAGTTTAATTTTTAAGAAGATTATATTAAAGATAACACGTAGTACAAGTTCATTTAAAATATACATTTCAACTTAGGAGTTTCCTAAAAAAGTGTTTTCTTTAGATATAAACCCCCCATTATCAATCCAACTTCCATTCTTCCAAAAGCAATAGTTCTTAATTGAATTTTAAATATTCATGTTAGTTCTTATTTAAAACAAATGTATTTAAATCCCATTTATTTGTTCCTATATTTTTTAGGGTACCCCAACTTCCATCACTCGATTTTTGTTATTTTTTCAGCAGCCAACTTTTGCGGTAGCAAAAAACATTTTATAAATTAGAGCAACACTTGCTGCGCTGCCACTGGATTTGGTTGCCGCTGCTGCTGTTGTTGTCGTTGCTGTTGTTGTTGCTATAAGCTGCTAAAGTTGTTGCTTTTATTGTTTTTTATAGTTGGTGTAGTTTTTGTAGTTGCTGTAGCAGACAGTGGCCGCACCTTGCATGCGAAAATCTTTTCACGCCTCGGGCCAAGCAGCATGCGAAAAACTAATTTCGGTGCACACATCGTTTGTCTTGGCTCTCCATGCCGGAAGATGTTTCAATTTTGTGAAAAATCGCAACAATTAAATGATTCAGGTGCCCCGATTTCTACTCTGTAATCTTAGTGGCCGAGTTACCATTGAGTTTTTCGGGGAAATGTTGATGGGGTTTGAAGATCTGTGGGATATTTTAATAAAAAAAATAGCATAATAAAAACCATTAAGATTAAAGAAAATTTTAGGTTTTGGGTAAAGTTAGTTGTTTGAAGATAAACATTTAAATACATATTTCTTTAAAATAATGTAAAATATAAGAACATTAACACATATCTCTACATCACTCTTTTCATATATTTCTTTAAATTATAAAATTGACTTAAAGATCTTGTCTCAAGTCCATAAATATAATTACGACATATCTGTTTTTAGCCATAAAGCCTAGAATTTATAAAAAGAATTACTCAGTTTTGTAAAATCGAGTCGAACATGAATTTAATTATTTTCAACGCAGTATTTTATCGACTGATCTCGTCGATGACATCACTCCAGTTCCAATGATATTGAACCTCTCAAGCCTATGCATAATTTGTCTGAAAATGGTCAGAAGACATTTAACCATTGAAGCTGGACATAAATCTTGGGATTTGTGGGATTGTCACTAACCAGCCACTGACAAATCAATCAATTTCGGGGGACAGATCGAATCGTATTGAATTCGAATTGAAAAGTGGCCCGATCGAACTCGAACTCGAATTCAGATTCAGATTCAGATTAGAAGCTTGTTTTCGTCACGCTCGACAGGGTTTTCCGAGCAACAAACAAATGACGCCGCGCTGCGTAATTGATGGATTTGCCTAAATAAAGAAAATACTAGCTGAGTGAGCGGTAAACGCAAAACGCAAAACGCTTTTCCAAGCAGGTGAAATTTCCTTTGCCATCCGTTATTAATGATGATGACTCTTGGCGCTGGCGCAAATATTTGACCAACACTACAAAACCGTGGCAGTGGCTAAAGCCAGATGTGTAAGCGCAAACTGACCCACAAAACAAAAAAGCGCTCTCCGCTCCGCCTGCAGTTTCCCAAACGTTTATAATGAAAACTGCACAGCGCGCCCTGCGGCGACCTACAAAAAGAAAAAAAAAATACACATATATATATATATAAAAAAAGAGGAAAAATTTACAACGAAACGGCAGGAAAACCTGAGCGCCCCAGCGCCATAATTTAGCAATATCCAACACTTGTGCAATTTCATAAAGCATTTTAGCCCAGTGGCCACAAAAAGCACACAGTTGCCACACATTTCCGCGTAATCATCATAATTTTTCGTGTTTTTCATTTTTATGAATCTGTTGATTTAATGCCATCGAGCCTGGGCCCCAGACGGCTAGAAAAAAATTATATATATATATTTACAATTTGGCACGCCGCATAAAATGGCACATTAAAACACATTTCAATTTGGACAACGGATTGATGACGGCGAATGGCTATATTATTTTATCCTCGATTTCTGGCACTGAGAAATATTTAAGAAAATGTTTGTGGTAATTGTACTTTAAAGGTATTAATATTAATTAATAAAAAAGTACTATAATATACCTTCAGGGAAATATTATTATTATTTTATAAGGACTTGCAGTCAGAAGTTTGTAACGCAGTGAAGGTGGGATCAATCAGCAGTGTCCATCTATGTTATATATCATTATTAAACAACTTCAACAAAAATCTATAAATTTAACGAACAAATATCTACCATTGAGAAGTCTCTATATTTCAGCTCAATGATGACGTAATATAAATAAATACCGACTTTGATCGTAACACATCTTCTTCGTTTGGCATTTTCTAAATGATGTTTCTATTTAATTACACATCATGTGCCCACGAACTACCTCAATTAATGGATTACTGATACGATACCACATAAGAACAGATTGACCCACATTTCGTGATGTTTCTTTTCTTATTATTGGTTAGAGTCAGTCAGTACAGAGAGTTGTCAATGATCAAGGCGATGATCAACGGGCTTTGGCTTGCGACTGGCAGAATTATTATGTAACTTTTTGGCATATTAAAGTGATTTATGGCCCGTGGCATTGGCCATCGGCCCAAACTCGAACCCGAACTCAAGCTCGATCTCTTGCTCTTGGCTTCATTTTCATCTATGCCAGACTTCCTGCCCAGCTCCAGCTTCAGCTTCGGCTTCAACTTCGTTGTCCATTTGTCCGTCTTTATTTTTTTTTCTTTTTGAGGAGAACTTCTCACATGCGGGACGGCGGCGAGATGATGTCTTGAACTTTTGGGGGCGCAAAGTCGCAGCCATTTATTATCGGCGGTAAAAGTTTTCGGGGCTGAAACATTTTACAGTTGTGTGTCATGAACTTTAATGTTTGCCATGTGTTTGCTGCTTTTGTTGCTATTACAAAAGTTGTGCCTGGTGCCGTTGCATTTTATGTAGTTATACCTGTAGGTGTAGGTGTTTGTTGTGCAGCTCCATGCAGTTTTTTAAATGTGAGCAGTTCATGGGAACAGCTTCGGCGAGAAAGTCGCTTGATTTAGGTGTCTGATGGGGTCACCTCGCAAAAAAAAAAAGAGCCCGAAATTCGACGTCCATTCGGTCTGACATTTCTGGGTTAATGCGACGATTTTTGCACCGAAATGTCAGTTGCCGCAGCAATTAAAGCCACGTTTAATAACTCAATCAAAATCGGCCCAAAGTGACCCCTTGTTCAACGTGTTGGATTGATGGGGCAGCAGCCCTTTTGCCCCGAACCATTATTAATTGCCGCCTTTTTATGAAAGTGTAAGCCAAGCCAAATCACAAACACTTACCTACCGCCTTTGGCTGTTTAGCTTTAGGCCGCTTTTTTTTTTCGGTTTTTTGCTTTATTTTTTGCCTTACTGCCGCAGCGTGTGAACATGATCACAGCCGCAAAACTGATGGCGCTGCCTGCTCACCGCAACTACAACTTTGTGATCTTAATTCACAATAATATATATAAATGGCAAAAAAAAGGGTTTATATAGTGGTTTAAATGCCCTGCTAGAAATAAAGGGGAAAACTAGTAACACAACTCTTTGGGGTAATCATGAATATAGTATTTAAAAAATATTAAAAAGCTATTAGTAAACAAAACAACAAAACAAAACATTCAAATGTCCTACTTGAAGTACTAATTAGAACCACAAATGCTTTGGAGTAACGTTTGTCTAAATTTACGTTGGTCTAAATTTACTACCAAAAAATAAGAAGGAAAACAAGAAATAAACTTTACTTTGGGAAACCGAAATCCTTGCACTTTAATATGGAAAATCATACCTATCATAACTAAGCCAAAAATGCCTTAATTTACATTCAAAAAAACTTTTCTCGACTAGTTTTTATGAGGTTAATAAATTTGCATCATGAATTTAAAATGTAAACATTTCAAATTTTTTGGAATTTTTAAGAATTTTTTAAGAAAAATTTGTTTTTCTTTTGAACATGTTTAAGATTGATGCGGCTATTGATGTTGATCAAGAATATATAATACATATACTTAATAGGGTCGGAAATCTATCGTTTACTGCGTTGAAACCTCCTGACTGAAATTATAATACCCTTCACCCTGTACCTTACCTTACCTTCTTTTTCTTTGATAAGACTTAATTTTTTGTTTGGCATAAAAAGAAACTAGTAAAAAAGTTTCAAAGAAAACATAAGTTTACTGCAACAATTTTTCAAAATTTATGTATTAACAAAAAAGACTACAAAATTAATATTCTTCGAGAATAAAAAAAATAAATATTGCAAAATCATAGCTAGAGTTAAATTGACTTATCGTTTACCCTAAGACCAACTTAGTACACTTTTCCAAGTTGTGTTAACCCAAACCCTTCCAAATAGCCAACTTACTCCCCCATTTGGCTAGGTGTAGGCCTCAAGTCGCAATAAAACCAAAAGATCGACTAAATTTCTCACAGGTTTGTAATTTAAGAGTGCCGCCACAAAAACAAACAAACAAACAACAACTAACCGGCGGGCAGGCAACTGCAACGACATATCCGTGCCCACGACAGCAACTGCGGCGATCACCGCAAACTAATTGCAAAGTTTAAATGCGATACTTTTATGCATTTTAAATATTTCAATTAGTCGGCGCCGCTCCGAGTGCAGGCAGGCAGGGATTGAAAACCGAGACCCGAAAACCAAAAATGAAATGGAAATGGCAGAAAGAAAGTGCAAAAAGGCGCAAAAAGCGTGGGGCGCCAGCGAATAAAGTAAAAAGTGTGTTTACACGATCGCAAAAGGAGAGGTACGTTTGCTTAACCCCGTGGCCGAGACTGAATATTGGCAAATTTATGAACTTTAAGCTGCATTTATGCGTGCGGCTTATAAGCAATAAAGGTAACTTAGTGCCAACAATGTCATAAAGGCCGCTGTCACATAAACAACGCCGTCGTCGTCGTCGTCGTTGTCCACAATTGGCCAGTTGGCCGGAATCAATATGCGAATTTATATGCAGAAACTAAAAAAGCGTAGCATCGCCAAAAGCGAAAACAAAATTAATAATCACAAGAATTTCACTTTTCACGCAACGACAGCGGCAGCAGCAACTGCAACAGCAACAGCAACAGCAGCAACAGCGTCAGCACAGCAGCAACATCATCGGCATCGTCTGCCTTGTCACCCACAAATAAACCAAAATAAATGTGAATAACTTGAGTCGAATTCTGATTACTCTTTATAATAGTTTAGAGTCTTGTATCAATGGTTTTTGGATTCAAAAATGAACTATACATTTCTAATTTATTTAGGAATATTCTATAATCCTTTAATTATGTATTATTTAAGTTTTGGCAATAATTGAAATACTCTTTAAGAAAAATACCCAAGTTAACAGTAATGAAAACTTAAATCTAACATGGTGAAATGCTTCACTAGTTGTTGTTTAAGAAATGTTTCTAGGAACATAGGATATAAACAAAGTTTAGGATATTTTCAATAGGATTTGTTGATCAATATTTATATGGATATATAATATAAGATCTTTCCTCTCGATAAAGAACATTCCTATTGCCAACACAACGATTCTACAACAAGTTCAGCAACTTTATTCTTATATCTTCTATCTTTATATCCATCATAAAAAATGCGTCTTTAAATAAATATCTTTAAATATCTTTGAGGATAAAAATCAACTATATATATTCAACAATCTCTTATTTTAAATATCTCTTAAATACAACCCAATTCCCCGAGAGAGTATATAAACAGCTGGCGTCCAAGTGAAGCGCTCTTGGGAATACAGTTGCATAAATTTATTGAAATTTGCATTTCGGTCTTCGGCGCTTTTGCAGCCGCTGATGCAGCCGCCCCTGTGCCGTGTGGTTTGGCCTATAAAAAATATGGCATCGATTGATCGCAACGCAAGATATTTCAATTAGCGTAAATACATTTTTGTCGTTGTTCGGATGGGACGACAATCGAACGGACGGACACGAGAGCCGAGAGACACGCACGCAGCAGCGCCTTCCATGAAAGAGAAATCGATGATGTTCGGAAATGGACACACGACAGACGAACCCAATCGGAGAGATACTTGCATTTTGGGGGCCTCGCGATGCGTAGATTAACTTATGGTCGTGTCGCCATAATAATGGCCCCTGATAACGAGCTCTGGATCTATGCAAATTTCGCAACTCGTTAGTCAGAGACAAATATAGGCAGGAGAGTGGGATTGTCACAGATTTCTTCCCAGGATCGATAGTTTCTGTTACAAATATATATATATTGCAAATCATGCGAACACAATCTGGTCATAGATCTATGCTAACAGGTGAGTGTGTAGCGTGGAGACGGCGCTCATTAGGGATCCTCTGGCGTGATGGTCACCTGCAGTTGCTTCACGCCGCGCAGGATGACTATGTTGAGCGTTTTACTGTTGTCGGCCAGGGCATCGTACACATCCGAGGAGTTCTTGATCTCCTTCTTGTTGATGTGGGTCACTATGTCGCCGGGCTGCAAGCCGCCACTGGAAATGGGACAAAGAGTATTATGAATTAAAGTTTTAAGCAAAGAAATCTGACCCACCTGTGCGCAGGTGATCCCACAATAACCTTCCACACCAGCACTCCGTGCGTGAGGTTGCTGGGCATGTTCTGGCTTCGGGACTTCAGCTCAAACAGTATATCAGGCGTGAGCGTGAGCATGGTAATGCCCATGTACCGCTTGACCGGATACCCCGTCTTGTACGCCGAGCCCTTCTTACGCCGCTCGGCCGCCCGCTCCAGAAAGACCTTCACATAGTCGATGGGAATGGCAAAGCTAATGCCAGCCGTCACCTTCATCGAGTTGACGCCAATGGCCTCGCCGTCCAGGTTGACCAAGGGTCCGCCCGAGTTGCCGAACGTAATCGCAGCATCCGTTTGCAGGTAGTTGATGTCCCTGTTTCGCAGGCCAAGCTCTTGAGAGGCCCGCTGCGTGGAGCTGATGACGCCCGCCGTGACTGTGTTGCTCAGAGCCAGCGGACTGCCCAAGGCCACAACCCATTCACCGGACCGAAGGGTGCTGCTCTTGCCTAGCCGCATCACCGACAGGTTGCTCACCTGGATGCGCAGCGTGGCCAAGTCGGAGGTCTGGTCCACGTCCTCGATGGTGGCGGGAAAGGTTCTGCCATCGGATAGCCGCACCTGGACCATCGTGTGCGGCTTGTTGATCACCACATGGGCATTGGTCAGGATGAGCCCGTTCTGTTCGATGATGAAACCGGAACCATTCGAGGCCGTGATTGGCTGGCCGCTAAAATAGTCAAAGTGTCGGGTGTCCTTGATCTCGATGTAGACCACGGAGTCCGCACAGCCGGCCACCACGTCGGCAATGAAGTTGTAGTCGCGTCTCCGGCTGGACATAACTCTGGCGGCCACCGTGGGCATGAGCTCTTCGTGCTTAAAAACCAAGGCGCTGGCCACCGCACCCAGGGAGAAGGGCACAAAGAAGCGGACCAGAGTGCGCCACCCGAACGTCCACTGGCCGCTGCCCTTGTCCTCGCCATCCTGACGATTTCGCCCGCTTTCGTGGCCCTTGTCCTGGCTACTGAGCGATGATGTGTGGCTGCTTCTCTGGACCAGCTGGTAGTAGCTGGGAGTGCTGCGTCTCAGGATAGCCAGCAGGCGGTGCGAGCCACGCAGCGTCATCCTTACTCTCTCTCTCTGTCTGTGAAGCGGAGCAGGAGTCGTTCCTTGTTATTATTGTTATTTAATTTCTGACTTCTCAGTTGGCAGCAGCTGATTTCAATTTTGTACACTCGCCCGAGCCGGCTGCTGCGACACCCACGACTATCGCTATCGCTATCGATAGCCACCGATAGGCGCGGAGGAAACAGCTTGTGGCCGCGGCAGCAATGGCACGTCGGCAATTTTTACCTTAATTTGGCTATTGAACATTTAGCTTGTATTGAAAACTCTCAGTTATTTTCGGTTTGTTTCATAGTATTTCTATTTAAATGTATCGGTTGACAATAAATACTAAAGAGCATTATGAAACCCTAAACAAATATTTTAAGTAGAGACATGTAAATTATTGTATATTTAATACATTAAAAAATCTATCTATTTCCCGCTAGATTACTGCCAGTGGCATCACTATCGTCAGCTGTTGTGCAGCTTCTT
The DNA here is from genome assembly GCA_008042575.1 of Drosophila watanabei. Classification (NCBI taxonomy): domain Eukaryota; kingdom Metazoa; phylum Arthropoda; class Insecta; order Diptera; family Drosophilidae; genus Drosophila; species Drosophila watanabei. The sequence goes on from VNJS01014570.1 coordinate 308,430, forward strand.
CTTCTTCCGCGCACCAACACATTTTGCTTTGCATAACATTTAAAAAGTTGAAATAAATTAATTAAAATGTCCAAGGCGGCGGGCAAGCTAAAGTCCCTGAAGAAGACAGTGGAGCGAGTGACGCACACGAGCAAGCTGCGAACAAATATACCCGCAGGAATGGCCGCTGCCGGTCCCCCCTTGGGCCCCATGCTGGGACAGGTGAGTGAGCCACCGGCTTTATAATATATTAATGAGTTATTATTAATTCTGCTTCCTTTTATCCCCAGCGCGCCATTAACATTGCTGCCTTTTGCAAGGACTTCAACGCCAAGACAGCGGAAATGAAGGAGGGCGTGCCGCTGCCCTGCAGGATATCCGTGAACAGTGATCGCAGCTACGACCTGGTCATACACCATCCACCGGCCACCTTTTTCCTGAAACAAGCGGCTGGCCTGCAGCGGGGCACCATGACGCCCGGCAAGGAGGTGGCCGGCATGATCACGCTCAAGCATTTGTACGAAATTGCCGCCATCAAGATTCAGGATCCGCCAAATGCCCTGCTCACCATGCAGGTGAGTCGTTTGAAAGAAAAACTCTACTAACTAGTTAATAATATCTTATATTTTTAGCAAATGTGCGAAATGCTCATTAGCATTGCCCGGACCTGTGGCATCAAAGTAGTCAGAGACATCGATCCGGCGGCCTACGGCGAGTTCCTGGAGGAGCGAAAGCTCATCGTAGAGCAGCAGAGACGCGAGCTGCAGGAGAAGCGAGAGGCCAAGATGTTGCGCACGGGCTAAGTTCATAGCTCTGTGTTTTATTGTTAAAAATACATTTATACTTAAAGAGAAGACGAGACTTATTCTATGCCAATGCGCTTGCGGTCCTTGGCGGCATTCTTTTTGCGCCGCTTTTCCAAATGTTTGTTTAGTTTTCCCGTGTTTTTCAGCTGCTCGAACTGGGCCACCAGCTCCTTGGCGCGACGTTCCTCTGTTGAGAAAGACATTATAGTTTGACATAAGATTAATATGTATAGAAACTCACTCTTTGTCAGATATTGCGGCAGCTCTCCCTTGTTGTGCTTCTTCTGGATGTTGTCGCGCTCCTTTTTGAGTTGCTTCTGCTTCTGCTGCCACTTTCTGTCCTCCACATTCTTGTTGATCAGCCGCTGCATGGTGTGCTTTATCTTGTGCTTCTCCTGGCCATCCTCAACCTCGTCCAGCTGCTTCTTCAGCTGGCCCACCTCCCTGTCGCGGATTTGCGTAACAAACTGATAGTTCTTTTTGAAGGTCTCTGCATTATAGGTGCCCGATTTCTCGTCGAAGCGCGGGTCCCTCAGCTCTGCTGTCTTCTTTCGCTCAGCTCGGTGCTCGGCCCCTAAGAACGGAACCTGTCGCCGCGATGACATCTCACGGGGTCGATTTTTGTTGAGTCGCTTCAAGTCTGTCTTAGTTCTGGGTTTCTTGTTGCTTCTTGAGGCTGTACCAGCGCCAAGCACCGCTTCCTTGTACACCTTGGCGCCCAGTTCTTCTTTCAGTTTCATTATCTCCTCGAAGGTCATGCCTTTCAGGTCCTGGCGAATGGCATTCTAAAAACAAAACCCTCGGAATTAATAAAGAAAGCAACATTTTATAATTTACGGGAAAGGAATTTTTCGTTACAACTTTCCTACCTGTGTTTCGTCTTCACTGCTGCTCTCCTCCTGTTCAGCGGCAGAAGAAAGTTCATCCTCTGATGACATCTCTGTTTTAAACTCACTTAAATCTCTTGAAAATATGAATTTATTTACGTTTTTAATATTTCACGTGTTGGTTTGTTTTGTTTAAATCAGCTGTTTGCGCCAAGTGTGACCGCGTATTAAACTAAAACTAGCTTAGTGTAGACTCAAACCGTCCTAAGAAACGCAAAGTAACCAACACTAGGAAATAGCGTTGCCATACTTTAGAGCAACCAGAGTTTTCGGTCATGCGGTAGAATAATATTTTACATAGAATTCTAAACCGTTTTAGCGCAAACGTGTAAAACTTATTTTGTACAATACACGCTCAATCGATTAAAAAATATGCACGGCAATGCCAAGCCAGCTAAATGAGTATTTCTGCCGGCAAGTGAGGTGCAATTTTGTTCCAACAGTGCAATTAAGCCAGATGAGCATCCCTGCTGGCAAGTGCGATGTCTTTTTGTTTCAACAGTGCAATACGGGTAGATGAGCATCTCTGCTGGCAAGAGAAATGCCATTTTGTCCCAGCAGTGCAATATAGCTAGATTAGCATCTCTGCTGGCAATTGAGGTTTCATTTCGTCGCAACGATGCACTAAATGTGGATTACTGCTTCCAGTGAGATGCCATTTTGTCCCAACAGTGTAATTTAGCTAGATGAGCATCACTGCTGGCAAGTAAGATTCCAATTTGTCCCAATAGTGCAATATAGCTAGATGAGCATCTCTGTCGGCAAGTGAGATGCCATTTTCTCCCAATAGTGCAATTTAGCTAGATGAGCATCTCTGCTGGCATGTGAGATGTCATTTTCTCCCAACAGTGCAATATAGCTAGATAAGCATCTCTGTGGGCAAGTGAGATGACATTTTGTCCCAATAGGGCAATATAGCTAGATGAGCATTACTGATGTAAAATCGGCAAACTTGGCGAAGAATTGTCAGTTTCGCCACTTCGAGTAACAGGCGAACAGAAACCAGGAGAACGACGACAATAACTGGTATAAACTGTTATATTTTATGTTATGCCAATAGGAAGTTTTATACCTTTTTTCTTGCCAACAACAACCACATTATTACAACAAAAACATTTTTAGGATAACCTCTCTACAACAACAACACTTTTTTCTTCAAATTTTTCAAAAATCTGCAACCAAATTGCACGTTTCCCGATTTCGGGTAACAGGCGAACAGAAACAGCAGAAGGTGCCGGAAATCTGTTATAAACTGTTATAAAATTCATGGCCGCATGCAATTCGTTCAGAGTTTCGAACCTTTTTTAGATCTTGGACCCAAAATAAGCCCAGACTCCAACCACCTATCAGGGCGCGACCGTTTTATTTTAAATTTAAATTCAAATTTGGCTGTTAAATTAATATATTTTATTATTTATTTTGTTGTTTTAAAAATGGTTGTTGTACAAGAGTTTTTGTAGTTGTTGTAGCCAAAAACAACCTTTAATTTTGACATTTTCAGTACAAATTCTTCAACTTCTCATTTTGTGTACCAGGCGAACAGAAAGCAGCAGAAGGTGACGAAGATCTGTTATAAACTGTTATAAAATTCTTGGCCGCATTCGATTCGTTCGGAGTTTCAAACCTCCTTTAGATCTTGTTCTGGAAGTAAGCGAAGACTTCAACCACATTTCATGGCGCGAACCAATTTTCTTAAAACAGAGTGAAGGAGGCATTTCCGACCTTATAAATTATATATATTTCTGATCAGCATCTTCAGCCGAGTCGATTGAACATAGAAGGAACGGAAAAAATTTTTTTGCCATTTTTTCAAAATTTTATAAGGGGTTACATCATTCAAAATGTGAAAAATTTAAAAGAATTTTATTTTTATTTTTATTTAAAAATTTAGTATGCAGATTTTTAAACCCTGCAAAATCTATCACAATACAGCTTTCCGAATTGAAATTAATTGATCTTTGGCTTCATTATGATCGATTTCCCCTGAACGAATTCAAATTTGGCGGTTAAATTAATTAATTTTATTTTCCTTTTCGTTGTTGTAAACTCTTATACTGTATTATAATGCAGAGTTTATCGCCTTTTGCTACTTTCTGTTTAGGAACTCGATTTAACGAAATTTCCAAACAAAAAGGAAGCTTTTCCCATTTCGAGTAAGAGGCCAACACCACATAGTAACCCTTCTTCCCCCGCCCCCCATTATTAAAAAGAAAACCCATCCAGTTTAGAGTAATTCCCAATGGTGTGATTTATTTTTGATTCAATTGCAAGTCTTACATAGTAACGTAAACAAATGGTGAGTAACTCTTAGATCGTTTTTGGGGTAACAGAAACAAACAACGAAATTCCAAAGGAATGTACACAATTAATTGTCACAACTGAACAAAGTGAGGACTCTTTAACGGTCTTGATTTCGATTTTTTGATTTTGATTTTCAAGCGAGCGGCAGAGTAACTAGAAAAATAGTTGCAAAACTTTCTTAATCTTTTGTTGGACATTTAGTAGCCAAAATTTGATTAGCACACGCAGACCAGTAATAAAAATAATGAGATGTTCTTAAACACGTTAAGTCTAAGCAATTCAGTTACAGTTACATTAGTCACATGTAAATATTTCATATATATGTGTCGGAGGTTTATTAGTTATTTGTAGTATGGCAAGTTATACAATACTAAAATAGTGGGACGACTGTATAGGCAGTTGTCAGTGTGGCTCAGTGTGTTGTTGAAGGAAAGAGACCACCAGAGTGTGACAGTGGTTATGTCAAGGACTGTCATTGAATTTTTTCCTGTCTGTGAAAATTGGTGGCTTCAGCACGAACTGGGACTCGCTCCGCTACTTTTCTTCGTCTATTAACAATCCTATTAATCTTCAAAATGTCTGATAATCCTGCCGTTGGGACAAAAAGTGACGCCTCGCCGATATCAGAAGTGGGATCTAACTCAATATCCGCCGTTTTTCAAGAACAATTTCGTTTGCTGTTGGAGCAGCAAAATCAGAACTTTCTGAATTTAGCTGGAGCGCTGCATTCGTC